>JAJHSJ010000010.1:50264231-50573081 GCA_021015155.1 Magnolia officinalis
ACCATATGCTCCTTGTCCTTGACTTTGAAACCCTCTGGTTGGTGCATGTAGATCTCTTATTCCAGATCACCATGGAGAAAAGCAGTTTTTTAACATCTAACTGCTCTACTCCGATCCATGTTAGCCGCTAACCCAAGCAACACCCGTATGGATGTCATCTTCACCACTGGTGAGAATATTTCCTCGAAGTCTATGCCTTTCCTCTGACCAAACCCTTTCAAACACACAGTCTGGCCTTGAACCTTGTCTGTGATTCTTCTGCTCAATCTTCTTTCAAACACCCACTTGTTGCTCGAAGCTTTTCTTGCCCTTAGGCAGTTTCACCATGTCATAGGTGTGGTTCTTATGCAAGGATTCCATCTCCTCTTGCATAGCTTCAACAACTCCCCTTATGCTCGTCGGTTAGGGCCTTAGAATAATCTTCTGGCTCTCCCCCATCAGTCAACATAATGTACTCATGTGGCGAGTACCTCTTGGACAACTGTCTGTCCCTAAATGACCTCCTCACCTGTGGCTCAACAGGTGGATCAAGTAAGGGCTGCTCCCCTGGTCCATCTTCTGAAGGAACTCCCTTGTCCTCTGCACCTTGCCGTACTCCCTCGTCATCAGGCACCATGGGAGGAATAACCAGATCCATGTCCTCTAGCTCACTTGAACTAGGCTAGTTCTTCTCTGGCTTACCAATGTCTTCTATACACTGATCTTCAAAGAAAACCACATCTCTGCTCCTGACGAGCTTCTTCTCGGTTAGATCCCACAATCTGTAACCGAACTTTTCATCACTGTACCCTAAAAGCACACACTGCCTGATCTTTATATCAAGCTTGGACTCTCATCCTTTGGTACGTGAATGGATGCCCTGCATCCAAACACCCTGAGATGACTGTATGATGGATCCTGTCCAGTTCACACCTTCTCAGGTACTTCTCCATTCAACGAGGCTGATGGAGACCTGTTTATCAAATACATTTCCATGTGTATTGCTTCTCCCTAGAACGTCTTGGGCAACTTCGTATGGGATAACATGCATCTGATTCTCTCTACAATGGTGCGATTCATTTGCTCAGCTACACCATTAGGCTGGGGGGGTCTTGGGAACCGTCTGTTCATGCCGTATACCCAGGGACTTGCAATACTCATGAAAGTCGCCAATGTATTCACCACCATTGTCAGTGCGGATGCACTTCAATGATCTATCTCTCTCTCTCCTCTCTCTCTCTCTCTCTCTCTCTGACCATAGCATGAAACAATTTAAACACATCAAAGACCTCGTCCTTAGATTTCAAAGCATACACCCTAACCCTCTTAGATGCATCATATATAAAAGTGACAAAATACAATGCCCCACCTAAGGTTTTTGTCCTCATAGGACCACAAACATCAGAATAAACCAGATCTAATGCATGCACTTTATTAACATGAGAAACAGTTTTAACGAATGAAACTCTATGTTGTTTCCCTAATAAACAATCAATACAGGTTTTGAGAGGTGTACCTGTCATGTCTGTAAGGAGCCGTTTCTTTACTAGTACCTGAAGTCCTTTTTCACTCATGTGGCCTAGACGTCTGTGCCACATGTCAATAGTTAAATCTTCCGCTGCGTTCAACCCACCCTTGCACACACTGACACTTGCCTTATAAAGGGTGCAACACTTCTTTCCTCTAGCCACGATCAACGAACCCGTGATGAGTTTCAGCACCCGCCAGTAAACCGGCTTTCATAGCCATCATCATCCAACCTTCCCGTCGACATCAAGTTGAGGCGAAGGTCTGGGATATGTCTAACATCCCTGAGACCCAATGTGTAGCCTACATCGGTCTTCACACAAATATCACCGACTCTTACGATCTTCGATACACCATAATTTTTCATCTTCACAGTCCCATAGTCACCTGACTTGTAGCTTATGAAGAAGTCCCTGCGTGGAGTCGCATGAAAAGAAGCTCCCGAGTTAATCACTCAGTCGGTGTCCTGACTCGTAGCCGTGAGACATATATTGTGATTTTCTGAAAGAATAACTACAACGTCGCCATCTAAAACGATCATAGTGGAATTTGATTCATCTTCCTTCTCCTTTCCTTTTCCTTTCTTGTTGTTCTTATTCTTACGACATTCATGCTTATAGTGGCCCTTCTTGCCACAGTTCCAGCATTCAACTTCCTTTCGATTACTCGACTTGCCTCTTGATTTATCTCGGACCTTTCCGTCCTTCCTGTTCTTTCCTCTCCCCAGTTCTTATGTCACAAGAGCCTCTTACTGAGCAGACCCCTGAGACTTCCTCCTTGTCTCCTCATTGAAGAGACAACTGGTTACCTGTTCCATGAATACCTTTTCGTCTGGCACGGAGTTACTTAGAGACACCACCAGTGTCTCCCAACTGTTAGGCAATGAACTAAGCAATAGTAAAGCCTGTAATTCATCATCCAGGACCATCTTTATAGAGGAGAGTTGGTTCACTATATTGTTGACCTCATTCATGTGCTCGGCCACAGAACCACCATCTTTGAACTTGAGATTCACAAGTCATATTATCAGAAAGATTTTATTATCAGTTGTCTTCCTCTCATACAGCCCTTCCAATTTTGGCCATAGGCTAGCAGCTGAGGTTTCCCTAGACACATGGTGGAATACGGAATCGTCCAACCATTGTCTAATAAACCCCACCGCCTTTCGGTCCATCTTCTTCCAATCATCATCAGACATATCCTTGGATTTTGCCGATATGCCTAAAATTGGAGAATATAGGTCCTTGCAATAAAGCAAGTCCTCCATCTTAGCCTTCCATATGGTCCAGTTAGAACCATTGAGGCTAATCATCCTAGACGAGCCACCTTCCATAATTCAAAACCGATCCTACCCGTTCAATGAACTTAGCTCTAATACCACTTTGTTGGGGGCCTTGCACAAAAGTTTAGGATCTAGCCTCCCGAAACAAACCAGAATTATGGAATAATAATCCAATGAACTAAATCAAAACATAAACCATACCACACCAGGGATTTTTACGTGGAAAACCCTCAAAGAGGTAAAAACCACGGGACCTCATCCAGATCAACAATCCACTATAAAGCAGAACGTTACAACCCGATCACCAAGCACACACCGCTTGGATCAAACCTTCTTCACCTCACGTAGGAGTGGATAATAGTAAGAGAAACAAAGAAGACGGAGAGATCTCACCGATTACGAGGACGTGGAAGCGCTGAGATATGGTAGATCACCTCTACGAGCATAGCCTCCCTTCCACAACTTCCTCTCCTCTCTCTCTTTCTCTCTCTCTCTCACACACCTTTGATAGCCTTAAGCCCTCCTAGAAAGCGTTTAGGAACCCTTAGAATCCTTGCAAATCCACCCAATCCTGCTATACACCCCTTTATATAAGAATAGAAAGAAGTAGAATCAAAATAGGAAACAAAATTCGCAAAATCTACGTTGCTGCAATCGCATCTATGGAACTCTTCAATGATATTGATGGTCACTAATGACAGCTTCGATATCATCGACGGTCCTTCGATGATATCGAAACATGACCTAAATTGTCCCGACAAAGGGTGAAAAATCCAACAATTATCGATGTCATCGAAGGTCTCTCGATGACAACCTCGATATCATCGAAGGTCTCTCAATGATATCGGAACAGGACAAAAACTATCCAACGAACAGCGGTGAAAAATCCTGCAATTATCGATGATATCGAAACTGGTTCAATTTCATTGATTCTAGCGATGAGGAGAAAAAATCCCCATAATTCTGACCATGAGAGCTAGAGTTTTTTTCTCTACTAGGGCTCTTCTATTACAACTAAGGCTCTAGGCACAATTTTTGTTGCATGGAATCTCATATTGCCTTCTTCATCTCACGTCCTCCCACTCGGCATACGGCAAATCAATTCCTATCATCTACTACTCCTTGTTGGACCTAGCCTGTGCTAAAATTTCAACTTTTAAGATTGGACTCCCTCTTAGTGCTTCTCTGTCCGGTAATAGTCTTTGAGTATGTTATCCAAACGGTGAATAATAGCTTGCAAACTTTATCTCTAGCCATTTCTAATTTTTGCATTGATTAAACTGCAGGAACATGCATCCCCGAGCCCAATCAACAAAGTCTTACAACCATTAAAGACCCATCAACATCCATTTAGGAGATGCGCCTATTTTTCTTGAAAACTACATCTCTTCATTACCTCTGCCAATAATTACATATCACTTATGGTTAGTGCTCACTAGACTAGCTGATTACCATATGTAATCCTCTTTCAGATTCATCACTAAGGTTAAGATTCCTGATTTGATGTAATGCCTAACCCAGGCTGTGGGCCCTCTTTTTTTTTCCTTTTTTTTTTTTTTCTCAGTTTTTTAAAGTTTTTTTTTCTCCCTTGCACCCAGGATGTGGGTTTGCTTCTTTTCTCCTTTTTCTCTCTTATGATTCGCCCCCACTTCTTGTTTTGTTTTTCAGGCTTTGCCCTAGGTAAGTAATAAGAGGGTATTCCTCACTTGCTTTCAAAAAAATAAAATAAATGATAAAGGAGTACACAAAATGTTTGATATAAATATAATTAAGAAAGTACATATAATACATATAGATGATCGAGATAGTATATATAGGGGTGTACATCGAGTCGAGCTGGCCTTAGGTCGACTCAGCTTGGCCACTAGCTGACCTCAGCTCGAACTTGGCTCGGCTCGGTCCTCGAGCCTGATTGGTCAGCTCGGATTGGTTCGGTCAGTAGCTCGGGCCAGTTCCAGCCGAGTTCGAGCCAAGATCGAGTCGAGTTCGCCATTTTAGGATTTCCACAAACACCTGGACTGCACTTTCAAAATCCCATTGTTTGTAAAACAGAAGCAATGGTTTATAGGTATTTTATCAAACCCTTCTAAACAACATAAAAACCAAGAAAAAAAGGTATTTGTTTCATGTACATACCTTCCTTGGAAACTGAGACAAGAAACACTGCAAACTTTACTATCAAGGAACAGAATTTTGTGCACAAAATGAGAACAAAATAAATAAATTTCAAAATCCTTGAAATGTTGTGCCTACATAGACTAGCACCATTCATTATGATGAGCCAAGAAGAGTTGCACACTCACCATTTGAATCAATTTTGAAGATGGATCATGAGCTACCAGAATGCATGCAATCATGTCAATGATTACTAAAGAACTCACATGCATAGACTCATTCATACACAATATTAGCATATAAATAGATAGGAAAGAGAATTGAGAACCTACACACTTTCAGGTACCAGCCACACTTGGTTGAGTCATTTCATCAAAACACTTGGTGAGCAACATCAACAGCAAAGTAACCGAGTCACCGAACTGGTTCGATCCAAGTTCGATTGGAGATGGATTCGATCCGAGTCAAGTCAAACTGGGGCTAGCTCAAACTCAGCTCGAACTCATTTTCAAGCTCCAAAAATCAGCTCGACTCGACTCGAACTCAGCTTCGAATAGAGCTTTTTCAAGTCGAGTCGAGCGAGCTAACCAAGCTAGCTCGGTTCGTGTACACCCCCTAGTTTTTTTGTGTGTGTGTGTGTGTGTGGTGTGTGTGTGTGTGTGTGTGTGTGTGTGTGTGTGTGTGTGTGTGTTGTATAGCATTTTAAATAAAGATTGTAAGAAAGGCTTATAGTGCTTAATGTAAAGTAAGAAAAAATTTATCTTTCATATTTCATATCTCACAAATCTAAGCAATGGGCCCTTCTCGCGGTATATGCTTGATTTCAACATTATGGAATTGTTCCAATAATTGTTGCGCTCGTCGGTAATATGGTAGAAGATCTGGTTTTCTTATTTCGAACTCTGTTGTTAACTGGTTTATTACCAGTTTAGAGTCTCCAAATATTTGCAAAGTCTTTATCTTCATTTTTTGTGCTATCTTCATTCCTATAATGAGGGCTTTATACTCGGCCTCATTATTGGTATATGTTGTACCCAACATGGAAGAATATGGTAGCAGATCTCCTTGGGGGCTAATAAAATTACTCCAGCACTTGTTCCTGAAGTTCGAGAAGCGCCGTCGAAATACATTTGCCACAAATTAGGCAATTCAATCGACATTACCTATTCATATGGGAAATCGTTTGTAATTATTTCGCTGTCCGAGACAGGATGAGCTGCTAAGAAATCTGCAACCGCTTGTCCTTTTACTGCCTTTGTCAGCTCATAAGTGATCGTGTATTCTAAAAGCAATAACATCCACTTAGCCAATCTTCATGACAACATCGGCCTTGTCATCAAGAACTTTATGTGATCAACTCACGAGATCAAAACTGTAGCGCCCCAAAATTTGAGGGTCGAGTAGCTACTCGACTCCGGAATTCCCGAGTGCCACGTGTGCAATAATGAGTCAGAAATGTATGCATTTAGCAGGTATTAATAAGCAATGATGAATTAATCTAAGCATATTCGATTTCTAATCAGGTACTTAAGATCCAAGTGCCACTAACCAATTAGTTTCATAAAAAGTTCTCATCCACCATGTTAACTTAATAAATTTAGTTTAATAGTTATCCATGGACTAATCTCAAACACCCATCAATCCCAAAAATGACCTGGGCTATGGCCTAGTCCTGCTGACATCCACTGTGCTAGCAAGGATCGCCAAACTCCTGGTAGTACGCCCGTTCCTCGTCGTCGTCGGCACCGACATCATCCAATGCGTGCTGCTCCAAGGTACTTGCATCTATATCAGGTTCTGGTGTTGGTGTTTAGAACACTGTCTCAAAGTGGGAGTGAGTGATCAACTCAGTGGTACCATTAGTAATAGGCATCGAATTATCATGCATAGAATACATTTAATGAACAACAAACAGCATAGATTCCTAAAAACTGTTGTTAAGCAAATGCATGGTTATGATATGATGCATGATCCTCACAAAAACTAGCACTCCCTCAAGGCGAAGACATCTTACGTTTGCAATGAAACAACACTCCATCAAAAGTGCCCTCGACTGCATAATCGCCAACAATATAAATGAAATGTCATAGAATATGTTAGCCTGTTTGGTTAGTTAAGTTCATTCATCTAGCAAGTTGGGGAAACTGGAATACCCTTAGTGAAGTTATTGCCCTAACCCAATCGCGCAGCTTAAGGGTCGTGGCCATATGGCTCTCGCGATCCTTAGCCCTGAATTGGGGTCGTCAATCCCGAACAAAATATAACATAGACGAAATCAAAGTTGGAATTTACATGTCCCACTCGCGGCCACTGTAGGGAGGTCGTCACCCCAGCACAGGCCGACAGCACGGGTACAGTGTCTCATACCACCGTTCCCGGCTCACGAGTCCAAATGCTCAATGGACACTACGGCGAGGCTGGTCACCCCAGCATAGGTCGACAGCAAGGGCGTAGTGTCCCATACCACCATCCTCGGCTCATGAGACTTTGTGGGGCGTAAATCATATTTTAAAATGGGCACAATGGTCTTAGGGTACTTCGGGTTCATATAAGCGTGATCAAATAAGGTTAACGTATAAGGATGCTCGACTAATAGT
This sequence comes from Magnolia officinalis, assembly GCA_021015155.1. Classification (NCBI taxonomy): domain Eukaryota; kingdom Viridiplantae; phylum Streptophyta; class Magnoliopsida; order Magnoliales; family Magnoliaceae; genus Magnolia; species Magnolia officinalis. The sequence continues at coordinate 50,271,732 of JAJHSJ010000010.1, forward strand.
CAATGTGCCCCAACGGGTTGAACTATAACTAATCGGCCTGAGAATAAGATCTCGTGTAGTCCAACTACAGCCATTGACCTACAGTTTGACTATCGGGCTAGATTCACTTAGGGATAGGTCTAACAAGGACCGACCAAGAACTTCTAGGTAATCGGCCTATCCATAAGGGAAATATGCAACAATGCACCAGAAATCTTGGATACAATTCAAGTAAGGAAGATAGGATTTCAGTGTGATCATTACAAGGACAGCAACATACAATATTCCACCCAAATTTACTGATTCAATCATGACATATTTCAGCCATACGATCACATGGATAGCCATATAGCAATATACTGAAATAAATCTTCTATAGGCCAATCATACATCACATTACTTAGCCATAACTTGAAAATTCAAACAAGTGACTCAACAAATCAGCAACTTACAATGTTGCATGCTTTCACCCAAGCAGGATTAATCATAAAATCAGGAAATCAACCACTGACTAACATTCTACATCAATCCATGTCATCATGTTAAGCATAGTTAACACCAACCAGGAAATAAAAATCAAATAGCAGCAATTTGGGGAAATTTAAATATTGCACCCTACATGAGCATACAAATGCACAATTCACCATTTGGGATATTAGGGCTAAATCCCTTCACAACATTTGTTAATTTCTAGTCCATTAGCTTATATGTGCAATCCAAATGAAAATTTGGCTGCTTCCAATCCTGTATTGTTGCCACTTTGGCCAAATCCATAGAGATGCTTCTTTTAGACACACCACGTGGCCCAAAATTTTCACTTCTTTTTTCCAGAAGTCACATTTTCGGAAATGAGCGTACAACTTATTTCGTTTGAGCATTTTCAGGATCGCTCGTAAATGTTCTTCGTGTTTTTGGCGACTCTTGGAATAAATTAGAATGTCATCTATGAATACAATGACAAACCGATACAGGAATGGCCTGAAGACTCTGTTCATCAGGTCCATGAACACAGCCGGCGCATTTGTGAGTGCAAAAGGCATAACCAAGTACTCATAGTGCCCAAAGCTGGTTTTGAATGTCGTCTTTGGTACATCTTCAGGTCTAATCTGTAGTTGATGGTATCCGGATTGCAGGTCAATCTTGAGAAGTATGAGAACCTCTCAATTGGTCGAATAGACCATCAATTCGAGGAAAGGGGTATTTATTCTTTATAGTGACATGATTCAACCTTCGGTAGTCAATACACAAATGCAGGGAACCATCTTTCTTTCTCACAAACAGAACTAGGGCTCCCCATTGAGACACACTAGGTCGGATAAAACTTGCTTCCAACAATCCATCAATTTGAAGTCGGAGCTCTTCCATTTCATGCAGAGGCATCCGGTATGTTGGGAGAGAAATGGGCGTAGTGCCCGACACCAAGTCAATGGTGAAGTCTATCTCCTCCAGGGAGGACGTCCTGAAATGTTCTTGAATACATCAACGAAGTCATTCACTATGGGGTGCAAGTTAATGTAATCTCTTCGCGACCTTCTTCTAGCGAAACATAACAGAGGACCGTTGTGGGTAGCTGACCTGTATTGTGAACGTGAAGGAAGAGCTACCGTCTTCATATGCGGTCATCGTTCGGTCCTCACAATCGATTTCGGTTCCCATTGCGGAGAGCCAATTCATTCCCAGGATTATGTCATAGTGGAAGACCTTTGTGACAATGAGATCCACATGAATCCTCTTTCTTCCAAAGTCTATGGGACATCCTCGGCAGACGGATGTAGCTTCGGTGAACATTCCGGCTGCCGCTATAATCTTACCCTACCCCTGATATGGGAGCAGTTGATAGTCCTAGACTCTTAACAGTTGTGGATGATATAAGTGAAGCTGTGGCCTAGTGTCCACAAGAAGAAATACAAGAGTATCTTAAACATGGGTTGTGACCTCAAATGCTGTAGGAGTAGTCATGGCTGTGTAAACGCTCTCAGCTGTCAGAGCGTGAACTCGTGCTTACTAAGGTTGGTTAGACTGATTCGTAGGTCTAGATGGCAGCCTAATTTGAGGGGCCGACTGCCTACGTGGTTGCTGAGACGAGCCTACGACACGTTGCTGAGACGAGCCTACGACACGTAGTTGCGGTAGACAGCTCACTCGCTGAGGGGGTACGTACCAGTGATCTGTCATTCTTGAAAAACAGTAGGTCTCTAAGTGGCCCACCTTCCGACAGTACCCGCATACCCGGTCAGGACGAGCATGTGCGGGTGGTAGAGGCATGTGCTGGGGAGACGGATTGGTGACACTCTTCTTCTCGATGAGGAGGAGGATTGTCCTCCAGTTCTTCCTTTGGACTCGGCTTGTATACGTGCCCGAGAAAACCCTTTCACAATCCTGCTCAGACCACATGGACAACTCCACCAGTTCTGCATAAGTCCGAATATTCGCACAACACATTTTTGTGCATACCTGGCTCTCAACCCTCAGCAAAATGCCTCATATGCGTCTCTTCGTCGCCATAATCCTCAGAGCATAACAAGATAATTCGGTGAACCGATTTCATATTCGGCCACCGACATACCTCCCTGCTGGAGGCGTGAGAATTCGTACTCCTTTTCTATACGGTAGGTACATGAGAAATACTTTTACAAGAACCGTATCTCGAAGTCTCCCATGTCCATACAAAATTTTCAGGGACCGTTCTCAACACATTGTCCCACCAAACGTCATCTTCCTTCTCGAACAGGTAGGATATCAGTTCCACCTGCTCGGCTTCTGAACAGTGAAGAGGCTGGATCGCTTTCGTAACTCGATTTAGCCAACTCTCGGCCTCCTCGGGTCTATGAGTACCAGCAAAGGTAGGCAGTCTTAACCTCTAAAAGCGCTCAAAAAGATTGTATGTCACTGCTGATGTTCTGACTTGCTTTGGCGATGGTGCATTCATATGATGGGTCATTGCCCCCACTAAGGTATGCAACAACTACTGTTGTTATTGCATCACGTGCAACATCTGCTCCATAGTGCCTCCAACTAGGGCAGTCTGGTGAGTAGAGGTCTCGCCATGATTTGAGGTGCCCTAGGGAATTGGGTCGGCATTTATCGTCATATCCACTTGACTGGCTCCACCCTGACTAGGACCAAATGGCTGTCACCTTGCAACCTCATTGTCCTGAAAGCCAACGTATAAATATTTAGAGAACAACATCCACAAACTTAGGGAGTGATAGTCACAACGTTAGGGCGATAATCATAACATACATTATCAATTCACCAAACATTCCACACATCACTTTAACAAAAGCAGTTTCATGCATATTGTTGAGGTCAAAATCCGGTCAGCCCTCTTACCCTCTTCACATATTCCGAGTAGATGACGAACCTTGTTCCCTACACACAAACGTGAGCAATGGAGACCCTGGCTAAGCCGGGGGACCCTCCGATGCCTAAGTCAGGACACTGAAATCTGGGTCTAAGTTGGGGAGTGAGGAAAGAGAGTGTCAGATGTTGTGTACCTGTTGTCATGGAATGATGTGATATTTATACCTCTTCATCGTTGATCCCCCTCGATAATCTCGGCACGATCAGTGGGATTACAGATCGTGAAGATATTGCCCAGAATCCGCAGATCGTGTGTTACGGCGGGCGTATCTGCGGGCGAGATAATAGGACATATCCATATGCGGCAGTTTCTCACTTAGCGCGCGGAACCTTTAACCTCGGAGGTGCCTCGGCTCGACCAGACCCGAGGGAGATAGCATCGCTCCAGCCGATGATCGCTCGTGAGTAACGTAGCTAGTCATTCGATGTTATGATGGACGTCCGCTCGGAGTTGATCGTACAACTCGAATGTCTTCCCTACCGTCTGCCCTTGGAAAGAAGGCGGTCAAGGACGGGAGCTTCACCCATCTTAACCCGCCTCCCTAGTTTATATGCTGAGGTTCGGACCCTCCGCCCGGACTAGTGGACCGTCGATCCCTCCGATAGTAGTCGGCCGGATCTCCTGTATAGAAGCCCCCACTCTCTGAGGTCAGTCATGAGCTCAGAGAGTAATTATGGGAAGATCAGTCGCCTCGGCTCTTTGATGCATTTATGGTTCTCGTGTGAAACATCACGTCCTCGGGATTTAAGCGACTGCGGGCTAACCATGAGCAAACACGTGGCGACGGTTTGGATTCCGAATCGTCCCATCCTGTGAGTGATCGCCACGTGCACTCGGGTGTCGTATCGAGCACTCTTTTCTGCGCCCAGGCGCCATTTCGATTATCCCAGGTGCGACAATCGAGGCGGATGGCGTTACTTTTGACAGGCCTTGGATCACTAATATGGCGCCACGTCGGACTCGGAGTCGGCGCACAATGATTCCGTTGCAGCCATTACTGCAGGCCATTTAATGCAGAGTTCCCTCAAGTCTATAAAAGACCCGTCCGGGGTCTTCATCCAGTTCTTACCATTTGCATTTGAGTTGTTTATCGGAGAAGGCGATTTCCGGCGAAGGCGATTTCTGGCAGAAGCGATTCCGCCTAGTTTCTTTCTACACTTGCTGAAGCGATCTCCAGTGATTTGTCTGGTGAGTTCGATTCTCAACACAACTATTTCGAGATGTCTTCCGATATGGAGACTGTTAGGGGCTACAATGATGACTCCGAGTCGGGGAGTTCCGGTAATGGAGAGAGGCCTCTGAAGGTCCTTTCGAAGGCCGTGCCTTTGTATCCTCGGCCCCAGAAGCAGACGGTGGCGGAGCTCGGACGCGCCAGGCCAGTAAGAAAGCCAGCAAGAAAGGGACGACACGGCTCCCAGAGCTGCAGTCGCTGATGTCCCAGAGATGCCCCCTGGCGGACGGGCGTGGGAATTGGTTCTAGGGGTTCCGTAATAACGGAGTCTCAAATGGAATGGATCCGTACGGAGTTCGACATACCACACTCCGTTCGGATCAGGGCCCCCGAGCCCACCAATGCTGCTGGGGCGCCCGCGGCCGGGAGATAGCCATATTTTTATACGGGCTACTATGCGGACTCCGCCTCCCGATGCACCCCTTCATCCGAGCTCTGACCGCTTACTTAGGGCTCGCGCCTGGGCAACTTACGCCTAATGCTTGGAGGGTGCTGGTTTCCACCTACATCATCTGGCACCAAGTCAGGAACTCGGAGTTGACACCCGCCGAGCTGATGAACCTGTACCTGGTCAAGCACGAAGGCAGAGAGCCATGGTACTACTTCGCGACCAGAGGTAGCAAAGGGTCAGGGCTCGTCTTGGGTCTTCCATCCGCGAACAAGGACTGGAAGAACAAGTGGTTTTGGGCCACGAGCGAATGGGAGGCGCCGGCAGCGGAGATTGGGGTTCTGTCGACTCGGGTTCCCACCCGCTTCACAATGCCAGGTCGGATCGAGATTTCTTTTACACATTATTTTTTGCTTCAGCTTTTCTTAGAAAAGAATTTCTTTTTGTTTTGCAGTCTTCGCGAGGGGCGAGCCCTTCGTTACTTCAGACCAAAGGAACCAGATAGCCAAGGCGAGGACATACTCGGAGGAGCGTCGCTGCTGGTCGGACCTGGTCACGGCTGCCAACCTTCACCGATCGGGGCTTTGCAAGACGAGGCCGCACCCTACTTCGCTCAGTGAGTATTTTTACTTTCAGCTAGTGTATCTTTATTGGTCCGACGTAACGCTATTATAATTATTCTCTTGCGCAGGCATGGCCGAGGCATCTGGTTCTCAGAGGAGGAAAGCTGCGCTGACCGCGAAGGAGATGCTGAGAGCCGAGCCTCCGGCGAAGATAGTTCGGAGGAAGAAGGTCGCTAAAGGAGTTCGTCCTTCAGGTTCCATCTCAGTGGTCGCGGCTCGGGGGACAGCACTTCCCCCCTTATCCCGAACATCTCAATTCGGGATACAGCTCCATTTCCTTCCGCAGCACCTTCGGTTGAGGGACCATCTGCATCTGCAATTGTGTCCCCAATTCCAATACTACCGGGTGCAGCCACGGTGCCCCTTGTAGGCGTTGACATGGCCGCACCTTTGGGCGGCCTTAACCTCGTCTCTGCTTCAGCAACCGGGGCAACCCCCCTCCGTCCATCGTCATCCCCCCCACCGAGGGAACTCGGTCCAATCCTCCATTGATAGCTGTTGCATCATCTTCCGAAAGGGAAGAAGCCGTTCGGATGGCTGATGCCATGATTACCCACCTGGGTAATGAGGAGGGGGAGGCTGTACGCGATGCCCAGGGTGAGGCTCAACCCTCGGCTGGTAGTCGAACGGGAGCTGAGGAGGCGACGGACTCGGCTCAAGTTGGCACGAGCAGAGGAGGATTCGAACCGGGTTATCACATGTCTTGCTTGACAGACTGGGCGGCGAAACATGTACAGAGGAATCTATTTCGCGCCTTCTTGATAAACCGGACGACTGCTTCTTTGAGGATTTGGCTCGAGTCTTCTACCAGGTACTTCCCGCCTCTTCCCTTGAAAAAGTTTTAGCTATTTTTGTATTATTATCTTTTCTCATTTTCTTGCCTTGGATCAGTCCGTTCCAAGGATCCTCCTATGCTGGGAGAGGGTCCGTGAGCGTCGAAAAATTGACGCTGAGGTCGAAACCCTCAGGAGCGAGGTGGAGCTCTCCGAGCGGAGACGGAAATTCTTAAGGCAGAAGTGGGAGTCTTACGGGACAAGGCTTCTATCTTTCAGCTGGAGCGGAGCAATCTGTGTCATCAGCTTGAAGGTAGCAGGTCTGAACTGCTCCAGCTTCAGGGGGTCGCGAAGGACCTAGAGGCGCGACGTGATGCAGCAGTAGCCGAGCTGGATCGTGTCAGGGCCCACGCTGACACCCTAGCTGAAGAGACTGCCCGATTGAGCGAGGACCTGGAGAAAACCAAGGCCGAAGCTGCGGAAGAGAAAAGCACAGCCGTTGCTACGGCTCTGGAGACTCAGAAGGCCGAGGCTGAGGCCTCCTTGGCAGCGGCAATTGCTGCGGCAATTGATGCATACAAGACCTCAAAGGAGAGGGATGACGAGGCTGCCAAGTTCTATAACCGCGGCTATGACGAATGCCTTGTTGAGGTCCAGAAGTTGTACCCGGACCTTGACCTCGATCCCCTCCTGCCTGAGGACCCTGCCGATACTGCTGCCGAGGCGACCAGCCAGGATCAAGCCCCCGGTTCCCAAGCTCCTCCGACCTCTTGAAGACTCCGATTCTTTTACTTGTATTCTTTTTATTTATTTTTTTTTCACTATGTACTGTGTACTTCACATTTAGAACATATAATGAAAGAACTTAATTTTGGATCACCTCCCTTTTTTATTGGTCGACTTTCAATATGCCTGATGTACTTGTTTACTTGATTGTGTAGTCGAGTCGAGTCCTTACTTCGTTCGGATGTTGTTTGGGCCTCGGTCTGATCCTTGAAAGGATCAACTCGTTCCGCTTTCGGCGAAGGGCCTTCCGTATAGGTGGGGCCGTCTCCCTTACTGGGGAGTCAGGTCACCCATTGGCTTTATCCTCCCGGTTAAGGGGGGAAGCCTTTGTAGAAATTGGTCTGACTCCCTTACTAGGGAGTCAAATCGCCTCGTGGCTTTTTCTCCTCGGTTAGGAGGAGGTGCCTTTGTAGAAATTAATCCGTTCGATCTTTGTTGATGACAAGACTAAGCCGATCAGATATATTTTTATTCATAGCCTTAAAGGCTCGTCGCTCAAGGGCGTACATTTATTAAATGGACCTCAAAGGTCAGTAGGCTGCTCGAAGCGCCCCATTAAGGATAATAAACTTTCAGATGTTCAACATTCCACAGGTGGGGGAGTTGACGGCCTTCGAGATCCTCCAAGTGGTAGGACCCGGGCTTAACTGATCGGACCACTTGGTATGGTCCTTCCCAATTAGGTCCGAGTGCTCCGGTTCCCGGCTCGGCAGTGTTCTGAAAGACTCGTCGTAGAACCAGGTCCCCTGGTCGTAATCGTCTGACCTTCACTTTAGAATTATAGAATCTGGCCACTTGTTGATGTCGGGCAGTGACGCGGAGCTTTGAAACTTCTCGAATTTCTTCGAGAAGATCCAAATTGGCGGCGATTTGCTCGGCATTTTGATCCTCATTGTAATTTTCCACTCGGGCCGTAGGGAGGCCGACTTCAACGGGCACTATTGCCTCCGACCCATAAGAAAGAGAGAATGGAGTTTCTCCAGTGGAAGATTGAGCTATAGTTCTGTACGCCCAGAGGACGAATGGAAGTTCTTCCGGCCAGTTACCCTTTGCCTTTTCCAGTTTCTTCTTAAGGTGGTGCTTGATGACCATGTTTACTGCCTTCACTTGCCCATTGGACTGCGGATGCCGAGGTGATGCGTAAGCGTTCCTAATACCGAGCCCTCAGCACATACCTCTGAAGTTGTCATTATCAAACTGCCGGTCATTGTCTGAGACGATTGTATTCGGGACTCCAAATCTGCAGACTATGTTTTTCCAAACGAAGTCAATTATTTTCTGTTCAGTAATCTTTGCGACGGGCTCGGCCTCAGCCCACTTCGTGAAGTAATCGACAGCGACGATGGCAAATTTGACTTGTCCTTTTCCAGTCGGTAGAGGGCCGATGATGTCTATTCCCCATTGAGCGAAAGGCCATGGACCGCTCATGGGAGTCATTTCTTCTGCCGGTTGTCTAGGCACGGCCGCAAAACGCTGACATTTGTCACATTTTCTAACATACTTCCTGGCATCTTCTTTGAGGGTTGGCCAGAAGTATCCCTGCCGAAGCACCTTTAGAGCCAGAGCTCGGCTGCCAGAATGGTTTCCCGCAGATCCCCTCGTGAATCTCCCGGATGACATAATCCGCTTCCTCGGGTCGGAGACACCTGAGATACGGCTGAGAATACCCCTTCTTATACAGGGTTCGTTAAGAATAACATATCTTGCTGCTCGGACTCTCAGACGTCTAGCTTCTTACTTGTCCGAGGGAACCTCCCTTGACTCAAGGTAGCCAAAGATTGGATCCATCCAGCTCGGGGTGTTATTCACCAGATTAACCACCTTTTTTTCTACTTGACCGATGATGGGATGTTCAATGAATTCTACAGGAATGATCTGCGGGATCTTTCCCTCCGCGGCCGACGCCAACTTTGCCACGGCGTCCGCCTATGTATTCTCTGTCCTCGGAATCTGGTGGACCGTACAGTTCCAAAATTTCTCGATCAGCTTTCTGGCTTCGTCTAGGTAAGCAATCATTCTATTCTCTTTGGCTTCATAATCGGCGGAGATGTGATTCACGACCAGCTGAGAGTCGCATCGAACTTGTATAGATTGGACCCCGAGGCTGGCGGCCAATCGGAGCCCAGCTAACAGTGCCTCATACTCCACCTCATTGTTGGAGGCTTTGAAGCCGAGTCGGATGGCATATTAGATAATTGTAGAGTCAAGGGCGATCAAGACGATCCCTGCCCCGGCTCGTTTCGAGTTAGATGATCCGTCCACGTAGAGGACCCATCCGGCTTCTGGGATGCCCTGTGAGCTATTTGGGAGGTCATACGGGGTCATCTCAACCTTGTTGCTGATCTGCCCTTCACTTAGAACAATGAATTCTGCGATGAAATCAGCCACCGCTTGGCCTTTCTTTGCCGTCCTCGGCCGGAAAGTAATGTCGAATTCTCCAAGTTTGATCACCCATTTGGTCAACCGACCCAAGACCTCTGGCTTTTGGAGAATCTGCCTGAGGGGGGAGTCGGTTAACACAATGATCGAATGCGCTTGGAAATACGGACGCAACCTCCGAGTCGAAACGACTAAGCTGAGTGCAAGCTTCTCCAGAGCGGGGTATCTCGTTTCTGCTGGTACCATGGCTTTGCTCACATAGTATACGGGATACTGCTTGTTCCCCACTTCCCTAATCAGGGCCGAGCTGACTGCTGAGGCTGAGACCGCGAGGTATAGGAACAAAGATTCGCCTTCTTCCGATTTTGATAGCAGAGGTGGTGAACCCAGATATTGTTTCAGCTGCTGGAAAGCTTGCTCACATTCAGGTGTCCACTCGGCCTTCTTATGACCCTTCAATTGCTGAAAGAAGGGGAGGCATTTATCAGTGGCTCGGGATATGAAGCGTCCGAGCGCTGCTACCCGTGTAGTGAGGCATTGTATTTCCTTGACAGTCCGAGGCGAACTCAGTCGAGGAGTGCTTTAATCTTATCGGGATTGGCTTCGTGTTGAGGGTCAAATATTGCATATCAGACCCCGATTATTTCCTGGATTTACGAACATGATACTGTTTAACGCCCGATTTTAACTGTGTTTGTGATACAGGGTGTATTTTAGAACATATGACTGGAAAGGACGATAAAAGCATGGATTTAACACTCTGGCATTACCACAGTAAGGGAAGGACTCCAGTGGACCGATATTGAAGAATTTACACGCCAAGGATCCGAGAAAATCAAGCCGTTCACGTTAAAGAAGCCTGAAATTGGTGCAAAATGCAAGATCACATGGTTCCCGCCATCAGATTGACTCGAAACTTCATACATGTGATGGGGGCCGTAAATTAACCGTACATATTAAATTTCAGCCATTGAAGATCTCGGGAAGTGGTCCAACAGACAGATCAGCTCATTAATCTCCAATTTGGGGCCCACCTGATATTTGGAACTGCTTCAACTTTGGTATTGACGGCATAAATGATATGGCAGAATGAATGGACGGAGCAGATTTCTCCTAAACATCTCTGTGGGACCCACATGTACAACACATGTGTACGGTGCATAAGTGCACCGGCTGTACACCTAAAACTTCAACGGTCGGTCAGCGGCGCTGACCGACTTTTCATCTCAAAAAAATCCAAAACGAAAATTTCCGTTTCCTGTTTCGCAACCGAAACTGTCGGTTGATGTTGTGGGCCCCACTCATCATCTTAAATGATGATCTGAGCCGTTCATTCGTTCCACGGGTCGACAAACATGCTTGCCTAGATGGCATAATCGCAAAATACTGCAAAGATAAATTTTTGACCGTTAAAACGAAGAATGGACGGTAGAGCTAAAAATTGGGTGGGCCTCATCAACAGACAACCAAAACCACTCTTTCCTGAACGGTTTTTCGAGTAGGAACCAATGGACGGTTTGGATTGATGAAAAGAACACGAAGTGGGCTCCACCATCACCACAGCGGGACGGCTCTGCATCTCTGTTACGCGCGTCCGGAAATCGCCGGATTTTTCGGGTTGTTACACGACCATAGAGAGGGTCGGTCCAATGATCCAAACCGTTCAGAAGCAAGAGAAGTGGGTTTTCACCCTTCCTATGAAGTTAAAATCACTAGAATGAGTGATTTCTTCTCGTGGTTTAGGATTAAACGCAGCTGTCGTTGCGTTTTTGCGGCGCAGAATCAGCAGTCGCAGTTCGGTTCTGCTGCGGACGGAAGTGTGAAACGAGGCCGGTTCTCCCTGTTCAAAACGGATCTCGATCACTCTATAAAGAGAGAGACGTGAAGAGAGAAGGGGGGAGGAAGCTAGGGCAGCCGTGGAGACGGGTTGGAACGTGAGAGAGAGAGTTTTGAGAGTTTTCTTTTTCTTTTTCTTTTTCTTTTTCTTTATTTTAGAATCAGCCGATCATGACCATAATCGGCTGAATCTCTTAGCTAGGGCTAAGAGGTGAAGCTTGTAGCGTGATGGGTGATTTTTATGGCCTGGATTCATAACTGAATTGATTTTTATCTTGGTTTGATTTTAAGGAATGCGATTAGTTTTTAATGGTTGTTTGTGACTGACATTACAATAGATCTGCAATAGCTTGAGCATTTCCTTTTCCCTTCTTGTGATTATGAAGCCAGGACGCCTTGTTGTTCACCATCGCCCCTTGGACATGGTGGAATGACGGAACTCTCCCTGACATTCATACATCACTCAGATTGGCTGTGAATTGGTTTAATTCTGTTGTTTACTTTGTCTCCTCGGCATGGTTATGTGATGGAATCCATTCTGATTTACACCCGTTTGATCTCCTGAAAACTAGATTAAATGAAGTTCAGAATCGATTTTCAAGTTATATCTTCCAACTGGATGAAGATGGGACTCGAAGTCCAGTTGAGTTTATGAATCGACCGTAGATCTCCCTGATCTCTACAAGTGGATCCTCTGAATCCCTAGTTCCCTACCTTTTGAATTCTACATATTTTAGTTTACTAGTCCACCATTATTTCTAAAATTCACCCGATTTATATTTTATCTTAGCCTAGTTCTAGATCTGGTTATTTTCAGTTAACGTACAGGTTTCAATCCCTGTGGATTCGACCTCGGCTTACCGAGTTTTTACTACATCAACCCTATACTTGGGGAGTGAACAAGTTTTTGGCGCCGTTGCCGGGGATTGACGGCTACGTTTTTTGAAATTAACTGGTTTAGGATTAGTTTAAGATTAGGACCTTTTTGATTTTTAGGTTTATTTTTAGAATTTTCTAATTCCAGGTTTTCCTCTAATTTTTAGAAATTTTTCTTTCAAGTAACTTTCTATTTTAATATAGTTTTTCCCTTTTTTAGAAACTAACCCAACTTTCCCGTTTTGTAGGATTTTGAGATAGGCTTCTAATTTGGTAATTCCTTTCTTAATTTCTTTCTATTTTTCTAGATTAGGATTTGTCTTCCTTTTAGCAAGTTTCTAATTCTCACTCTTTTAGAATCTTTCTTTCCTATTTAATTTTTAGAAATTTTCTATTTATAGACCTTCTATTTAGAAACTAACTTTCCTGTTTTGTAGGCTTTATAGAAATTTCTAATCCGGTAAGCACTTTCTAATTTCTACTTTCTATTTTAGGGTTAGGATTTCTAATTTAGAATTTTCTAGCTTTAGGCTTAGAACTTTCCTATTTATTTTTTTTAGAATTTTTTTATTTTTTTTATTTTTAGAACTTTCTTCTTTTGTTTTTAGAAACTAGGTTAGTTATTTCCCTTTTTAGAGACTCTTTCTTATTTTAGAAACTAACTCATCTTTCCTTTATTTAAATTTTAGAAACTTTCCTTTTTAGGAATTAGTTATTTTTAGAAATTTTTTTATGTTTAGGTTTAGATTTTCTATTTTAGAAACTTTCAAAATTTAGGGAACTTTACCTTTTAGAAACTAACTTAGCTTCCAATTTTAGGGAACTTTACTTTTTAGAAACTAACTTAGCTTCTAGGTTTAGGGAATTTTCCTTTCTAGAAACTAATTTTCTATTTCAATTGAGGAACTTTCTAATTTTAGACTTTCTATTTTAGAACCTAATCTCTTTTGTTTTCTTTTGCAGGATCTTAACATAGGAACTTCTCAATTGGTACCTTCCTTCTAACTTCTCCTCCTCTTACTTTCCATACTGTTGTAGGATCTTTTCTTTTATTTTTCTTAAGATTAGATTCAGATTAAGGGTCTCACTATGTACATGCACGAATGGGAACGTCAATATGCGGAGATAGCTTTTGAGCATGCGAAACAGTGTGAAGGGATGTATGATGATTACGATCAACATCAACCTATGTCTCAGAATTTTCCTGAACCAATCATTGAGAACCGACCTGAGCATAACACTCCATCGGTTAAGAAGTCTTTACGCGATCATATACGGGAGAACAATTCCACCACACGAACAGTACGCGAGTGTTGGGGTTATCATAACTATGGAAGTGAGAATCATTATCACCCATCTGAGAAAAAGAAAACAATGCGTGATTATATTATGAGTGATAATAAGTATTACCAACCATCAGATTCTCCCACCTATGATCCGTATGACTATAACCAGTGGAAACATCAATGTCGGGAAGCTGAATCAGCTATATATCATAGTGATAATTCTCTTGGGTCCTCTACTTTTGAAACCCAATCAGAAACAATCCAAGAGGACTCACTTCAGAAGCTCATGAAAGCACAAGAGCAGTTCAATCAACTTTTCATACAATCATGCGAATTGCTCAAATCCTCAATTACAATAATTCAGTCACATCTTATGGAGAAGGAAGAGGCTAGGTTACCCCAGCTTCATCTCAATCTAGAAGCAGAATGTGAAGAAAGTAATCATAACTCGGTTGTGACAGAAACTGAAATTACGAATGAGGAATTAGATTCCATTAATGAGCAGATGGTTAAATTTCCCGATGAGTCAATCTCAATGACTGTCCAAAGGAATGATCAAGAGACGTGGGTTTCTTTCAAATATAATGATAGTGACACACTTCACTCACATGACACACATGATTTCACTGATGAGGTAGAGGTTAGTTTATTCGAACCTCAACTCAATCTAGGAATAGAATGTGAGGAATGTGATCCCATCCCAAGTGCACACTACACGGAACTGGACGATGATGAGCACTGGGATTCAATCTCAAGTGTGGCCCCTACTAATGATCAAGAGGTTCAGGAAGTTGTCAACCATAAGGATCAACTCCACCTGTCTGACATGACTGATTTGCTTGTGGAGAATGAACCATTTTCAACTAACCCTTCCAACCCTTGTGATACATGTTTGGACCACTGCCCTGAATTGAATGATGATATGATTCGGGCGATGGACGATTTGCTTAATATAACTCTGGAATTTGAAACTACCCAGTTAAGGCTACAATCTGAGCTACGCACTTTAGACGATTCAATGCCTCCACTAAGAAGCTTCAATGACCAGAGTCTTCACATCAATTCTTCACTTATTGATTGCGCATCTGTCTGTGAAGGGCAAGAGCAAGCGAGCATGCGTCCATCTACTTCAAAAGACGATGGAATCCTTGGGCTCATCATCACAGATTTCGATGCACGAGACGAGTCACTCCCAGCTGACTCTCCCACATCTTTGAACTCATGCTTGGAGGAACACCTTGTGGATCTTAACGACCTCATGATACAAGAAAAGGTGGATTCCTTACATGACACCACCTTGGTGGTTGTCACGGACTAAGCGCACCCTTACTCTGAAGCCACTTTTTCCCCAGAACCTAATTGTTTACCATTAAAGGAAGATGAGCTAAAAATTGAACCGAAGTCTGGAACTTTGGAATGCATTGAGACTACATTACCTCCTGAAAATTTTCTGAATTTTATCTACTTGTAGTCTCTGATTCACCATGGGATACTAACTTTGAGATTTTTTTTGACACAGGTGAATCATATATACTTTTGATACCTCAGGCGAATCAACGACAAATTTTTTCTAAGTACATAAGTCTCTCCGGCCATTCATGCTTCAGGGCATGAAAGCCTATTGCAAACAGGGCTTTTGGATGATCCTGTTGAGAAACCTATTGAGAAATTTATCTAGATATTGGCCGGAAGAGGAACCTTGTGGCATTACTGAGTAGTCTTTTCCCTGCTTTCATAGGATTAGGGTATTTTTTTTAGTCTGGCTGAAGACGTTAAACTTAGCGCTCCTGGGAGGCAACCCAACTTTTGATTCCATGATTAGACAATTCAATGTTTGTGGGTAACATTGCTGCAAACCCTCACAAGACTACAACTCGTCCACTAGGGGCAACCTAGGGGTTTAAAGGCTTGTTGCATATGCTAAATGCAATCGAGAGCACCTGCGAAAGTGGTATAGGTAGGAGTTTATTTTTTTATTTTTACTTGTGTTGGTTTCTCCTTGCGCTGACTTACTCTCTTCTGATATTTTTTGGAAAAGTCTCTCGATTCGTTATCCAGGTACTATCTTCCCATCACTTCTCTTTTACTTTCGTTGTCCCATATACATGACATACTTATCTCTTTTACATTGAGGACAATGTAGATTTTAGGTTGGGGGTGGGAGATTAGGTAACCTAATCAGTGTTTTTCTTAGTCTTGAGCAAAAATTGTGAAAATTTAAAAAAAAAAAAATTTCTGACAATTCTTGTAACTTCGAAGTGATTTTGATAGCCATCTTGGATTTAGAATTACAAGATAAGTAATGTTGGCGCTTTATGACTCTTGGATTCAGTGTCTATTAGATTTCACGGTTAAGTTTGAATTGTTAATCTATGATTAGAAGTTTTAAACATTGATTGAGTCATGATTTCACATGTCACATCTCGCTTGCATATTAAGGGTTCAATTTAATATTAAAGGAATAACTTGGTAATCACTAAGCATGAACGGAACCAGCCTAAAAAATAAAAAAAAATTTAGCATCAGTTTATAAAGAAGAATTGAAAGGGTTGGGCAATCGAACTTCACCATAGGTTTGCTCCCTATAAGTGTAGACTCGATTCCCCATGGTGTTGGTATTGAAAAAAAAGTTAGGTAACAAGTTTTCACCATAGGTTTGCTCTCTATAGGTAAAAATTTAATTCCCCTCTTGACATTCTTTTAATGAAAAAAAAAAAAAAAATAAAGAATGAAAAGATGATCTGTGAGGTAAGTTTTGAATTTTCTTGTTGGTTACCAATGATATCCTGAAATGGAGAATTGAATCTTAATGTTGTAAGCCGAGATTACACTTTACACCCATGGAACTCAATGTTTGGAATTTTTGTAATTGATGGATCAATACTTTAAACTTGTTATGAAGTTTTTTTAGTACGCTTGAATCCAAGAGAAAGTAATGCCCACATTCATGAATCTTAAATTTCTCGTATCTAAATCATTTTTCAAAATATCACTCGGTTCCATAGAAACTGCCCTATAATTCTCAATTTATTTTTCGCATACTTTACTCGGGACTAGCAAAATGCTGGTTGGGGGTTGTGTTGAGGGTCAAATATTGCATATCAGACCCCGATTATTTCCTGGATTTACGAACATGATACTGTTTAATGCCCGATTTTAACTATGTTTGTGATACAGGGTGTATTTTAGAACATATGACTGGAAAGGACGATAAAAGCATGGATTTAACACTCTGGCATTACCACAGTAAGGGAAGGACTCCAGTGGACCGATATTGAAGAATTTACACGCCAAGGATCCGAGAAAATCAAGCCGTTCACGTTAAAGAAGCCTGAAATTGGTGCAAAATGCAAGATCACATGGTTCCCGCCATCAGATTGACTCGAAACTTCATACATGTGATGGGGGCCGTAAATTAACCGTACATATTAAATTTCAGCCATTGAAGATCTCGGGAAGTGGTCCAACGGACAGATCAGCTCATTAATCTCCAATTTGGGGCCCACCTGATATTTGGAACTGCTTCAACTTTGGTATTGACGGCATAAATGATATGGCAGAATGAATGGACGGAGCAGATTTCTCCTAAACATCTCTGTGGGACCCACATGTACAACACATGTGTACGGTGCATAAGTGCACCGGCTGTGCACCTAAAACTTCAACGGTCGGTCAGCGGCGCTGACCGACTTTTCATCTCAAAAAAATCCAAAACGGAAATTTCCGTTTCCTGTTTCGCAACCGAAACTGTCGGTTGATGTTGTGGGCCCCACTCATCATCTTAAATGATGATCCGAGCCGTTCATTCGTTCCACGGGTCGACAAACATGCTTGCCTAGATGGCATAATCGCAAAATACTGCAAAGATAAATTTTTGACCGTTAAAACGAAGAATGGACGGTAGAGCTAAAAATTGGGTGGGCCTCATCAACAGACAACCAAAACCACTCTTTCCCGAACGGTTTTTCGAGTAGGAACCAATGGACGGTTTGGATTGATGAAAAGAACAACGAAGTGGGCTCCACCATCACCACAGCGGGACGGCTCTGCATCTCTGTTACGCGCGTCCGAAAATCGCCGGATTTTTCGGGTTGTTACACGACCATAGAGAGGGTCGGTCCAATGATCCAAACCGTTCAGAAGCAAGAGAAGTGGGTTTTCACCCTTCCTATGAAGTTAAAATCACTAGAATGGGTGATTTCTTCTCGTGGTTTAGGATTAAACGCAGCTGTCGTTGCGTTTTTGCAGCGCAGAATCAGCAGTCGCAGTTCGGTTCTGCTGCGGACGGAAGTGTGAAACGAGGCCGGTTCTCCCTGTTCAAAACGGATCTCGATCACTCTATAAAGAGAGAGACGTGAAGAGAGAAGGGGGGAGGAAGCTAGGGCAGCCGTGGAGACGGGTTGGAACGTGAGAGAGAGAGTTTTGAGAGTTTTCTTTTTCTTTTTCTTTTTCTTTTTCTTTATTTTAGAATCAGCCGATCATGACCATAATCGGCTGAATCTCTTAGCTAGGGCTAAGAGGTGAAGCTTGTAGCGTGATGGGTGATTTTTATGGCCTGGATTCATAACTGAATTGATTTTTATCTTGGTTTGATTTAAGGAATGCGATTAGTTTTTAATGGTTGTTTGTGACTGACATTACAATAGATCTGCAATAGCTTGAGCATTTCCTTTTCCCTTCTTGTGATTATGAAGCCAGGACGCCTTGTTGTTCACCATCCCCCTTGGACATGGTGGAATGACGGAACTCTCCCTGACATTCATACATCACTCAGATTGGCTGTGAATTGGTTTAATTCTGTTGTTTACTTTGTCTCCTCGGCATGGTTATGTGATGGAATCCATTCTGATTTACACCCGTTTGATCTCCTGAAAACTAGATTAAATGAAGTTCAGAATCGATTTTCAAGTTATATCTTCCAACTGGACGAAGATGGGACTCGAAGTCCAGTTGAGTTTATGAATCGACCGTAGATCTCCCTGATCTCTACAAGTGGATCCTCTGAATCCCTAGTTCCCTACCTTTTGAATTCTACATATTTTAGTTTACTAGTCCACCATTATTTCTAAAATTCACCCGATTTATATTTTATCTTAGCCTAGTTCTAGATCTGGTTATTTTCAGTTAACGTACAGGTTTCAATCCCTGTGGATTCGACCTCGGTCTTACCGAGTTTTTACTACATCATAACCCTATACTTGGGGAGTGAACACTTCGATGCCTCTCTGGCTGACTTGGAATCTAAGAAATCTTCCTGAACCGACTCCGAAAGCGCACTTTGCTGGGTTCAGCTTCATTTGATATTCTCGGAGGACTGCGAAGGTTTCTCCAAGGTCCGCCAAGTGATCGGATGCCTTGACGCTTTTTACCAACATGTCATCGACGTAAACTTCCATCGTGCGCCCGATCTGTCTTGCGAACATCTGGTTGACTAGCCTCTGGTATGTGGCCCCAGCATTTTTCAGGCCAAATGGCATGACCCGGTAACAGTAAAGCCCCCTGTCTGTGACAAAAGTAGTTTTCTGCCTATCTGGGGGATGCATCGCGATCTGGTTGTAATTAGAGTAGGCATCCAGGAAGGAAAGTAGTTCGTGTCCTGCTGTACTGTCTACCAATTGATCGATCCGAAGCAATGGGAAACTGTCTTTTGGACATGCTTTATTCAGGTCTGAGTAGTCCACGCAAACTCTCCACTTGCCATTTGCTTTCTTAACCAACACAACATTTGCGATCCACTCTGGATAATATACTTCTTCTATAAAGCTGGCGTCCGACAGGACTGAGACTTCATTCGCGATAGCTTCATACCGCTCGGCATCAAACGGCCTCCTCTTCTGTTTCACAGGCTTGTGGTCCGGATCCACGTTTAACCGATGGACCAAAACGTCTGGAGAGATTCCTGTCATATCCGCGTGCGACCAGGCGAACACGTCCCTGTGTCGTCGCAGGAAAGTTAACAGCTCGGAGCGTTGCTCAGGTCTAAGTGACGTTCCGAATTGAACCGTCTTGCTAGGATCGGTTTCGTCCAGCAGTACCTTCTCCAAATCTTCAATTGGCTTACTCTCGGTAGGTCCGCGCGGGTCCAACATGTTGATAGTGAGTGTTTGCTTTACGGACCCTTTTTGAACCGCGATGGCATAACATCTCCGAGCCTCGCGTTGATCGCCTCAGAGGTAATCTGTTCCGCCTTCGGCGAGAAATTTCATCATCAGATGATAAGTAGACACGACCGCCCGCATTGCATTGAGGGAGGGTTTGCCCATAATCACATTATGCACTGATGGCACATTGACAACAAGGAAGTCCACCATCATGGTGACTTGATGTTGCCCCTCTCCCGCAGTCACTGGGAGGGAAATGGCTCCTTCAGAGGTTACTTTCTCTCCGGCAAAGCCATGTAGGGGGGTCTTCATAGGTCTGAGATGAGACTGTGGAATCCCCATCCTTTTGAAGGCCTCAGAGTAGATCACGTCGGCTGAACTCCCAGTGTCAACGAGAATCCGATACCCTTATGATTGGCTATGGTCATAATGACCACCAAGGCATCATCATGTGGATGTTGGATCCCCCGAGCGTCATCTTCTGTGAAGGTGAGGCTGCAGGGGCTGACTCGTGGTTCTTTGTTAGGCCGCTCGGTAAGATTGACGTAATGCTTTGGGCTCCTTCAGGAGTGAGCCTTTCGGGCTCTGTTCGAATCTCCTCCGCCTGATGGACCTCCGAAGATGGTACGGATCTCCGTAGGTTCTTCGGTCAGATTTTTGGGGCGTTCTTGTGCTCGCTTCTCTTTCCGAGTAGTCTTTTCTTGCTTGGTGTACCGACGCAAGTGCCCCTTCCGAATGAGGGATTCAACCTCATCATTGAGATCTACGCATTCATCGGTATTGTGGCCATGATCTCGATGAAAGCGGCAATACTTGCGCTTGTCGCGAAGTTCCGGGTCCGCCCGCATGCAGATTGGCCAGTTGAGAAGTTTCTCGCCGCGGATATCCAGTAGGATCTGCTCGGCGGTAGTGTTGAGAGGTGTGTAAGAACGGAATCTTCCTTCTAGCTTCCTGCTCGGTCTGCGATCACGAGAAGAATGATCATCTGAGTTTTTCCTTGGGGCTTGGAGTTCCTCGTTCCTTGGCCTCTTTCCCTTCCCGTTCGGCTCGGTTATTTGGATATTTTTGCGCGTAGCCGAAAACTCCTCGGCATGGACATACTTCTGAGCTCTAGTAATGAGCTCGGCTAACGTCTTCGCTGGGTTCTTTCCTATAGAAAAGGCGAACTTCCCTTCCTTCATGCCGCTACATACGGCGGCGAGAGCCATCTTGTCGTCATAGTCTTCCACCTGCAGTGCTTCCTCGTTGAATCGAGCAATGTAATCCTTCAAGGACTCTTTCGACCCTTGCTTGATGGTAAGCAGGTGGGTATTGGGTTTTCGGCATCTCTTACCACTTATGAACTGGGTAAGGAATGACCGAGCCAGTTCTTCGAATGAACATATGGATCCAGGCTTGAGTTGCCGATACCAATTCCGAGCGGATCCCGTCAGAGTAATCGAGAATCCTCTGCACATCATTGTATCAGTCGCGGTCTGTATCTGCATCCACGAACGATAAGCTTCCACGTGTTCAGATGGGTCGCCGGACCCGGAGTACTGAATGACAGGAGGAATCCGAAATCTCTGAGGCATCACTTCGTTCATGATTTCTGAGTTGAACGGAGGCTCGGTCTCTTCCATCATGGCTTGAACAACAGCCGGGATTGACGATGGCTGTTGTTGCTTCCGTAGCATCTGAACTTGGTTAGTTAGGTCTGCGAATCGTGACTCCCAGGGATCCTTGTTTTCCGCTACTACCTCCCGAGCATTCTCTGGCTCGGGCATTCTCCTTTCCCTTCTCCTCTCCAGGGTGTGACGAAGGTCCGTTGGAGCCAGAGCCGAGGCGGCCGGGACATCCGTCGGGGCCCGAGTCATCACATTCCTGGTAGGGGCTCACACTGGAGCTGGGGGAGGATTTTGAACCGAAACTGGTGCTCGGGCAGATCGTTGCGGAGATGTCCCACGCCTCGTCGCTGAATGGGCTTGAACGACTGGCCCGACAGCTTCTGGGACTGGACTTCTCCGCTCGGGTTGTTGTTGGGACTCGCGCTCCTGTCTCATTCGTTCCACCTCATCGCGCAAGGCTTGCACTTCACCTTGCAAGGCGCGGTATTTGTTGGAACGATTGCGAGAACGCTGGGAAGGGCCCGGTGCAGATTCCGCATGAAGTGATGACGAAGAGCGAGTCTGCTCCGGTTCCACCACCACTGCCTTCTTCTTCCTCTAGCCATAGCTTTTAAGAACAGGAACCTGACTTTTGTATCAGTTTCCCACAGACGGTGCCAAAAATGTTGAGGTCAAAATCCGGTCAGCCCTCTTAACCTCTTCACGTATTCCGAGTAGATGACGAACCTTGTTCTCTGCACACAAACCGTGAGCAATGGAGACCCTGGCTAAGCCGGGGGACCCTCTGATGCCTAAGTCAGGACATTGAAATCTGGGTCTAAGTTGGGGAGTGAGGAAAGAGAGAGTCAGATGTTGCGTACCTGTTGTCATGGAATGATGTGATATTTATACCTCTTCATCGTTTGATCCGCCCTCGATAATCTCGGCACGATCAGTGGGATTTATAGATCGTGAAGATATTGCCCAGAATCCGCAGATCGTGTGTTACGGCGTGCGTATCTGCGGGCGAGATAATAGGACATATCCATATGCGGCAGTTTCTCCACTTAGCGCGCAGAACCTTTAACCTCGGAGGTGCCTCGGCTCGGCCAGACCGAGGGAGATAGCATCGCTCCGAGCCGATGATCGCTCGTGAGTAACGTAGCTAGTCATTTGATGTTATGATGGACGTCCGCTCGGAGTTGATCGTACAACTCAAATGTCTTCCCTACCGTCTGCCCTTGGAAAGAAGGCGGTCAAGGACGGGAGCTTCACCCATCTTAACCCGCCTCCCTAGTTTTATGCTGAGGTTCGGACCCTCCGCCCGGACTAGTGGACCGTCGATCCCTCCGATAGTAGTCGGCTCGGATCTTCCTGTAACACATATCATTAGACAAAATTTGTCATTGTTACATATGCTACAACATTACATGTACAATGACATAGGATGCATGATTACTAATCCAACAAAAAGAAAAACCCCAACATTCGCAACTCAAACAACCAAACTAAGCCCATTCAAGGCTAGTACAAAACGAAGAAACAAACACATACTACACACCTAATCCTCCGACTCCGGCGAAGGTGGAGGTGCTCCCTTATCCTGCATGCAACACAGGAGGGTCTTCAGAGTGCGAGACATCTTCTTGAATTTCTTCTTCAAATACTCCTGGTTCTCCACCACTTTGGCCAGGGTTCCCGCTCACTATAGGTGGTAGGAGGCTCCCAGTTGGAGTCACGAGCTTCGACTTCTTCTTCCTGTTCTTCATCCTCACTTTTCTCATCTTCAGTCTCTTCTTCTATCTCGTCCCCCTAGCTCCTCTAGTCGAGCCATACGCTGCTTGGGGCCTATCTTCATGTTGTTGAGGGTGTTTTTAATTATGGAGTGGATAGGGCCGAGACCATCTAGGTGCAGTCTGAACCCAAAATTATGAGCAATTTTGCAAATTAGGTGGCCAAATGGGAGGGACTGATCCTCACGATTGGATTGCGCCACCCTCATGATTTGGGTTAAGACAAGAGTGGGCTAGCACACCTTATCTCCTTGTCCTACTTGATATAGGAAGTACACCATGAATCTAGCTCAACCTAAGATACATGCTATACGTGCATATATGGTGGAGCAGATGATAGTCAGGGGTCATGTGGGTCATCTTAAGGTTGTTCTCTAGCCTCAATTCCGCAGGTTGGCCGCATAAGAAATGCATGCAGCGATCCCTCTCCTGCCTCTCATTGAGATTGGTCTCACTAGCATGAACAATGTCGCGTTCTACTCCCATGATGCTGGCCATAGCATCTACAACAACCTTGGCTTCTTGTCGGCACAAAGGGATGATAAATTGAAGAGGCTCAAGGGTTGGGTCTCTAATGTGGGCATAAAAAGTTCGCACAAAGCCCGCACTAGCATGAAAGTTCCCTTCGAACATGGGACCCCAACCATTCGTCAAAAGGTAATCAATCACCGGAAATTCTCCAAACAACTTCTCATCTACATGAGCTTCAAAAATAACCTTGCATTGACAAAACTTACCAAGCTCACTGTCCGCCGGTAAAGACCTTGCTAAAGGGACTTGGGGATCAAGGTCCCGTTTCGACCTTCGCTCGGTGCTTGAACTCGCACAGGCACTTGCCTTCTTCCTAGATTCTCTTGGATGGCCAGGCCCGGTTTCATCCGAGGCCACTCGCTTCTTTCCCATGAGAGAAAGGAGCATGGAGATGGAGAAAATGGAGGTTACCACCTCGAAGAAAGCCATGGAGATGGAGAAGTGTATGGAATGGAGAGATTTCAAAGAGATGTAGGTTATAGGACCTTAGAAAGGGGATTTTGTGCCCCAATGAGAGAAGTTTAAGATGTGCAAGAAGGATTTAGGAAGATTGAAGTTGAGAAGAGGTTAGGGATGGAGCATGTAAGGAAGAAAGTGATCCTAGGAGCTTAGAAATGGAGATTTGGGAGTGAAAGAGGGGTTTAGAGAGTAGTGGAGGGTTTGAAATGGGACAAAAGGAGGTTTAAAAGGGTGTAGGGCTGAGTGGAGGGGACCCCCGCACGTGGGAGGGGCCCACATGGTCGGGTCGGCGACGATTCTGTCGCGCCTATCTGAAGGTGTTGGCGGTGGCCACTCCCTTGGTTTTTTGGTTTTTTTTCTTTGTGGGACCCCCTGGGTCCCCCTAAATGAGTCCATTTCATCCCTATGTTGAATATAGTGCACGTATTGCGGTCCAGGGGCTGTTTTTCGTCTAAATGGGGCGTTCATAGACTGAGTACGTTGGCCCAAGTGATTCAAATTTTATATAGACACATTCTAGGTTTGTCTTAGCTGGGATCGAGTTGATCCAGCATCAATTGGGGCCATTAAATCCATAAACTGGACTATAGAAGTCCCCTGTGCTACTAGAGCGACTTAAGCTTACATTGTTTAATCTTGGTCAGCTTAGACCATCTAATTTCTAGTTGGAACTGACTTAGATCACTTCATACAACTTAAGTGATCCTACTTAATATCCTAAGCCAGTCTACAGGGGTCGACTTGCTGATTAGACAAAGTTTCAGGATCCTAGTACTGTTTTTAAATTCAGTCGCTCCCTCCTAAGTTAGAGTGCATCATGTTGAACCTATTACCTTAGGCCCAGTTTAATCCAAATCATGCTCGGATACCAAGTTGTAGCGCCCAAAATTTGCGAGCCGAGTAGCTACTCGACTCCCGAATTCCGAGTGTCAAGTGTGCAATAATGAGTCACAAATGCATGCATTTAGTAGGTATTAATAAGTAATGATGAATTAATCTAAGCATATTCAATTTCTAATCAGGTACTTAAGATCCAAGTGCCACTAACTAATTAGTTTCATAAAAAGTTCTCATCCACCATGTTAACTTAATAAATTTAGTTTAACAGTTATCCATGAACTAATCTCAAACACCCATCAATCCCCAAAGTGACCTGGGCTCTGGCCCAGTCCTGCCGACATCCACTGTGCTAGCACGAATCGCCAAACTCCTGGTAGTACGCGCGCTCCTCGTCGTTGTCGACACCGACATCGTCCAATGCGTGTTGCTCCAGGGTACTTGCATCTATATCAGGTTCTGGTTGGTATTTTAGAACACCGTCCCAGAGTGGGAGTGAGTGATCAACTTAGTGGTACCATTAGCAATAGGCATCGAATTATCATGCATAAAATACATTTAATGAATAACAAACAGCATAGATTCCTAAACATTGTTGTTAATGCAAATGCATGGTTATGATATGATGCGTGCTCCTCACAAAAACCAGCACTCCCTCAAGTGACGACATCTTACGTTCGTTATGAAACAACACTCCCTTAAAAGCGATCTCGACTGCATAATCGCCAACCATATAAATGTAATGTCGTGGAACAAGTTAGCCTGGTTGGTTAGTTAAGTTTATTCATCCAGCAGGTTAGGGAAACCAGAATACCCTTAGTGAAGTTATTGCCCTAACCCGATTGGGTTACATGTAAAAGGCAAGATAAATCATATCAACTTAAATCAAGGTAAGCTTTAAAGGAATCCCTCACCTTACCCTTAGATCTAAACCCTAGATAGATATCCATGTAGGAAAGCTTCTACATGAAAAGCTTCCACATGAATCATAACATCGCTTGAGCAAGAGGGAGACACCATACATATGGAAAAGGAAGAGGGCATCTAGGCTTCTCTTTCTCTTTCTTTCTCTCTCTTCTCTTCTTTCTCTCTCTCTCTCTCTCTCCCCCCCCCCCCCCTCTCTCTCTCTCTCTCTCTCTCTTTCTCTCTCCTTCTCCTTAGACATTTGGGAGGTGGGCATGTGAGTGGAAAGGGGACGCACACTCCTTTTATAAACTCCTTTTATAAAGGAGTGAGCGTGTGAGAGGGGTGTGTTTCCTTCTCACTTCGATTGGGTTTCTCCAATTTGCCCTTATCTGACGATCTTTCTTTAAATCTAATTCGTCCATTGTGTCAGTGTCGTTGAATAGAGCTGGGGTATATGATTTTCTTGGTGATTCAAAATTTAGATTGACTTATCTTGAAAATTCTCCCTATGGGTGACAAAACGAACTTGATTTCAATAATGATTTACACTTGATGATCAGGGCCCAATTTTGGGAAAAATGTGTAGTCAGGAAAGGCAAACGGTTGGACGATGGTTGATCGATGGTGGAAAAAGCCTAAATATAAAATTTCACCTTTTGAACCAAAATAAAGGAACTGGCTTCAACCTTCAACGGTGTAGGATCATAGATCGGGGCCTAAATATAAGACCAAAGTGTGGACCAAATTTGAATTGTGATGGATGACAGGAAGTGGTTAAATTGGAAGATCTAGATTTATAAAGATTTGATAAGCCTCGAAAGGATAGCTTCGCGCCTAAGGAAAAGCCTACCAAAGTGGGGTCATCATATTTCACACTTGGTCCATATTATGGGAAATCCATGTCATTCATATGAAGGAAAATACCCTACTACAACTACCCACGAGGTTTCTTCACTTGATAGACACCAAAATCAATGGTTAAGGGGTTGATTTGTCAATTGGGTCACTTGTACAATGATCTAAGGGCTAAATTTTGACATGTATAGTTAATTTATGATACATAGGCATGGTATAAATTTTCACATCAAAAGGATCATGAGAACCATGTGATTTAAAATTCAGGGGTCTAGGTTAATGGCATTTTCATAATAATTAATGGTATGAGAGTTTTAGAAATCTAATAGTTCTACATGGTTATAGGCACGTTTCTAAGTAATTCTCACAAAACAACTTATATTTAAATCATTATGGATAAAAAATTATTCACCAAACTAATTAAGAGAATATACATACATCAACCAACATAATGGATGGTCAGATGACATGTTAAAAATAGAAAAACTTGCTGGTTAGTAATCTGATCATGTATGTAAGTGAGCGTACGGTCAATTTTATAAACGGATAATCACAAGTGAGTTTTTAGAGTGATAATGAGGTAGAACATGTATACCGTTAGATTCAAGCGACTTGTTCACATGTGTAAGTTTCTCATATCGTAGTTTTGATAGTAGGTTAAGCATATTCATAGGTGGTGAACAAGATAAATAGATCAGAATCTCAATTTGATAGATGTATGAGTGGATGCTGAGATCAAGTAGTTAGTTTACTATGATCAGGTGGTCCAAACTTAGAGTGGACGGTCAGGTATTTTTACCTAGCGGTGAATAGTTGACTGAACGGTTGGTTATGATGAACAAGTGAGAATACCATGGTATATGATGATCATATCTGAAAATCAACAATCAGATGGCTTGTTTTATGAATGAAGATTATTCCCAACGGTCAAATTCGTGTTAGAGAATAGATGTAAGGTTAGGATAGTTTGATTAGTATCATACACATGTGCATAATAAGTTAAACTTCATGGTAACACTCGAGAACTTTCAATACTCGGGTATTAAAAAGTTCGAGGTGTTACATACTCTGTGCCTAACGACGAAGCCGAGGAATTTACCTGATGAGACACCGAAAGCACATTTTGTCGGATTCATCTTTAGTTGTTTCCTTCTGAGTCGACGAAATACTGAAGACAAATGTTCATGATGTTCTTCATGACTGCTCGATCTGATTACCAAATCGCCGACATAACATTCCACATGTTTGTGTATCATGTCGTGAAATATATTCTGCATTGCTCTCTGATATGTTGCACCAGTATTTTTTAGGCTAAAAGGTATGACTTTATAACAATAAATTCCAACAGAGGTCCTGAATGCAGTCGCTTCTTTGTCTTCAAATAAAACAAGGTATAGGCAAGACCCATAAGAAATGGGAACGAAAATGGCAACGATGTTTCCCATCGCTCGGTAGAAGCCAACAACATCATGGCCACAGCTCAAGGCACCCATCATGCGCCTCAACAAGGACGCCAGCAATACCATCCTTAGCATCAACAACAGAGATATAAACCACCACCTGCGACACGACAAAATCCACAACTGAAGCCTCTGGAACAATAATAACAGCAGTAACTGAGGGAAAATGCCCACTATCCCCATCAGAATCAGCAAGTGAACAGGGAGTTTAAGAGATTCACCCCACTCGCACAAATGTACAACCAAATCATGGCAACATTGATACAAAAACAACTCCTCACTCCCCTACAACCCAAACCACCTCAAAATCCTCTGCCAATGAACTACTACAAGAATGAGTATCGCGAGTTCCACCTAGGTTAAGGTCACTCGATAGAAAGATGCTTCTCCCTGAGGCATGCAATCTAAGATCTCCATCTCAACCCCTAGGACTGCGACAACGGCTCCCACAAACATCCTTTAGAATCTTCTGCCACATCATTTATCAGACCCTAGCTCATCAGAAGGTCTAACTATCAACATCCTTGAAAAGGAAAGCATTGATTGCTTCTTCATTCCTCTGCGATCTATCCATGCCATATCAGATGATTACTAAAATGTGTCACTGGTCTTGAAAGGGGCACCTCAAACCCCTCTCCCATTAATCAAGCCAGTAATCCTTTAAGGAAGAAATACTCCTTATCAACCGTGGGAATCGGTGGTATTGGAAGGCCCACCCTCCAACTTCAAGCCAATTATCTTAGAAGGGGCACCCTCAGCATACCAGCCAGTCATCTTACAAGGAGCAGCAATAGAAATTGTCAACATGCCGCTAAAGGTACCTTTCTACATGCCGCATTAGCTAGCGCACGACAGGAGGACTCCCCGAAAAGCACCAGTAATGGAGAAAAGACCCTTCTTCACCCCATGGTAGCCTCTGACAACAAGTATAGTTAGGCCACAACCTAACCCTCATATCATCTATGAGGACGGTTCTCACCATATCTCATTTAGCACGAGTAACAGAATAGTCTTACAGGCAAGAACTCCATACGAGGAAGAAACCATGGTCATTCCCACAGCCCCGACACAACTCCCAACCCAACCAGTGACGTACATGCTACAAGGTGGTTCCTTACATTATCTGGAGTGCGAAAAAGTGAAGAACCTGAACCTTAATGGACGCAACAATACCAAAGGACCCTGTCAAAGCCAGGATAGGAGACTTCACCATATACAGCAATGCGGCTCACGATGATCCCAGCATAGGTATCCGTATGAGAATTATTATGCATATCAAAGATGCACCAAGAGTTGTTCATCAAGACATTGAACGATTCTCACATCACCTTGAACACTCCATTGGAGATGATTGTGATGATGATCGGGCAACTGCTCACACCTAGAGCCATTACCTTCACGGACAATGATCTTCTTTCCAACGAACAAGATAATGGAAGGACTCTTATTATTACCCTACGATATAAGAACCTACAAGTTCCGCTGGTCCTCATCGATAACGGTTCAAGCCTAAATGTGTGCCCACTCCAGATGGCAATCCACCTTGGGATCGAGCCATCATCTTTCTAGCCAAGAGACATAAGTGTCAAAGCCTTCAACGACTCTCGTCAAACTGTGGAAGGAGAAGTGAACATTCAAGTACAAATCAACCCAGATATCTCAATTATCACCTTCCAAGTCTTGGATATACCTGTATCCTTCAAAATGCTACTAGGAAGGCCATGCTTTCACAAAGTCGGAGTTGTACCTTACACTCTCCATCAACAGGTGAAATATATCATCGACAAAAAGGTAATATCTATCCTAGCCAAACCAGAGCTTGTCATTCCAAATGACTATGGTACACAAGAGCCAGTCATTCCAGTCATTGACATCTAGCATTCGGAGAAAGACATCCCTTACCAAAGTTTCAAAATTGAAACTGTGAATACAATAGTCAATATGTCACCGATGAGTACGGAGTATGTCTTCTCATTGGCCGAACGACAAAGCTTCAAGTATCGTGCAAAGAATCACTCCAAAACAAGGGCTGTAGAGACACCTACAACAAGAGGAAGTGAGGACTGGGATACAAGCCTAATACTAAAGAAAAATAGAGTAAAAAGTAGTTCAGATGTACGCTGATCAACTTCGTCATACTTGGGACTCCCTATAAGGAGTAGATATCAGAAGGATTAGTCACACCACATGAAGGTACTCCTCTATGCCACAATGAGGCTTTATGGCCCCTTATCTGTGAGAAACAATCCTAAGGACATTAGGGAATGAATGACATGCACCAAAAGAAGAAGAAGTCTCGAACCAAGAGTGGTAACAAGTGCAACACTTCGAAGGATATCAAGATGCCTTGATATATGTCATCACAGTCTCAACTTCAACTAGCCAGGGGCACACCCTGCCTGTCTCAGCTTCAACCAACCAGGGGCACACCCTTCCTTTCTGAGCTTCAATCAACTAGGGGCACACTCTGCATGTCTCAGCTTTAATTAACTAAAGGAACACCCTGCCTGTCTCAGCTTCAACCAACCAGGGGCACACCCTACCTATCTCGGCTTCAATCAACCAGGGGCACACCCTGCCTGTCTCAGCTTCAACCAACCAGGGGCACACCCTGTCTGTCTCGGCTTCAATCAACCAAGGGCACATCCTGCTTGTCTTAGCATCAACCAACCAGGGGCACACCCTACCTGTCCCACCTTCAACTAACCAGGTGCACACCCTACCTATCTCATCTTCAATCAACTAAGGGCACACCTTGCTTATCTTAACTTCAACCAACCAGGGGCACACCCTGCCTATCTCAACTTAATCAACTAAGGGTACACCCTGCCTGTCTCAGCTTCAATCAACTAGGGGTACACCTGTAACGCCCCGTGCTTTTAGGACCCGAATATACAACTCGTTTCCCAAAAACCTGAGTGTTAACCTATAGAGAGCCAAATTCCATATATATATATATATATATATATATATATATATATATATATATATATTATATATATATATATTATCTTTCAGAGTTAGCAGTTTAGCGTAAAATGGACAAATCAACATAATGAAAAATTTTATATTTATATTTAGAATATACAAGAGGCTGCCCATAATGACTTATACAACCCAATGTTTACAAAATAACAAATACATAAATTTCATAATTTATACAAGAGAATTAAATAAATGCATATAGATTTGAGCCGCAAGATCTTACAGCTCCTCTTGGCAAATACAGCCATGCATCCCTAGCACTTGTACCATGCTCCTTATCAAGTCTAAACATGCGTATAATCTAGGCCACCTATGCTACCTGTATGATTATACATTTGATGGATGAGTGGCCAACTCAGTGTGAATTTTCCTCAAGATTACACACCACCACCTTAGACAAGTATAACATGAAAGTTACAAGGCATACAAAACATAATAAAATACAGTCTTATTATATGCATGGATGTGTGAATGTATCATCGACCTAGGGATGCTCATCCAGTCAGTAGTTGGGCTCGTCACCCATGCAAAGGCTGGCCATTAGCGAAGCACATCACGTGTGTATATCACGTACCGCATAATCACTGCCCATCGTACATCAAGTACGTAAATCGATAGTTGATGGTCAAGCAGCTAGCGAAACAATACCCCAATAACTCGAAGGCACGTGCTACAGCATCCAAAAATATCCACCCATCATCATCAATATGCCATGTATGTATGATTAGCCAAGCCATTATTAGTCCAGCTACAATCAGCCGATTTAATAAAGCTCAAAGTCACTACGGGGGGCTCGTCATCTAGCATAGGCCGACAGCTTGGGCATAAGTCTCATACCACCATCCCTGGCTCATGAGTCTACCGCCTTAGGGTGTTGATAGAACCCATCAACACATGGCCAATCAACTCTCAATGTATGGGAAGCTACCAACGTATGTTGAGTAGGAATGAATGTCAAAGATACTAAATACAACGATTAAAACGAGTCGGTATGTATGCTTTAAATACTAATAAGCAACGGCGATAAAAAAAATGTCAAATGGTTCATCCCACAGTCAGGTAGGTGGAATCACTCCATAGATGGTAAATCCCATGAATAATTTTACCACTAACATAACCTCCATGTTGAAGTTCTATTCCTAGCACAATCAATCTCATTACACCCTAAGTACAGACTCTCTTTCATATATAGAGGTTTCCCTCATAGACTAAAGAGATTTCGATTCATATGTGTCTTACAAACAGTACAATAACATATCCAAATGGCATAAAGATCAAGTATCGAACTAGGATACCATTCTAATAAAGTGCAACTCAAGTATAAATGTAAATATAATTCAAGAACTATTAAATAAATCAAGGTCTAGCATATGCATTTGATATTCATGATCAATTCTCAAACGTATATCCAAATAAGCTAATCATATAATTAATCAAGCTCTAAGGCATCATTCATAATCAATTTAAAAGTTATCCTTGATCTAATTTAGAGATGGAAAGCCCAAGGGGAAGAAATCATCACCTGATGAGCCGAATCACTTTCTAGTGTCGTTAAGTGCTTGTGCCCTTAGAACCGAACCCTACCATGAATTATAAAGTTTTATAGTTAGATCCAAGCTTTCTACACTATTTACAGTTAAGGTCTTAACCTAAGATTTGGATTACCTAGGTTTTAGGGTTTCACCCTAGGCTTAGTCCTAGGAGTTGAACTATGATGTATATGTAACTTAAACACAATGTGATAATATGGTTAGTTATATTTTTACGTTAGTGTTATAACTAATACTTGTGACCATGGTAATAATAAGTATTACAATTGTAATAGAATAGTATAATCTATTATTAAAGATAATATTTTCAGGTGATGGGTACCATGCTAATATCATTAATGGTAGTTTCATTTATAATAACTAATATTTGCATAAACAGTGTTATAATGGCTATTCATGCTTAATACTTATCATATTCATGGTAATGAAACTAATAGTAATGCAGGATAATCTAGTATGGGAAGGGAGAGTTGAGATGGATGTCTTATAGTTATGATGTAGTTAGTAACTATGCACACGCATTTAGAACTTCTCATCCTTTTGATTTGGTTAGGCTTTACCTGAGTGTATACCTACTATGATAATTTCAAGCTGGACTTCAGTTGAACCTTGCTCTGAAATGAGGGATTTGTTGGATTAGTTCAAGCTTGAGTCGACTCAACTAGGGCGACCCGGTTGAGGCCACTTTCATGACAAAATGGAAGGCTTTTGTGGCAGGGCCTGGGCCATGGTTACTGGCTATTCCTAAGCTGGGCCAGGCTAAACTTTGGAAGGCCCACTAGTTGGGTTGCCAATCATTTAGTAGCAATGCGGCCTGACGTCCCAACTGAGTTTCGACTGACTCAATTGCATCAGTCTGGTTAACCCCACCATATCGAATGGAGTTGGGGCCCACAAGGATTGCATCCTAGCCATGGTCATGGGCTACGATCCCTGCCACAGCCTAGAGAGTCGACGGCCCTGGTTACAACCAGTGTTAACGACCTTCATAAGATGGTAAACCTGCCTATCTAACAGAGGTGGGATGCTGATATTACCTGAACTTCAGCGCCTGCTGAGTCAACCCAGCGACTCGCACAGTTGCTGTAACGGCTTAGGAGAGAGAGGGCAATGGAGTTGATCGAGTCGGGTTCATGGCCGATTGGAGTTGCCGTTGTTGCTGTTGCTGCTGGTGCAGCCGTCGGTGTCGTCAACTCCATTGCCCTCCAATCGACCGGCTACACCAACGGCAACAGCAACAGCGACAACTCCAGTCGGCCATGAACCCGACTCGACCAACTCCATTACCCTCTCTCTCTCTTATTTCTTCCTCTCCCCATTCTTCTCTCTCTACTCTGATCTGCTGGAATCTAGCAGCACTCGAACCAGGCCCAAACCAGCCCCATTGCTGGCCTTGATCGGACCCAACTCGGTCCGAAGTTGGCACGAGTCGCCTGATGCAGCAAGTAGTGCGGCAATGGCACTGCCATTTCTTCTCTCTTTTCTTCTTCCTTTTCTTCTCTTTCTTCCATGTTTCTGTTCTTCTTTCTTCACCTTCCTGCTGTTGAAAACACCCAGCAAAGACTGTCAAACCTAGCTTGACTCAAGCTCGGCCTAAGTGCAACAATTGCACTCACTCACACCCATTCTCTCTTCATCTCTCCATCTTCCTCACTCTTTCTTCCTCTCTATAAATCCTGGCCATTAGTATTTCCAATCTGACCAAAACTCGCCTCGACTCGTGGCGACCTGGTGTGGTTTAAACAAGGAAGAAGACATGGGCGATAATGGCGTCTTTGAAAATGATGCTTTTTCCTCCAATCTGTTTCTTTCAGATAGTTCATATGGACCCTAAGCAGCTTATGGATAGGCCCTTTCGAAGCTTTAGGAGAGTTTGAGTGGTGGGTTCGCTGGAGGAAGCTTACAGTTATTTTCTTTCTCTCTTTGAGTTGCTGTGAGGAAGGAAGAGCCCTAGTTCGAGGATACCTCTCTTATGAGGCTTGCCCTAACAATTCTAAGCCATTGGATAGAGATTAAGCGGTCTGGATTTGATTTTTTTTACAACAGCTCCCATATACCGCTGGCAATAGAAAACTAGCCTTGGTTTTCTCTCTGGTATTGAGGGAGTGAAGCCCTAGCTAGGACGGTCGAGATCACTCCTTTTGGGATGGTCTAGCTCAGCCCTTGCTGGCTCACGCAGATCGCCAATGTGAAGTGGTAACAGTTTCCATTTTCAGAAACGGTGTGTTTGTAGGATCAGTTTCCAGCGAGGATCGTGTGTCCACACGTACAGGAAAACCTATTGTAGCAATTGGGTTTTGGTCAAGCCCACTGCCCGAGTCAGAAGGACGGATCAGATCTGTCTTCCGATCACATGTGGTGGGCCACATCTCAAAGAAACGGACGCCCGTCCGTCCGCTATCAAAAACCAAAGAGAGAGAGAGAGAGAGAAATCTCTCTTTTTATGGAATTCTCAGGTCAGCGCTGGTCAAACCGGCGATGGATATCTCGTGCATGAGTGGTTATGGTGCACTCGCACCCTGTGTGGGGTCCACCATGATGCTTGTTATAAATCCACTTCCCCCATTCTTCTTAGAGGCTTCAGTCAGGGCCCTTGATTGAAGATCAGGCAGATCTAAGGCTTAAGTGGGGCCCACAACTTGATTTGGGTCATATTGGTGGATTCCCATCGATCTGTCGGTCGGGTCTTCCCAAGTTTGAACGCTAATGGTTAAAAAGGTCCTAAGAAGCTTCTTCCTCCAATCCGTTTCTTTCAGACGGTCCATATGGACCCTAAGAAGCTTATGGATAAGCCCTTTCGAAGCTTTAGGAGAGTTTGGGTGGTGGGTTCGCTGGAGGAAGCTTGTAGCTATTTTCTTTCTCTCTTCAAGTTGCTGTGAGGAAGGAAGAGCCTGTAACACCCCGCACTTCTGGTACGTGGGTGTTACCATTTACACCTGTAACATAGGATTTCAAAGGTTTGGCAAATGGATAACCTAAATTCAACGAATGCATGATGAGGCTTCCAGTCACCATTGAAGTTGTCCATAAGGGACCCTAGGAGCTGAACAGAAGCCTACAATGATCATAAGGGTAAGTCTAACCAAGCCACCCCAAGTTAAGGTAATTTTTAAATTAGCAGGCCGTAAAGAAACGGGACAATGTACTAGAAATTGACCATCGAGGGGTAGTGAATGGCCAACCAATCACTCACTGCCTCTCGAGTTCCCATTCAACTGTCAAACTAGAATACCAGATCGATCCAACCATTGGATCGACGTATATTGGCCAAATAAGGCCTGGGACGTACGATGCAGCCCACCTGGGCCAGGACCCCTAGATGGGATTCGCTGGTTTGACCAGCGCTGACCCAACCATTTCAAAAGAAAACAATGAGTTCTCTCTCCCGCCTATTTGAGCTTTTGAACTGACGAGTGTCAGCCTCTTAGATGGCCCACCTCGGCCATTTTCTTGTTGATCCGAGCCGTCCCTGAGTCATCCCTGAGTCGTCCCTGGGCCACCATCTCTGGCTTGTGGGGACCATACGACCAAAACCCAATCATCTGTTCAGACCCATACAGAGGGACAGAGATTTGGGATGGAAACTGACTAAACCAAAATAAATGGCTAAAGATCAGAGATGGTGGGCCAACCTGTGGCCACATGGCTGATCCACGATCATCCTGATCATGTGATTCGGGATGGAAGCCGCTCACTCGTTTGAAACGCACCCTCTCCTTTCCAAAAATAAGCAGGCAGCCTCCTGCAGCATGAAAAAGGCAGAGGAGACAACTGCCATTTTGGGATGGGATAGCTGGCTTGATTTGAGCCCTCCCTGGGCCATGTGGATCAATCCCAGCCACTCCCTCTAAGGCAGCCATGTCCTTACGAGATAAGATATCTCAATGCTGTTTGGGCTGTTATCTGGGCCTAAATTTAGCCACATCACGCCTCATGGTGGGCCGCACCTGAGATGAATCAAGTGGACCTCACTCAAGGACTGATGTGGGCCCAGGACTTTTAAAGACGCATTGCAGGCCCAACCAACAATATCTAAGGCCATAAGGCCGGGCCTGAGGTGGGGACAACAATGGGCTACCCATCCCCATTTCTGGACTTGATATGGGACCCAATGGTTGGGCCAAGACAAGGCCCAACTCGGCCCTTGATTAGGAATGATTTTGGGCCCAAAGCTAGACCACTTGTTGAGATAAAGTCTGGCGGGCCTGGTCACTCAAAGGCAGGCCCAACTGACCTTGTTCATGAGTCCTTTCATGCCTCCACGCAACTTTAATACGTTAATTAACTATAGTCTTGAAAATACTAACTAATATAAGCTCTTGGGTTGGAAACAATCATTGGAAATCGGTCACACAGCGTTGAACCGTTAGTTAATCGTAGGAATCGGAATCAAGAAAGGAGTTACAAACCCCCAAGTGATGACTTTCCCCTTGGGCTTTCCATCTCTAAGTTAATTCAAACATAGTTTCCATCTAAGATCATAATTCCTAGTTTAAAGTTTTGATTAATTGCGTTAAGATTAACGGTCCTGTCTTGATCTATACATTCACATGAAATAAGGATTACATGATAACTTCACATACTAGTTCATTAATATTGACTATATGCGATCATCATTGATTCCCGTGTTTTAACATTTCATTACTTGATAGTTTATACTTCAATTTCATGATGCTACAAACTTGTTACCATTATGTAATGCACCTTTACATGATAGTAGGTTGTTGTGAATCGCTATAAAAATTTAAATTCACAATATTTCACGTGGAGAATTTCACAATTGCATGTGAGCCATGCTTGAGATGCAACTAGACAGAATACGTGGATAATGGGACCCTCGACATCACTTATGGAGGGATCCCATTAAACATTCTAAGGTGAAAAAATCTCATGGGCCGGGGATGGTGGTCATGGGACACTATGCCCGAGCTGTCGGCCTATGCTAGGTGACGAGCCCCCCATAGTGACCATTGAGTTGCTCAAAAACGGCTGATTGTAATTGGAATAATAATGGTTGTCTAATCATACATTTATAGCATATTGGCGATGACGGGTGGCTAATTCTGAATGTTGTAGCACGTACCCTTCATTTGGGGTATCGTTTCGCTAGCTCCCAGACCACCGACTATCGACCCTTGGTCTCTATGTTGTACGAGTTATACTACACTAGTGACCTACTTACGAGATGTGTTCGATGACTTGGCACCATGCTGTACAAGATATGCTACGCTGGTGACCGGTCTTTTGTATGGGTGACAAGCCCAAGTCCGACTGGATGAGCATCCCCAGGTCGATGTGCATTCATACATCCATTCATTTTAATAAGACTGCATCTTGTCTGTTTTAGAATGTTTGATTATTTTTCTTTAAACTATGTTTGATAAGGCGGCAATCTGTAATCTTGAGGGGAATTCACATTAAGTTGGCCACTCATTCATCAAATATCCAACCGTACAGAGTATACAGGAATAGATGTAGAGGATGGCAACACTAGCCTTGAGGGTACGATGGCGGAACCCAAGGAAGGATATTATGATGATGAGCCACAACAGGAGGCGGCTGATTATTTCGGGCTCAACTAGTAGATTCAGTATTTCTTTACAGTTGTTAGGTACTTTGAAACTTATAATTTTGTAACTAAGGCCCCCAACTGAGTGGGCCAATATTCGGATTTATATGACATCTTACTTGCTTGCTCATGTTATCGCACTCTGATTTTGATATTTTTTGCTAGTCCTCTGATCATTAACACTCAGGTTTCTAGACCGAGTCTCGTATTCGGGTTCTAAAAACCAGGGTGTTATAGAGCCCTAGCTCGAGGATACCTCTCTTATGAGGCTTACCCTAACATTTCTAAGTCGTTGGATGGAGATTAAGCGGTCTGGATTTGATTTATTTTACAACAACTCCCATATACCACTGGCAACAGAAAATCGGCCGTGGTTTTCTCTCTCTGGTATTGAGGGAGTGAAGCCCTAGCTAGGACGGTCGAGATCACTCCGTTTGGGATGGTCTAGATTAGTCCTTGCTGGCTTATGCGGATCGCCAACGTGGAGTGGTAACAGTTTTCGTTTTCGGAAACGGTGTGTTTGTAGGACCGGTTTGCAGTGAGGATCGTGTGTCCACACGTACGAGAAAACATGTTGTAGCAGTCGGGTTTTAGTCGTCCATCTGCTGTGGACAAATCAGATCTATCTTCCGATCACATGAGGAGGACCACATCTTAAAGAAAAGGACGCTCGTCCATCCGCTGTCAAAAACTAGAGAGAGAGAGAGAGATCTCTTTTTATGGAATTCTCGGGTCAGCGTTGGTCAAACCATCGATGGATATCCCATGCACCTCATGCACAGGTGGTTGTGGTGCACTCGCACCCTGTGTGGGGTCCACCGTGATGCTTGTGATAAATCTACTCCGTTCATTCTTCTTGGAGGCTTCATTCAGGGCCCTTGATTGAAGATCAGGCATATCTAAGGCCTAGGTGGGGCCCACAACTTGATTTGGGTCATATTGGTGGATTCCCATCGATCCGACGATCGGGTCATCCCAAGTTTGAATGCCAATGGTTAAAAAGGTCCTAAGAATCCTAAAGAAGGTTCAGGTGCGATATATGGGCTGATTTGAAACTCAGGTGAGCCATACATCTTAATTTTATGAGTTTTACTAATGACTACCAATAATTAACGGTCGGATCTTCCCGAAATTGAACGTCAACAGTTAAAAGGGTCCAAGGGACCATTTTAGCTAGAAATAAATGGCTATACTATGGATTATGTGACCTATTATGCTTTTATAACATTAAATATCATGTTACAATACTTTTAATAATATTTATTATTATATTATTATTATTATTATTATTATTATTATTATTATTATCATTATTATGGTCCTTGTAGATTTTATTCTACTCTTCCCTAAGTTGTTTATCTGAATCTTAATACATGGGTTTCAATGTACGGTTATCATTTTATTTTTCACTATTGGATCTTACAAGATATTCGACATATTAGTTGTTGAAACTAAGTGGTGGGTTGCCCCATGGATAAATTCGGGACCTGAAGGAGGATTTGATTTATCTACTAATGTGATTGGAGACATAAAAGAAAAATAGGTTCATTCGGTGATGGGATGGAAGGTTCTTCGAACTAACAGTTGAAATGGGTGGATCGCCTAACGGGACGTTGTAAACTAGGTGAACGGTGAGTTCACTAAGTTGGGTCTCCAAACTCATGATGTATGGTTTAATTAGTAGTCCTGACCAGAAATCGTAGACTATTGGATTGGTCTATCGAGGTGATTGAAGTCCTAACAACAGGTTGTGCTGATGATGTGATGGTTCGTCTCGAACATCAACGGATGGATGGGTTAACATATGGATGGGGACTATTTTAAACGATCGGATTTAAACCGTAATGAACGTGAATATTTAAGTAGGTTAAGTTTGTATTTATACTAAATTACATTACATGGTAACACTCGTGTACTGGAAAGTACGGGGTGTTATAACACCCTTCCCGTCTCAGCTTCAATCAACCAGGAGCACACCCTACCTATCTCAGCTTCAATCAATTAGGGGCACACCCTGCTTGTCTTAGTTTCAACCTACCTAGGGCACACCCTGTCTATCTCAGCTTCAACCAACCAGGGGCACAACCTACCTATCTCAGCTTCAATCAACTAGAGTCACACCTTGCCTATATTAGTTTCAACCTACCAGGGGCACACCCTGCCTATCTCAAGCTCAACTAACCAGGGGCACACCCTGCTTGTTTCCGCTTCAACCAACCAGGGGCACACCCTTCCTATCTCATCTTCAATCAACCAGGGGCACACCTTGCCTTTCTCAGCTTCAATCGACTAGGGACACATCCTACCTGTCTTAGCTTCAATTAACCAAGGGCACACCCTGCCTATCTCAGCTTCAGCAATCAACCAGGGGCATGTCATGCCCGCCCTTCATACACCATTTGTTAACAACCAAAGACATTCATCATCCATTTATGGCCACGATGGTCCAATTTATTGGACCAAGAAGGGGAAGTGGCTAGCCTTAGATTGGTCAGATGTGTAAATCCCATAGCAATACCTAATGACGGAGCAAGAGGAGCTCCAATGCACGGTAAGTAAGTCGGGAGAGACTGAGTACAACTCAAATCCTGAACCTGACCAAGGGGAAATCATGTGCATTGAGCTAGACCGTGATTCTTCATTCAATGCATCGACCCTCGTGTCTTCATCGGAGGGAACAAGGGGTCTTAACTAGACGACTACTCCCCTAACCATCGAGTCAGCCAGTGAGCCATCCAAGGGCACTGGTCTCCAAAAAATGCTAATTTAAACAAATTTGGCACCCTGAGCAAGGTCAAAATCAGTCATGATTTGCAATGTCAGCTTGCTCAGGGTCCCTTAGAACCCAAAAATCCAAAAATAAAAATAAATAAATAAAATCATTAAAAACAATCCATCATTTCAATTTCCCAAAATTTACAAAAATCAAAGAGCTTTTCAAATCATGCATTCAATAATGTGACTAGTTCGTCTAAAGTGTCGCATGAGTTCAAAGTTGACACATATGATTTTACCATCGAGTTAGACTTTTAACTCATGGGTCAGGATGAAGTTCAGGATAGGGAAGATAATGACCCGACTCCCAAACTTGAGGATCTCCTTAAAAAGTTCGAAACCAAAGCTAATGTCGTAGCCGACGACTTCGAGGTAGTAAATTTGGGAACCCCTGAAGTCCCTAGGAAAGTACGCATTGGGAAATCTTTGCCACCAGAATTCAAGCACAGAATGGTAGAATTCCTGACTCCGAGACTGTCTAACTTTACCTTCTTATACAAAGAGATGTCGGGGCTCGATGAAGAACTCGTTGTACACCTTCCAATAAAGCCAAAGATGAAGCCAGTAAAATAGAAGCTCGAAATAATGAAGCCAAAATGGGGCTTGAAAGTTCGTGACGAAGTCATCAAAAAATACAACGCGGGATTCTTGGTAGTTTCTAACTATCCTGAATGGCTCGCTAACATCGTACCAGCACCAAAGAAGGATGGCATGGTCCAAATGTGCATAAACTTCCAAGATCTCAACAGAGCCAGTCCTAAAGATAACTTCCAGTTGCTACACATCAAAACTGTGGTCAAAAACACTTCAGGACACAAGATCTTCTCATTCATGAATGGTTTCTCAGGCTACAATCAAATCAAAATTGTCGTTGAATATCACGAGAAGACTTCATTCATCACACCATGGGGAATATTCTCCTATAGGGTTATGCCATTCGGTCTGAAGAATGCAAGAGCTACATACTAGAGAGCAATGACAGCCTTATTCCACGATATGATGAACAAGGAGATGGATGTATACATCAATGACATGATCATCAAATCTTGCATGATTGAAGGACACTTTAAAGACCTGAAGAAGCTCTTTGACAAGTTAGAAAAGTACAAACTATGACTTAACCCTTATAAATGTGTCTTCCCCTTGCTCGTATAGAGAAGACATAACCGGCCCTAGTTTGGGCAACTCAACGACTTCGGCAATACATGATCACATACCCTATCCTTCTCCTCGCTTGTAAGAATCTACTTAAATATCTATTCAAGAAGCTGCCACTAACTGGAAGGATAGCCAAATGGTAGCTACTTCTGTCTAAGTTCGACGTCACCTATGTCACTCATAAGGCAATCAAGGGGCAAACCCTCGCTAATCATCTCGCTTCACATTCATTGCCTGACTACTAGCCATTGAAGACCTTCTTCCTTGATGAAGATCTCTTACTCATTGAGTTAGAAGAAAGAAGGAAAGAAAGACGAGTGGACACTATTCTTTGACGGTGGAGCAAATTCCAAGGGAAGTGGAATCAGATCTTTCCTCTACTCTCCTAATGATGTCTCAATCCCTATCTCTAGGCGAATAATGTTCGAATGCACCAACAACATGGCAGAGTACAAAGTTTGCATTGTCAATTTGAAAGAAGTCATAATCTTAGGCGTAAAGAAGCTACGAGTATTCGAAGACTTACAGCTTACAATTAACCAAACCAATGGTGACTAGAAGACTAAAGATGAGAAGTTGATACCATATCACGTATATCTCAAAAATTCATTTGAAGAATTCAAAGAAGTCAACTTTTCATACATGCCACGAGCAAAGAATCATTTCGCTGAAGCTCTTGCCATACAAGCATCAATGCTAGAGATTCCAAGTGGAGCTTCGGAATGGGAGCTACAGTCGAACTTCAAGGTGAACCTGCCTTTTGCCTGCATTTTGAAGAGGCCGAAGCCATCCCTATTAGGAAACCCTGGTATACTAACATTAAATGGTATTTGGAAGGCCAGGAGTACCTGGAAGAAGTTACATCAATCGACTGGTGAAATTCTCGACAAGCAATCCACGATGGATGTGCGGCCCACACAATCAGTGGTGAAATTCTTTACAAACAATCCTATAATCAAATTCTCCTCAGATGCATCAATAAATCCAAAGTTGTATGCATCAACGAATCCAAAGTTGTAAAGATTATGGAAGAAATCCACGATGGAGTGTGTGGCCCGCACATGAATAGGCACATGATGGCGAAGAAGATTCTACGACTCGGCTGTTACTGGATAACTATGGAGATACACCACTTCCAACATCTCAGGAATTGTTTCAAGTGTCAAGAGCATACAAATCAAATACATGCCACAACCTCAGAGCTATACAACCTAACTACGCCATGGCCCTTCTCTATGTAAGGTATCAACATCATCAGAAAGGTAAATCCCAAAAATTCAAATGGTCACGAATACATACTCGTGTTGGTCGACTACTTCACCAAGTGGGTAGAAGCAATATCCTAGACCACCATAGCAGCATCTCAAGTAATCAAGTTTTAAAAGAATAACATCATCAGCCGATATGAGGTCCTGCACACCATCATCACAAACAATGATTCACCCTTCGTCAACAAGAAGATAGACGACTTCCTTGGAAAGTTCAATATTCAGCATCGACGGTCGACCTCCTACCACCCCAGATAAAGGGAGGAAGTGGAAGCCGCCAACAAGACGCTTATCAGCAAACTCAAGAAGATGGTCAAGACATACAAATATTGGTGTAAGATGCTCTCATATGCACTCTGGGCCTATCGAACATCTGTACGATCTACTACAAGTGCAACTCCTTTTGAGCTTACATACGAAATGGAGCAGTTCTACCAGTTGAAGTGAAAAAACCATCTCTCTGAGTGCTACTTGAAAGTGAAGTTGAGGAAGGGGAATGGCTGAAAGCTAGATACGATCAGCTGCACCTCACAGATGAAAAGCGCTTGCGTGTGCTAAATCATTCCCAAAGCTGTAAAAAAAGCATTGTTCTTGCCTACAACAAAAGAGTCTAAAAGAAAAGTTTCAAGATGGGCGACATGGTCATGAAACTAATTCTACCACCACATCTTCTAGATCCCCGAGGAAAGTTCAAACCCTTATG
Source organism: Magnolia officinalis (assembly GCA_021015155.1). Classification (NCBI taxonomy): domain Eukaryota; kingdom Viridiplantae; phylum Streptophyta; class Magnoliopsida; order Magnoliales; family Magnoliaceae; genus Magnolia; species Magnolia officinalis. Next base: position 50,315,789 of record JAJHSJ010000010.1, read on the forward strand.
GGAAGGACCACTAATAATCAAAGAAGTACTTCCGGAAGTCGCTCTCTGACTCACCAACATGAAGGGAGAAGATCCTCCGTAGTCAATCAACGCTGACAACGTGAAAATCTTTCACGGGTAAGTCTATTTAATCTTATCTATAGTGACATTAGTAAAGCTGAAGTCAACTGAAAAAAGTTGGTCATCCTAAAAATCATCATTCCCTGTCCACCAAAAAGAGCTTCAAATAAAGGATAAAAAAAGAGAGAGAAAAAAAAAGTACATAAAATAAATGGAAATAATGGTAAAATAAAGAGAGCACAGTTCAGACAAAAACACAGAAAATCGACCCTCAAAAAAAAAAAACACCCTTTCATCTCAGGATGAGCCATGCTAAGGTTGATAGATCTACCATTGTAACTCAAGAAAAGGTTGGAATAACTACAATCGGCCGGCAACAATGGAATTAGGAGCCCTTAGCCGCTACAAAAAAGAAAAAGAAAAAGAAATGTGCCTAAACAAAAGGTTGGAGTAATGACAAATAAACATAAACATCAATGCAAAGAAATGAATAACTATTTAACAACACACAATCCAATATTATGCTTTATATTTGAGAATTTAACATTGTCAAGCGGCTTAGTCAGTATATCTGCAAGCTGCTTCTCAGTTTGAATGTATTCTAGCATGATAGTTTTATCTTCAATTAATTTTCGAATATAATGGTATCGTCTGTCAATATGTTTTGTACAAGAATGTTGAATTGGATTTTTAGAGATATTTATTGCACTAGAATTATCGCAATATAATGTCATCATATCTTGCGTAATTCCATAGTCAGATAGCATTCTTTTCATTTATATTAGCTGAGTGCAGGCATTCCCTGCAGCAATATATTCAGCCTATGCAGTGGATAGAGACGTGGAACTTTGTTTCTTGCTAAGCCATGATACTAAGCAGTTTCCAACATATAAACGACCACTACTGGCAAATTTTCTATCATCAACATCTCTTGCCTAGTCTGCATCTATATAACCTGTGATTTGTACAGATGTATTATGTGGATACCATAAGCCTAAGTTCATAGAACTTATGACATATTTGATTATCCGTTTGACGGCAAATAAGTGAGATTCTTTAGGATCAAATTGATACCTAGCACAGATTCCAACACTAAATGCAATATCGGGTTTATTATCAATTAAATACAGAAGACTACCAATCATACTATGATATAGTCAAGAGTCTACACGTTTTCCTGATTCATCTTTTGAGAGTTTAAGAATTATACTCATCAGAGTGTTGAAATTCTTACCATTCTCAAAGCCAAACCTTTTTATAAGGTTCAATGTGTATTTGATTTGTGAGATGAACATACTATCTTCACATTATTTGACTTGTAATCCAACGAAATAGTTTAGTTCGCCAACCATACTCATTTCAAACTTGGATTTCATAATATCTACAAACTCAGTAGATAACTTAGCTGTTGAGGGTCAAATATTGCATATTATCCCCCATTTATATCTTGATTTTATGAACATGATAATGCTTAATGTTCTATTTTACTCATGTTTATGTTGCAAGGTGAATTTAAGAGCTTGGATTGAAAAGGGTGCTAAAAGCATGGATTTAATGCTCAAATATCACCAAGGCAAGGGATGGATCTTAGGAGGCCAAGATTGAAGAATTCACATGTCAAAGATCCAAGGAAACCAAGTGATGAAGGAAGAGAATTAAAGACTTAAAGTGAGAAAAGGAATCCTTAAAATTGTCCTGAAAATAGATTCCGGGACCAGAAAAGTCTAAATCTATAAAACTACCAGAATAGACTTTGATTCTATCGAAGACTATTAGATAGTATCGAAGAACATATCGAAGACACTTCGATAGAATCGAGAATTTCAGGATTTCAGGCCAAACTTGCTGGAAAGTTCTAGATCAATCTTTGATTCAATCGAAGACTGTTCGATAGAATCGAAGGACATATCGAAGACACTTCGATAGAATCAAAACTGCGTAAATTTGAGGCGGTTTCTAGTTTTTTTCAAGTCAGTGCAAAAGGAGGTGTTACACAACTATAAATAGGAATCCCCAGGGCATCATCTAGGGTATGGAGGAGCAGAGCATAAGGGTGGAGAGCCGTCACCAAGCATTTTTTTTCTTACTTCCTTAGCTTTTCATGCTTTCTTCTAGGGTTTTAGATCCAATCATGTCTATGGTTGGCTAAACCTCTTAGCTATGGCTAAGAGGTGAAGCTTGTAGCGTGATGGGATGTTTTTATTGCTTTGATTCATGTTTATGTTGAATTTACTTTGATTCTAGTTTGATATTTAAGGAATACTTTCAGTTTTTAATGGTTTATTATGACTCAAATTACCGTAGATCTGTAATAGCTTTGAGTATCTTCTTTTCATGCTTTGAGATTATGAAATTAGGAAATCATGCTAGTCACCATCGTCTCGTGGGCATGGTTGGATGATGGAATCCCTTCTAATCTTCATAATTCTCCTATATTTGTACAATTGGTATATCCTGTTGTTTGTCATTGTCTCTAAGGCATGGCTAAGTGATGGAATCACTTCCAATCCTCACAACTCTCATCCATTGAGAATTAGGTCAAAGGAAGTTCAGATTTAGTTTTATTGTTATATCTTCCAACTTGATAAGATAGGACTCCAATTCCAAATGTGTCATTGAATCAAGCATAGTATCACCCTGATTGCTACAAGTTGATCTTTGAAAACTCTATTTCCCACCTTTGAATTTCTTAAGTTTTTAATTAAATCTCTCACAATTACTTCCTTTTATTTCAAATTTAGATTTACATCTTTTTCTAGTTCTACTTCTAGTTGCTTTCAGAATACTCACGAGATTATTACCTGTGGATTCGACTTCGGTCTCACCGAGATTATTACTGCATCGCAACCCTACACTTGGGGTTGTGAACAAGTTTTTAGCGCCGTTGCCAGGAATTGACGGTTGCGCTTTTCTGAGATTAACTAGTTTTGGAATTAGTTTAAGATTAGGGTTTTTCTACTTTCTATTTTTAAGTTAGGGTTTTTTCATAATTATTTTAGAAACTAACTTAGCTTTCTATTTCTAGGTTTAGAAACTTTCCTAATTTGTTTTTTGAAACTAATTTTTTTATTTTTTAGGAACTTTCCTAATCCGTTTTAGAAACTAATTTCCTTTCATTTTTTCTATTTTTAGAAACTAACTTACTTACTATTTTTAGAAACTTTCCTTTTACTTTTTTAGAAACTAGGTTGCTTTCTTAGTTTTTTTTTTTAGAAACTAATTCACTTTCTTTTTTCTGTTTTGCAGGACCTTAATTTAGAAACTTTTAATTTAGTAACTTCTTTCTTTTCTAGATTTCTTATTTGTCCTAGGTTTCTTTCTTTTTAGGATTAGGTTAGATTTTTCTTAATTTTAGACTTTTGTTTTTAGGATTTTTCCTTTAAAAAAAAAAAAAAAAATAATAAGAACTAACATTGTTTTCTATTTTGAAGGATCCTAACATAGATCTTCTCTAATCCGGTAACTTTCTTCTAACTTCTCCTCTACTTACTTTCCATATTTCTATAGGATTTTTTCTTTTATTCTCTTCTAAGATTATATTCAGAGTTAGGGTTTCACAATGCAAGAGTGAGAACGTCAGTATGCTGAGATAGCTAAGAGATATTGGGAAGGGATGTATGATGATTATAATAGGAAACAGCCTATGTCTCAATTTTTTTCTAAAAATATCATCGACAGCCAATTAGAATATGATGCTCCACCGGTTAAGAAGTCCTTCGATGATTATAGGCGGGAGAATAATTGCACTCCACGGATTAAGAAACAGTACGCGATTATTGAGGTCATTGTGATTATTGGAATGAGGATAATTACCAACCATCGAGCAAGAAGAGAACTATGCGTGAATATATTATGGCTGATAATATGTATCAACAACCACCAGATTCTCCCACCTATGAACCGTATGACTATGATCAGTGGAAACAGCAACATTGGAGAGATGAACCAACAATCGATCATAGTGACTATTCTCTTGGATCTCTTACCATTAAAATCCAAATAAAAACAATCCAAGAGAATTTACTTCAGAACTCCATACAAAATCTAAAGCTCATCCAACAAAACACACTCCAAGATTACAAGAACTTATAAAAGATATACAAAAGATAGGTTCACGTGTGGAACATACTGAAATTGAGAATGAGGAGTTGGATTCTGTTAATGAGCATATAGTTCAATTTCCCGAAGAGTCGATCTCAATGATGGTCCAAAGGAATGATAAAGAGACATTATTAGTTTTCCAATATAATGATACTGACACACTTGGTTTCAATGATGAGGAACATGTTAGTTTATTCAAACCTCAACCTAATCTAGGAACAGAATGTGAGGAAAGTGATCCATTCCACGTGTGTACTGTACTGAATTGGAAGTGATGAGTATTAGGATGACAATCAGGAACGTACAGCTCAAATCCCCCTATACTCAATATCAAGTTTGGCCCATATCAATGATCAAGAGGTTTAGGAAGTTGTTATCTATAGTGATCTTCTCCACCCATTTGACATGTCCGATTTAAATGTGGAGGATGAACCACTTTCAACCAACCCTTTCAACTTTTGTGAGGCATGTTTTGACCACTCCCTTGAATCGAATGATGATATGACTTTGGAATCTGAAACCATCCAGTTGATGTCCGATTTAAATGTGGAGGATGAACCACTTTCAACCAACCCTTTCAACTTTTGTGAGGCATGTTTTGACCACTCCCCTGAATCGAATGATGATATGACTTTGGAATCTGAAACCATCCAGTTGATGCCACCATCTAAGTTGTCAACCCTTGATAATACAATACCTTTACTGAGTAGTACCGATGAAGAGAGTCTTCACATCAATTCTTCGCCTGTTGATCGTCAATCTATCTATGTAAGGTAAGACAAGATACATTTGGTGACGATTTATTCTCACCATGATGAAGAGCAAGAGATCATGCTTCCATCCACTTCCAGAGACAATAAAATCCTTGGGCGGATCATCACAAACTTCAATGTGGAGAATGAGTCACTCTCAAATGAATTTCCCAACTCTTTGGAAGATTGCATGGCATATTTTGCAAATTCAAATGATACCATGATAAAAGAAATAATGGATACCTTTCAAAGCAATACCTCGATGGTTGTTACTAACCAAGAGAACCCTTATTCTGAAGCCCCTCCTTCCTCAAATCTTGAATGTTTACCATCAAGAGAGGAGGAGCTAAAAGTTGAATTAAAGTCTGAAACTTCGGAATATGTTGAGACTACATCACCTACTGAGAATTTCTCTGAATTTTAGCTATTTGTAGTCTCTAATTCACCATGTTGCGCTAACTCTGACACTTTCTCTGTCTCAGGTGAATCATATATACTTTGGACATCTCAGGTGATTAAAAGAAAATTTTATACTAAGGTCGACAAATTTCTCTGGAAATTCATTCTCCGAGACATCCAAGCCTATTGTAAAAGGGGCTTTTGGATGATCTTGTTGAAAAACCTACTGAGAAATTTATCAAGATATTGGCCGGAGGAGGAACCCTGTGGCATGACTAAGTAGCTTTTCCCTTGCTTTCCTGTTTAGGATTAGTTTATTACTTTCATGGAATTTAAGATAGTTTGCTTTCCGCTGTTTTAGAATAGTTTGCTTATCGTCTGTTTGAGTCTTTTGTGCTCACCCATTTTTTATACAGAGATCATTGGAAAAGCCTCAAAATTCCTTCTTCAGGTATTATCTCTCCATCACTTCCCTTTTCTTTTCATTATCTCTTTTGCGTTACATGCTTATTTCTTTTACATTGAGGACAATGTAGATTTTAGGTTGGGGATGGGAGATTATGTAATGCCCCGAATCTTTAGGACACGAGTACACGACCCGTTTCCCAAAAACCCATGTGTTAACCTTAAAGGATGGTCAAATTCAATATATAGTATTTTTCTTTTATCAAAGTTAACAGATGAGCGTAGGATGGACGAATCAACTTGAAGGAAAATTTTCATTTATATTGAGAATATACAATACTGTCCAAAATGACTTATACAAACCAATGTCCCCATTCTTACAATTACAAAATGAAATAATATCACATGTGAAATAAAATAAATTACAACATTCTTGAGCTATGAAATCCTGTAACAGCCCTTAGCAAATATAATCATGCACCCTTGTCAACCATAGCCTGCTCTTCACCAATATGAGTGTGAACATCATTAGGGCCACCTGTGCTACCTGTACGAATGTATATTTGATGGATGAGTGACCAACTCAGTGTGAATTCCCCTCAAGATTACACATTGCCGCATTAGGTAAGAAATAGTATAAAACATCCAGACAACCAAAATAGAGTAAATGCAGTCTTATTATATGCATGGATGCATGATGCAATCATCGGCCCGGGTAAACATCCAGACGGCCTATGTCCCGGGTAACACATCCGGATGGACATTGGGGTCGTCACCAGGGATAAGACTGGTCATCAGCACAACATTCAGCGTAATCGCAGGGAATGATAATCCAGTCATTATCACAATCGAGTGACTGGTCATTAGCGCAACATTCAGCGTAATCACAGGGCATAATGATCCAAGCCATCGTAAATATGTCATGTATGCATGATTAGTCGAGTTATTATTAGTCCATTTACAACCAGCCAATTTAAATAAGCTCACGGTCATTACGAGAAGCACATGGCCTAGTGTAAGCCGACGGCACGGGCATAGTGTCCCATGACCACCATCCTCGGCCCATAAGACTACCATCTTAGGATGTTTAATAGAAACCCGTCGACTAGTGACCAATATATTACAGTATATGGGGCTTACCATCGCATGGTTGCACTATATAAAACATCGAACCCATCTAAGAAAAGTACCAAGACAAAACCACGTAGGGCGAGTATCAAAATATGTCACATAGGGCCGATATCAAAACCATATGATAAAGACCATCCTTAAAAACCATTGGGCACAATAACCCTGGATGGTAGGCCCACATCAATGATTCATCTAGACCACCACTCAATAACCATCAAGTCAAAGGTCCATTATGATCACAACTAGTCAAGTTACATCCCAAGTATGGGTGTACATTCATATGTGGGAATTTTCCACTAATGTACCAATTTAAGTTCCATAAGCAATCCACAAAAAGAAGTCCACAAGCATGAACAATTATACAGGATAATCATAAAGCATGTAATACAACAATTCAATTTCTATCAGCTAACACATGCGATTATAAAGGGATATATCAATTATGAACTTAAATAAAAACTATAACTTAAGCTAATGGGAAAATGGAAAGCTCAAGGGGAAGAATCATCACCATATACTTTAAATCGCCTATTAGTGTCACAAAGTGCTTGCGCCTTTATAATTGAATCCTAACACAAATCATGAACTTGTACCATTAAATCTAAGTTCTACACACCACCTAGGGTTTAAGATCATAACCTAGGGTTTAGTTATTTATCTTTAGGGTTTTGATGTAGAATTAGGGTTTAATCCTAGGTTTAAATTCTATGTTTTGATTACGGAATTTGAACCCTATTCTGTGTGGCCATTAATAATATTATTAAAGGGAATATTGAGTGAATAAAAGTAATCGAATAAATTGTCTATTAATTTTTAGGAATTTTAACAATAGCTACTATCATAGTAAATTATCTAACCACAACCCACGATGAATAATAGTCCTAATAATTCCAAAATAATTATTAATATTAACAATATTCCTAATATTAGCTAATGTAACACTAATAATCATTTTGATGAAGATAAATAGTATGTTCTAACGTCGATGTTAATATTTTAAGAACGACAAAATAAATACTAATATTTTAATAATGATAATTCTTATATGTAATAACTGATATTAGTACAGATAATTTTCTAACGGCTATTCACTTTTGATAATAACAGTTCTAATGAGGATAGAGATGGTAACAATGTTAATTGATGTATGCAATGTTAACCACGAAATCGCCATTAACATTAACAATGGATTTGACATTAACTATCATGATAATAATAGTCAGTATGATGGTAATAAATAGCATGATCTATTACTAATATCTAAGAATTAACACCAATATAAATAACATGTTAATGGCTAATCATAATAAATCAATTACTTTGGGGAGCAAAGATGACTTACATAAGTTGACTCGAAAGTGAGTCGGGCCTCCACTCCTGATCTGTTTCCAGCAGCCCCATCATGGCCACCACTTTACTCACGTAAGTTCAGCGCCAACTGGACTTGACTAAGGCTCGGCCCAACACATCAGCCCATGCCCGTGACTCGAGCGAGTCGAGTCGAGTCAACTCATTAGCACCCCAACACCTTTTGCCTCTATCTTCTTCCTTTCTTTTCTCTGTTTCCTTCCTTTCCCTACCCGGTCCTTACAATTAGACAGGTTTTGAATCCTCCCAAATGCATGACTCAAACCGAGTCAACTAGACTCAGCGCAACTTGAATGCACAACGGCCCCATCTCTCCCCTTTTTCTCTTCCTCTCCCTCTTTTCTTTCTCTTTTCTTCCTATCTCTCCCCCTACTTCTCTTTCTGATTTAGGTGGGAAACTCCAACAAAGGTCGGACTAAGCCAGGGCCGATACTCAGCACCCGACCCAGCTGACTCGGCCCGGTTTAGGTAGCTGCCGCTAATGGCGAACGCTCTCTCTTTCCCTTTGCTTCTTTCTTTTCTTTCCTTCTACTTTCCTTTCTTCCTCATGGTTCCCATCTGCTGGCAGCAACACCCAGACAACCTTGTCCAAACCTGTCAGCGAGTTCGAGCAGTTCAGGGACTCGGTTCGGGCGGCCAGTGCAGCACAACGTCTGCCCTCATTCGAGTTGTCTCTCTTTCATTGCCTCTTCTCTATTTTCCTCTCCTTCTAACCTCCCTTTTTCTCTCTATTTCTCCTTCTTTCATCGCTTTCTTCTCTACACCGGCTCCAACTCGCACCAGCGAGTTTGTTCGACAGACATTGACCCGCAACTCGGGCAAGTCGACCCGATGCGGCGGCCTCAACTCCCACTCTTTTATCTTTCATTTCCTGGCAAGGGCTACCCTAAAAGGGCTCTTTTATAGGTCTTAATGGTCGCCCTAAAAGTCTCGATTGCTAATCCCGTGATTAGGAGAAATTCGTGTTTTTGGCTCGAGTGGACCATCCTTCATGCTGGGGCGTCTGGATGGTCTAGATGTGGTCAGTGATCAATGTGGGGTCCATGTTTTGGACGGATAATCAAGATTCCTTGATGGTGCGCTACTTCTAACATTTCGCATCCGATTTCTCGAGTCAACAAGATCTCGTACGAGATCTCCTAACTAAGCATCGTGGCAATTCTAACGCCCTAATATAGACGCCCGGATGATCCCGGATAGTTTTTAGAAGGATCCCAACGGCTGAGATCATGCTAGTAACGAAACGGCGGAATTCTTTCTGCCACTCTCTCTCTCTCTCTTATTAAAAAGACCTAGCTTCAAAGGCTAGGATTTCTATGGACAGACGGACAGGATTTTTGGGAGAAATCCCGCGAGGATTGCCACCTCATTGGCAGCGACGCAAAATTTCCCTTTTTGGAAGTATCGTGCGTACCAAACACCGTTTGTGGATGGAATTTCTCACCCACGTGTGGGCGACTCGTGTGGAAAATTCAATGGTCTTGGTCAGATAGGTCCTCCACACCTAATGCACAGTTCGGATCGTTGATCTGACCCCAAATGGTGGGCCTAAATTTAAATGGATGAAACTCGTTCGTCCACTGGTGGGAAAGGAGGAAATATCCTTCTTTTTCGTTTGAAATTGGGTCAGCTTTGTTTGACCGAGCTGACTGGTTTGGTGTTGCGCAAGTGCACGCACACCTTCTATACATGCAGCCAAGGTGGGGTCCACGCTAGTGTATTTTTTTCAAATCCACACCATCCATCCTATTTTATGGGCCCTTTCATAGCCTTTTACCAAAGGTGGGGCAGATCCATGGTCCAGGTGGGGCCCACCACTTGATTTGGGTTCCATATGTGGATTTTTGCCGATCTGACGGTTTGATTAATCCCAATCTAACCACCAACGGTCAGAAGGTCCTAATGGGTCGTTTATATCTTCAAGACTTGTCATTATCCATGTATTAATATTAAATTTATTTTATTTCATTTTATTTTATCATGTGTATACGTATATTTATTATATTTTGTATTATCATTATTATTATTATATGCACACACATACAAGTATATATAATTCATGTTGTGGGTCCCGCTCTATAGGTTATTTGGACTATCATCTCCTGGTTTTATGTTATTAAATGTTCAATTACTAGCATGGTTATTATCTTTATTATTTTTCTAAGTTATTTATCGTGGTCTGCATCTTGACCAATGCCTTCTATTTACTGTAGGGTTTGATAAGAGAGATTAGATCATTTTAAATTTGTAAGTGGGCCACACATAGGTTATTTTCATGATCTATGAAGATCTGACGAATGCTGTGTGTTCCCACATACGTTCATGGTAAGTTGGTTTTAACGGTAACACCCGAGTATTGCAAAATATGGAGTGTTACAGATTAGGTAGGCAAATCAGTTGTTTTCTTAGTCTTTGAGCAAAAATTGTGGAAAATTGAAAAAAAAAAAAATTGAAGTATAAGATGCTTAATGTTGATGATTTATGTCTCTTGGATTCAGTTACTTAGATATTTCAAAGTAAGTTTGAATTATTAATCCATAATTATGAGTTTTAAACATTAATCAAGTCATGATGTCATATGTCACATCTAGCTTTCACATTAAATCTTTAGTCAACATTGAATTATTAACTTGGTGATTATTTAGCATGAAAGGAATCAACTTGGGGAATTTGTCCATCACGTTCAAAAATAATAATAATAATAATAATAATAATAATAATAATAATAATAATAATAACAATAATAATAATAATAATACCCAGCTAAAAAAAAAAAAAAAAAAACAGTTGTCTTCAAAAAGACCACTTATTAAGGATCTCTAAAAAGGTTGACATAGCGTGAAAGCCATCGACGGAAAAATTAAAAGCAGACTTCATTATGCACCTATGGAACTCAATGTTTGGAATTGTTCTAATTGATGGATTAATGCTTTGAACTTGATTATGAAGTTACCAAGTACTAGAGTTTAAGAAAGTATAAGACTCAATGTTGATGTACTCTGAAACTCTATTATCTTGAGTGATTTTGAAACTTTTTGAGCTTATGAAAATTATACAATGGTTTCGAAATATTTTTCACATACTTTCCTCGGGACTAGCAAAATGTTGGTTGGGGATTGTGTTGAGGGTCAAATATTACATATTATCCCCCATTTATATCTTAGTTTTATGAACATGATAATGTTTAATGTTTTATTTTACTCATGTTTGTGTTACAAGGTGAATTTAAGAGCTTGGATTGAAAAGGGTGTTAAAAGCATGAATTTAATGCTCAAAGATTACCAAGGCAAGGGATGGATCTTAGGAGACCAAGATTAAAGAATTCACATGCTAAAGATCTAAGGAAACCAAGTGATGAAGGAAGAGAATCAAAGACTTAAAGTGAAAAAAATGAATCCTGAAAACAGATTCCGAGACCTGAAAAGTCTAATTTTAGAAAACCGCCAGAATAGACTTCGATTATATCAAAGACTGTTAGATAGTATCGAAGACACTTTGATAAAATTCAGAATTTTAGGATTTCATGCCAAACTTGCTGGACAGTTCTGGACCAATCTTCGATCCAATCGAAGACTGTTCAATATAATAGAAGGACATATTGAAGATACTTCAATAGAATCAAAACTACGTAAATTTGAGGCGATTTCTAGATTTTTTCAAGTCGGTACGAAAGAAGGTGTTGCACAACTATAAATAGGAGTCCCCAGGGCATCATCTAAGGTTTGGAGAAGCAAAGCACAATGGTGAAGAGTCGTCGCAAAGAGTTTTTCTTCTCTCTTCCTTAGTTTTTCATGCTTTCTTCTAGGATTTTAGATCCAATCATGTTTATGGTTGGCTAAACCTCTTAGCTAGGGCTAAGAGGTGAAACTTGTAGCGTGATGGGATGTTTCTATTACTTTGATTCATGTTTATGTTAAACTTACTTTGATTCTAGTTTGATATTTAAGAAATACTTTCAGTTTTCAATGGTTTATTGTGACTCAAATTATAGTAGATCTACAATAGCTTTGAGTATCTTCTTTTCATGCTTTGAGATTATGAAATTAGAAAATCTCATTGTTCACCATCGTCTCTTGGGCATGGTTGGATGATGGAATCCCTTCTAATTTTCATAATTCTCCTATGTTTGTGGAATTAGTATATTTTGTTGTTTGCCATTGTCTCTAGGGCATGGCTAAGTGATGGAATCACTTTCAATCCTCACAACTCTCATCCATTGAGAATTAGGTCAAAGGAAGTTCAGATTTGGTTTTATTGTTATATCTTCCAACTAGATAAGATAGGACTCTGATTCCAGTTGTGTTCTTGAATCAAGCATAGTATCACCCTGATTGTTACAAGTGGATCCTTGGAAACCCTAGTTCCCACCTTTGAATTTCTTAAGTTTCTAATTAAATCTCGCACAATTACTTCATTTTATTTCAGATTTAGATTTACGTCTTTTTCTAGTTCTACTTATAGTTGCTTTCAAAATACTCACGAGATTAGTCATTGTGGATTCGACCTCGGTCTCATCGAGATTATTACTACATCACGACCCTACACTTGGGGTTATGAACATTAACACACAGAGATTCATAGATAATATCACTAACATAAATTTGAATAATCAGGATATTATCATTATACTTCTTGACAAGTAAGGTTTTGTCAACATTACCCATAACAAAATTATAACTAAGAATTTAGTCAACTTTTCATACCATGCTCTGGGAGCTTGTTTTAAACCATAAAGAGCCTTTTTAAGATAGTAAACATAATTAGGAAGTTTAAGATCTTCAAAACCCTTTAGTTGTTTAACATAGACTTCCTCATTTAGATCACCATTTAGAAAAGCACTTTTTATATCCATTTGATAAATTTTGAATTTTTTATGTCTTGCAATGGAAATAAATAATCTGATTGATTTAAGGCACGCAAGTGGTGCAAAGGTTTCATCGTAATCAATACCTTCTATCTGAGTATAACCTTGTACAACCAGTCATGCCTTATTTATGATAATGTTCCCATTTCATCAGTTTTATTTCTAAAAATCCACTTGGTTCCAATCACATGTTTGTCAATAGGTTTGGAAACCAAATACCATACATCATTTCTAATAAATTGATTTAATTCATCTTGCATGGCATTTATCCAACTTCATCCATAAGTGCTTCATTTACATTGCCCGATTCAATTTGGGAAGTAAAGTAGACATGATTACATCTACTTTCTAGTTGTCTTCCTGTTTGAAAGCCAATGTGAGGGTTCCCAAGTATTTGATTAGTCGGATGGTCCTTGACTAACCTTAACTCAGTATTGTCTGATTTAGATGAAGATTCAAGTAGATTAACTAAATTGATATCATCATCATCTTGATCAAGACTGGGTGTGATCGATTGATCATCTATCACAACATTTATAGATTCTTATATAACCCTAGTTCTTTTGTTAAGAACATGGTGCCTGACTATTTAGGGCATAACCTATAAATATTCCCTCATCGCTTTTGGCTTCAAAATTTCCCAAGTTTTCATGGTCACGTAAAATTAAACATTTGATTCCAAAAGTTTGAAAATATTTCACAGTGGGCTTTTTATTAAACCATAGTTCATAAGTTATTTTGTTTTTAGTTTTTCTAATATAAACATGATTAATTATATAGCAAGCAGTACTAATAGCTTCAGCCCATAAATTTTTTGGTAAGTTCATGCTATTTAGCATTACACTAGCAATTTCTTGCAGAATTCTATTTTTCTTTCAGCAACCCCATTTTGCTGAGATATTTTTGGAGCAAAAAATTCATGCAATATATCATGATTATTGCAGTATTTCTCAAAATTGTTATTTTCAAATTCGATATCGTGATCACTTCTAATTCTGACCACAGATAACTCTTTTTTAGTCCGAATACGGTTTATAAGTTTTTTGACTTCATCAAGTATCTGATTTTTCTCTTAGAAAGGCTACCCAAGAGTATTTAGTGTGGTCATCAACTACCACCAGAAAATATTTCATTATGCCTTTACTCTCCATTCTAGTTGCTCCGACTAAATCCATATGGAGAAGTTTAAGAGGTCTAGCCGTGGCTAAGGAGTTCACTTTCTTGTGACTATGTAACACGAACTTGCTTACCTATTTGACATGCGCCACAAACTTTTTCTATGTAACATAGCCTTTACTCCTATGTTACTCCTATGTTACATAGAACTTGCTTGCTTGCCTATGTAACATAGCCTTTACTCCCATGTTACTCCTATGTTACATAGAACTTGCTTGCTTGCCTATGTAACATAGCCTTTACTCCTATGCTACTCCTATGTTACATAGCCTTTACTCCTATGCTACTCCTATGTTACATAGCCTTTACTCCTATGCTACTCCTATGTTACATAGCCTTTACTCCTACTTCTATGTAACATAGCCTTTCTAGCCTTTACATAGGAGTAACATAGGAGTAACATAGGAGTTAGAACTTGCTTGCTTGCCTATGTAACATTTGTTTACATAGCCTTTACTTGCTTACATAGCCTTTACTTGCTTGCTTGCCTATGTAACATTTGCTTACATAGCCTTTACATAGGAGTAACATAGGAGTTAGAACTTGCTTACATAGCCTTTACTTGCTTGCTTGCCTATGTAACATAGGAGTAACATAGGAGTTAGAACTTGCTTGCTTACATAGCCTTTACTCCTACTTCTATGTAACATAGCCTTTCTAGCCTTTACATAGGAGTAACATATGTTACATAGAACTTGCTTGCTTGCCTATGTAACATAGCCTTTACTCCTATGTTACTCCTATGTTACATAGCCTTTACTCCTACTTCTATGTAACATAGCCTTTCTAGCCTTTACTCCTATGTTACATAGCCTTTACATAGCCTTTACATAGCCTTTACTCCTATGTTACTCCTATGTTACATAGCCTTTACTCCTACTTCTATGTAACATAGCCTTTACTCCTATGTTACATAGAACTTGCTTGCTTGCCTTTGTAACATAGCCTTTACTCCTAACTTGCTTGCCTATTTGACATGCGCCACAAACTTTTTCTATCTTTTTTAGTTTGGGTAGGTCATGTAAGTTATCCCTTTTGCTCAATTTATATAAATCTCTATAATTTACATGTCCAAGATGTTGATGCCATAGATCAGTCTCGTCTGTATGGATCATGTAACACGAATGGTTTGTTGAGCAAGAGTTATCAATTATATAGCAATTTTCAGACGTTCCCCGACCATTTAATAATACATTTCCTTTCTCATTTATTATCTCACATCCGTGATCTGAAAAATTTACGCTATGTTTATTATCACAGATCTGATATATACTCAAAAGATTATGTTTTAATCCATCAACATATAAAACATTTTCAAAGAGAGGTAAGTTAGGAAGTTGTACATTACCTTGGCAAATAATCTTGCAGTTGCTTCCATCTCCGAATGTAGCTGAGTCGCAAGTTATTTAGTTGATGTTTAAGAGTATAGTCTTATCACCTGTCATGTGTCTCGAACATCCACTATCCAAGTACTATCTTGAATGGCTACTTGCTTTGAAAGCTGTGTGGATTACAAAACACTTAACCTTTGGAACTCATTTCATTACGGTTCTAGGTTTAGGAGGATCTCTTGCTTTACGTTTGGATTTCTCTTTTTTCTACATTCTCCAGTCTTACTAGAGTTGGATTTCAATAGCTTTTTAAGCAAGTCCACAATTTTATCTGCTAAAGGAGAATTTTTGTTATTATTCCTTTGATATTTATAGTAGTTAACATTATTTTTTATATTAGAGGCTTGAAAAGGTTTTGAATTTTTTATGTCATTCTTTTTATAGTTTGAATCTTTTAGACTCTCTGCTTTATAGTTCGAGGATTCTCCTTTTACAAAGGTAGGAGCAGAATCCTTATATTTCAAAGAGTTACTTTTAATGTAACACAGTCCAAACTTGTCACCACATCACCTAGATGAGGTTAATAATTTTTCAAGTTTCTGATCACTAAGGGTATATTTTCAATTATCCTTTGAACTCTTAAGGGAGGAAACTTCAAGATTTAGTTTCTCATTTTTGGTTTTAAGTTTTTGCAATCAGAAGACTTAAAACTCAAATCTAATTTAGTATTTTCAAAATATTCAAAAAGATTAGATTTTTCTAAAACAACTTTTTCAAGTTCTAATTGTAGTTTAGCATATTTTTCTTTTTGAATTTTCAATTTAGCCCATTTTTACAACTTTCTCTATATAGGGCATCATATGCATCTTGAAGATCATCTTCATTTTTCAGAGTCACTTCTTGGAGTTTCATAGCCAAATATATCACAATTATCTGAAGAAGTGATTCTGGCTATAGTCATAAAGGCTTTCAAATCGTTTATATTTTCCTGGTCAGATTCATCAGTTTTAGAATTAGTTTCAGACTTTGATGATTCATCTCATGTATATATCATGCATTTTCTTCTAGATTTATCCTTTTTGGGACATTTAGAAGCTAAAATGCCCATATTCGGAACAGTTAAAACATTAGGTGTCTTTTGTTTTAGATTTCAAAAAATTTGATTTTCCTTTTCTTTTATTAAATGGTTTTCAAAAATCCGTTCTTTTCTTATTTTTGAAAATTCTATAAAAATTTATTTGCTAACATAGACATATCATCTTCATTTTCTTTAAAATCAAAATTTACATTAGATTTCTTTGAATTAGATTTAGAAAATTTAAGAGCAATGGACTTGATTTTATGAGATTTGAAATTCAACTCATAAGTTTAAAGAGAACCAACTAACTTCTCAACTTTCATAATATATGTATCCCTTAATTCCTATATACAAGTAACTTTTGAATTAAACCTATCAGGGAGTGATCGCAGTATTTTTGTGAAAACCCTACTTTCAGGGATTTTATCTCCAAGATCCCACATGGAATTTACTGTCATTCAGTTTCATATAGAAGTTCATAAAATACTCATTTTTTTCCATCTGAATCTCCTCAAATTTGGTTGTGAGAATTTAAACTTTAGATTTTTTGACAATAGTAGTTCCTTCATGTGTCATTTAGAGAATATCCCAAGCTTGTTTAATTGTATCGCATGAAATGATTCTTTTGAATTCCTCTGGTGATGGAGCACAAGTTATTGCATTTAAGGGCTTTTGCATTCGCACTACTTTTACTTTTTTAAACAGTAGTCCAAAAATTGTATGCAGTTTCTTTCATTGATATGGTTCCATCATCGGCTACTACTTCCATCATAGGAGGGATCTATTTAGTGATAGTAACTTGCCACACACTTCCATCAATGGATTTGAGGAAAATCTTCATCCTAGCTTTCTAATATGAATAATTAGAGCCATCAAAGAGAGGTGGCCTGGTAATAGATAAGCTTTCGAAATTTGACATCTTATAGCTCTAGATCTAACTCAATGAGGTAAATCCAAAAAAATAAAAAATAAAAAGAGAAACCCTCTTTGATACCACATGAAATGGAGAGGGCAGGACAACCTTCTTTTACAAATGTCTTTAAAATCAAATTTTTAAACTAACAAGAGTATATAAAAGGATTACAACATTCACCACAAGAATAAAATAATAATTAACATTCAATCATAAAAAATAATAGAGCATTTACCACATGGCACAAGGAGTTATAGTAGTTCGGTGCTTAAAAACAAACACCTACTCCACTCCCAAAATTACTACCCTCGTAATTTTGGCTTTCACTATAAAAAGGTTTTCACGGGGTCACCTTAACAACCTAATACAATTCCTTGTGATTTTCATGGGTTATCACAATAAAAACCCTAGTGAGATTTTCACAGGCTATCTCAGACAAAACCTCACTGAATTTTTCACATGCTATCTCAGAAAAATCTAAAAAGAAATTTAGTAAATTTATTTATCTTCAAATATAGAAGACAGAGCAGAAGCTCATAGCAAAAGGACTTCTTTCTTAAACGTAGATGGCACATTGTTCAATCAGACAGAAAGAGTCTAGGGTTCTATAGATTTTAGAAAATATAAAAACACAAATGCTACATGATTCAGTTCTCTTAGATCTCAAAGAAGAGTATAGTTTATAAAAGTGTCTTGGTTTGTCAAATTACGTGAGTGTTTATTCAATCTTTAAGTGAGCCCCAAAATGAATATTACAAGATAAAGACCTCAACCAGGAAGAAACTCGAGTGCTCCAAATAGGTAAATGAAGCCTCACTTCCCTAACCAAACCCTTGATGTATATGACACCATTTAACTTAGTCTTACCTTCAATACATTGTAAATCATCTTTGGTAAGCTTAAGTGTTGAACACTTAGAATGTTAGAGGAGTTAGAATGTTAGCGGAGTAAAACATGAACTATACAAGAAAAATCGATTGCATCGATTTGCAATCGAAGACATTGTCGATTTTATCAAACATGATTCGATTACATCGGGAAATAGGCCCATTCTGTCAGGCAACAAAATGACCATCCGCTAAGAAATATCAATTATATCAAATAGAGTTCGATGATATCGAAATTCAAATTTCGATAGAGTCGAACCATCTTCGATGGCATCGACTTAGGGCACTCCTTCTACATAGAAAACATTCTCTAAGTGTTCATCGATATAATCAAGTCACCTTCGATCGCATTGTGAGTAAGTTCTCGATAGAATCGAAGGCTGCTCGATTACATCGAAAATCAGGAACGTTTTGTCCAACAAACCATCTCAGAATATACATCTCTTTAATTACATCGAATACCATTCGATATCATCAAACTTTAAAATTCGATAGCATCGAATATCGGGACAAAATCTTCCAGCAACCAAAGGTAATTTTCTGATGAGAATCCGATGGATTAAATTACCTCTCGATTACATCGAAGTGCACGTTGATAAAATCGAGCAGAATCTATTCTACACAAAAATGAATATATGTGTGTAGGAAATCGATGCAATCGAAGTAGGCTCGATACCATCGAATTTCAAATTTTGATGGAATCGAAGACTACTCAATAGCATCGACAATGATAGATATCTGTCCATTTTTTTACCGTCAGGATTCTTCCTTTATATATACCATAGGTTACTTCTTAGCAAATTGAGCTAGAATCTAAGAGAGTTTGAGAGAGCTACTTTAGCAGTTAATACAATTTTCCTTATTCCCTTTTTCCCATTAGAGTTCATCATTCAATCTTTGGCATAAGCATTTACTCAACATCTTCATTGGTTGGATTGAATTATAAACTCTAGCATTCAATGAGTTTCCAACAACCCTCATCATAGGCAAATCCTTGTGTTGGAAATCTTGAATGCATAGCTCATGGGAATCTTCTCTATGTGTTTAAATCATATCATCTAAATAGAGAAGAATAATAAAACCCTAAACATCACAACCTCGGAGCATTGATCAAAGCATCAAAAGCAGTTGCAGTTCAAGGGAACTAAAGACTCTTCATCAACATTGAAGATCTTCAGATTGTGTGAGAAAGGGGCTCACTCACTTATCTATAAGTGTAAGGAGTCCATTGAGTCTTAAGCCCTTTCCTTATTTAGGATTGGGATTCAGAGTTTGAGTGGCAAACTTGCCAAGACCTCTTTGTAGGCCTCCAATGAGAGAATGTGTTGTCCTTGTGTAGGACATGTTATCCGTGTGAAGGACGTGTTACCTTATGTACGCATTGCCTTGTGTAAGCATAGGTTGCCTTGTGTAGGCTCCTAGTTGTGTCCTTGCATAGGTACCTAAGGAAACTTTGTGTATGTCCCTTATCTAACCTTATGTAGGTTGTGAAGGTTCATGGTTAACCTGATTTAAAACCAGTGGATAGTGAAATCTGATACACTATAAGAGAGAGCGCGTCTGCCGGGAGTCGAGTAGGTAAGTGGCCGAACCACTATATATGATTGTGTTTGGGATTAATTTTTATGCATTGATCTAATTATGCTTATGTCTATCAAATGATTACTATGATGCATGATTTAATAAATGTATAAGTATTGATAGGAATCACCTTCCACACGCTATCACATACACTATCCTTATAGGCATGTTCTTTACATGCAAATCTTGTGTAAGCCTATGTGTTTTGGACCCTCTATTGGCCCGGATGCCATAGAGTTACTTTGCCTTACTCATCTTGATTAAACTTAGGCATTGGATGTTCTTATATATAGGAAAATCATTTTTGAAAAGTCTTATTCACCCCCCTCTAGGATATTTGGACATACTTCCATACTTCAGTAATAGCGGTTCTATCGCAATTTCAGTTTACTCTCTTAGATTAAGACTTAAATGATCTTGAGAAAAAAGGAAATTGAATAAGTTATAAAATAAAATGTATAAATACCAACATATAGCTTGCCGAGGACTTGAGCTTCTCGCTCTCTTGCAGAAGGATTACAATAATTTTTTGTTGTCATTTGGAATGAGAGAAAGCTTCAATTTATAGGCAAAGAAGTTAGAACTTCGGCTAGCCTAAGACTGGCTTCGGCTGGCCAGAGTCCACCTGATTTGGTTTAACAGCTTTTAGATTACATGGAATAAGATTTATCCAAAATTCGATTAGCTTGAGGACAAATTCGACTGGCCGAATTTGCCACTCGGCTCGCCGAATTCCTGCGAATTTCAAAAGATAGCATTACTGGAATCTTACCCGAACTTTATTGGGCTAGCAGAATTTCAAGCTTAGGCTAGCCGAACAAGAACTTAGGTTAACCGAATTTTCAATAGAAGTTATTTTGATCGAGCTTAAAGTTGGACTGGCCGAGGAAGTTAGGCTGGTCGAACTAGAAGTTGGATGGCCGAATTCCATAGAAAAAACACTTTTAAAAACCCATGATAGAGAATTTTTTAAAGCACCGTTTCCTAAGGTCTTTCTAGGGTTATACCACCTGAGATATAGTAAATATCTAAGTCACCTTGTCTTAAACTTTGTCTTCAACTACGGGCGACAATTTCTTTGAGAAGATATGTCGATCTTAACTTGATCATAAGCTGATCTTGAGCTGATCTACATGTTCTACCTTGAAGTGCTTTTGTCTTACAAAATTTGACAATCTATGTGTGCTTAACATAATAGCACTTGCACAAACCAATTGTGAGGATCATCTGCCCTCACCTGATGCCTCCCTAAGACATGAGGTGAATGATCTAAGGGAAGTCTGGTCATATAAGAAAGCTCCTCTAAGGACGATCCCAACTCCAAATCATTTAACTCAAAAAAATTCAGAGCTTATAACCAACCGTCCAAAGCAGCCCCGAGCATCCTCTAATCAACGTCTACCTGGATCAGCTGGAGAACCCCACCAAAGCTATAATATTCCATCTTGTGGAGCTCAAAGTCTGACAAGCTCTCTACCTAAGATCGTAACTAATCAAAGCAGACCGAGTGCGAACAAAGTCGAAAAGTGTGCACGGGAAAACCCTCAATTATCATCGTCTCAAAAAGGAACCGGCAGCTCATCAAAGTGTGGCATCCCCTCGTCTCAAAGATCAATGATAGCATCAAACCAAAGGAAGTCGGCAAATGCGGTCTCCGAAGTTAAAAATTGCCCAGGGGGAATCTCGGGATCAACGGACATCTCACCGCCCTGCCCAGCCACCACATCAAGCACTCCAGTGGTCATGTTCAATAGCTCAACCCTATCCTCAGTAGCCTGGGAAGGCTCACCTATCTCATAGGTGGACCGCACAGATGCATCAGCAGTTGTAAATGATAAAGGAAGAGGATCCAGAAACAATGGACGATTGCCACCGTCGAAACTGACCATTGGGATGTCGTCGAAAATTGCACCGCAAACGGGATCAATATGATAGTCCAAAACCGTGTCGCGATCCATCGAAGCTGCAAATGGTGATCTAAGTCGTCTAATGCATCATCCGAGCCAACTAAAAGCGCTGTCATAAGCCCGATTGAAGAAGCAATGCCAAAATCTCCACCGATTGGACCATCCTAGAAAGAGGTATGCATCAAACTATCATCCTAACCTACCAAAAAGGCCATCAAGTCATCCGCACCGTCATATATTGGAAGAAGAGCTACATCACCATCTATCATGGTCGGGAATGCATCAAGACCACTCAAGCAAAAAGATTGCACATCTGGACCATCCATACCACAATCCAAGCCATCCAAAGTAGTCCCCATGCTATCCAAACCATCCAAATGGTAGATCAGCCCCTCTACATCAATCAAGGCTCCATCCCCATCATTCAAATCCTCATCAACATAGCCTACTTCAATGGGACTCATAGCCTCTCTCTCAAGCCTATCCCCACCATCAAAACCTTCATCAAAGAACCTCCTCATTAATGGTGGGAATATTTGCAAATTCTCCATTAATGGAGGCACTTAATTTAGCCCCAACTACCATCTCCAAGCCTTCATTAGCCCCACCATTAAGAGATGCAACCAATGCATCATCCAAGCCTTCAATGAAGAGAATGTCATCTACATCCAAAGCCATTAATCCATCTGATGCATGGGACCCACCTACTCTAGCAATAATATCTTCCAGTTGTCCATCTTAAGTGGCTCATGACAGGGATGGACAAGATGAAGAGAGGACGGAGAGAAAGAAAGAGACAAGAAGAAAATTCATGGCAGAATCGAATGTTCATTGGTAGAGGGTGATGGAAACTAGCAAAAGGAAAATGTTAGCCTTGTCTGAAGTAGAACAAGCCAAAGTAACTAACCAAATGGAGGACCGGCGGTAGTCAGGTTATCGTCGGTCCATACTTTCTGACCCTACTTACGTGGGATTGGCTCTGGGGTCCACGGTAGGTGAAAATGACAGGTGACATCAGCCGGATGCACCCTGATTACGGCCGGTACATCAAATAGATCTCTACTTCAGCCAAAATGCAATCAACACCATCTAAAACCTTCTCCAAGTGACCAATCATGAAGATGTGGGCCTGAATAAGCCTGTCAGACCCCTAAAGTCCTCAAATAATGATTAAGGTGGCGAATGATCCAGATTGTTAAAGAATCATCAAAAAATGATTCATGTCATTAATCAACTTCCTCAAGACCAAAAACATGCATTAAGTGACTAAGATCTGAAGAAGAAAGGTACATTTCATTTATCAAGACCATATAGGCCATACAAATATAAGTGCACGATCCTTTAGAGAAGAAAACATGAGAAATCATATACAAAAGCTGATGAAGAAGGATCAGAAGCCAGCCGAAGCCCCTATAAGTGGCCCACGTAATCATCGACTCACTCCTACTGCCCTACATAAAACCCATTAGCTAGAAGCACCATCATCGAACCCCCCACATATCGGTGAGCCCGTCGAGGAGCAAAATGAGGAGGGAAGATCGACCCCATGCCAAACTGACAATACCATAAAGCATATACTCTGTCAGGCATGTGAAGTCTCGCACCGGCATGCCATTGAAGCTACCTGCAGCAACAAGACTAGGACAGATCGGCTCCAGGGGTGTTGATAAAGGCACATATGGAACCCTAGTGAGTTGACCAAACAGTCGCTCACCAAGATATCATCTGTAGGTATCAGAGTTAGAGAGCAGGAGACGCTGACAAGACGCCTCAAACGCATCCCGACCGACATGGTCGAGAACATTGGAAGGCGAGAGTATGGTGTGATACGAAACTGTGTAAGGGTTAAGAAGTCATCAGCCAATTAAAGAGCAAGAAGAAGACCATAGTCAGAGATCAAATATTAACGCTTACATCATTCTGGGTGAGGCCGTCAAGATCGGCCCGCCAGTTATCATCTGATATACGTGGGACAGGATAGTTATTCTCCAGCCACCACAACATAAAGTGGCAACGAGGAGGGTCATGATCCTTTAAGGGTGGGGCAAGATGGGGAAAATGGTCATAGAAACATGTCTGAGGATCAAATAAAAAGATAAATGAGCATGGTCACAATTCAAAGGATAAAAGAAATTATGACTAAGCAAGCGGCAGTCACCTCAATGATAGAACAAAATCCAGTTAGGGAACGGCTATCACGACTGACTTTATCCAGGTCATGATACAAACGAGCCAGGAGAGCTGCATTCCAATTATAAGGGAAAGAGATGTCCTCTAAAAAAAAAGATCAACCTAAGATTCATCCTCTCATTACCGTGGTAAAATATAAGGGAACCCAAGAGGAACAAGACTATGGCTCTAGCCTTAAAAATGGTCGTCTGATCATCCTCTGGGATAACATGTTCAAAGGTGGTCGTCAACCATCGAAGTTTTAATTGATTATAATAGAACTCTGAGGTAGGGGAATAGCTCCAAGAAGATTCATCCAATCGAAATCAGTAATGGCTGGGAGAGTCTTAGCATTCGGCCCACGCGCGCCATAGGATGGAAGGCCCACGTGAATAAAGATGTCCAATGGGGTAATCCCCCACTCACCAAAGGACAGCTAGAACATGTGAGTGTTGTCCCACCAACGCTCACATAAGGCCACCACCAACATCCTATTGGCCTGGGGGAATCGAAGACTCAAGAAGCCCAAAACGGGGAAGCCTCCAAGATAGCATTAAGTCGAGGCTGAGGGCTGGGGAACCAATTCTCGCGAGCTCCCTGTCCTCTGATGGAAGGCATGGAAACCCTGGGACAAGCTCCCGAAGAAAGGTGGTTATTCTTATAAGGGGTGTGAGCAGGATCAACATCGAATGACAATGAAGCCCTAACTGAATTACAAGAACAACGCGGCATATCTATACAAGAGCGAGTCAAGGTAAGTACCATATCCCATCTCCTTTTTTTACCATTTGGATGACTAACTTAAAGTGAGATATGGGAAATGTTAAATAAGACACGGAAAGTCCAAAGATGCTTCACATAAGCTTGTCTCATGACTCACTTTAAGATAATAAATGTGGATAAGATTGCACCCAATGAGAAAGAGGAAAGCCTATTAAGGACACAAGCCACAAATATGAATATACAAGTGGTCTTAAGGTGGAAACTAAGGCACCCTAAATTATGATGAACTTATCTCACTACTAAGGGTGAACTTTGCCAAGTGCCATACCATGAGATCGATCCTTTCCAAAAAAATATCTATGGCAAATGATAAGAGACCAAAGTTCTACTAGAGGACACTTAAGAAAGGCAAGAGTGCAAGTCCATCCAAACACTAGAAAATCCAAATCAAGGATACCCCATTTCCTACATTTACAAATGGCTTCCTATGAGATAAGTTATGATCCACATACAAACAAGAGCGGAAATATTCACATGTGCAAATGAGATCAGGATTTCCAAGATAATGCCCGAAACAGGCTCACACCAAAGAAAACAATATTTCCAAAGTAAGCCCACTTAGACCTCGCATATGCATTAAGAAGCTAACCCCTTGACTAACATTGACATGGGCCACAAAAGTTGTTTAAGGCCCACCAAAGAAGGCAAGACGATGTAGCTATCTTGGCCCAATGAACTTAAGCCTATAAACACAAAAGGAGCAAGCTTGGGACCAATATGAAATCCCAATCCCATTTGAACATGAAGGTACAACGCTGATCATTTTATCTTATCCATAGGATTCCCAAAAGAACTTGGACCACCATAGAGAATTTCAAAGGCCAAAAATTTGATGTGGGCCACTCCATCTCAATGGGCCCAATCACTTGTGCAAATGAAAAGAGATAAATGATAGAAGAAAAAAAGAGTATGAAAAGGGGAACCAAAACGAATCTTGGGCCAACCCAAATGCATAATGGGTCAAAGTAATCACCGTGGACCCATTATTTACATAGCATAAAAGCTCCCCAAAAGAATAATACTCCTTACATGTAGCTTAATGTACATGAAAGATAGCATTATTTTGTACATGTGGGGAAAAGATGGGAACCAAAGAGAGCAAAAAGGGAAATTTGAAAAATCTTGAAAGTGCAACTCCATGCACCACCTGAGTCTCAAAATGTTATTGTTGTCAACTACTTGACACTGCACTTAAAACTTCAAAGGAGCACCTATGGGAGAAAAGAAAGGAAGAATGAGAACACATGAAGTGAGAAGGGATGAATGGAAGAAAGGGAAAGCATAAATGGACCCTACCTTTACCTTTACCTCCTCACACCAAGAGGGTGCCACCTTTGCTGTCTAAACTCCAGAAAAAGCCCCAACTTGAAGCCAAAAGATGGAGAGAAAAGAAGAAGAGAAAGAGAACTTGAAAGGGAGAAAGGAAAGAAAGAAAGAGGAGAAACTTGAAGATATAGCATGCTGGTAGGGCGATCTCAAGCTGGAATATATAGAGGAAGAGGCCACACCCCATTACTTGGCACCTGGAAGAAACCAAGGGGTAAAGGGAGGACCGGCGACAGCCAGGCTACCGCCAGTCCCCCTTTTGCTAATGTGACATGGCCTAGCTCTCTCCCTTAGGAAGAGATAGACCTTGGGAAGACCTCCTTGCAATGAATCTTATACGAATTGTCCATGGTGAAATGATGGAAGAGAGAAAAGAGAGTATAAGATGAAAATGATGGGAAACTTTTAAATTTTAATCCCGTAAGTGCTATGGTTTAAATCTAGCACCCTGTATTGTCAAATTTTATAGTGACAAACCAATTTGGAGTGATTGACTTGTATGATAGATGGAAAGTTCACCTTCAAGTTCAATAGATGGAAAGTTCACCTTCATACGAAGATGAGTTTCAAGTCATCTACATCAACATAAAATGCTACTACAACTTCAAATCAAAGTGCATGTTCAACTGTAAATACAAGATCAAGTTCATACACAAGACCGAGTGTAAGTACGACTTCAAAATACCAATTCAAGTCCAAAAGCATTACATGATCAAGTTCAAGTATACAAGTCCAAGTTCAAGTGTACAAGTTTCAAGTTTCAAAGAGTATAAGATCAAGCTTCAAGTACTTCAAGAATTTTATCTACCAAAGCGACCGAAGTTTACAAGTTCAATACTCACATTTAAGGTATATGTGACCCTAAAAAGACCTTAGGGTTAGGTCATTCATATTGCATATTGAATTTGGGTCATTATACTTATTTTAGGCTTTGCTTCGACTAGCCCTAGTCATACTTCGACTAGTCCAAGCACTGACTCGACCAGTCCAAGGTCTTTCTCGACCAGTCTAGAAATTAACTCAAATTTTTGGATAAGTCTGGTAGGTCTTCAACCAGTCAAGCACCCTTCTCGACCGGTCGTGGAGACTGGCTCGAATCAAAGTCCAGCAAGGTTTTTAAGCCACACTCAACCAGTCGAGTGTCGGGTTTATCCGATCGTGCCATAATTTTTAAAAATTGGTTACTGTCAAGACCAGTTAGGCAGTCCTTAGGCCAGTCGAGCGAACTGAATTTCACCCTATAAATAGAGGACTTTTCTCAGCATTTCATACTCACTCCAAGTTAATTCAAGCCTCCTCAAAGAGAACTAAGTCCCCGCTATTGTGAAGCTATTGTACGGTAATTTAATATTCTTTTATACCTTTTTATTTTTGAATTTCTTAATCTCTTGCTATTCAATCTTACTTGTGAAAAAGGAAATTTTGTTTTACCATTTTGATATCCAAGAAATTGAATCAAAGTAGCCCAAGGTTGGATTTAAATTAAAATTCATTTAGACCTAGAACCCCTTCATTTGTGAGATTGAACATTGAACATTCATATCTTCAAAAAGGCAATTCTACCGGGCTACATCGAAGAATAAGAATCTTCAAATAAGTATTATCATTTCAATTATTGTATTTTGGTTTGTGGGATTACCAGAAAATCTCTTTTGTGGTTTTGACTGAGATAGCCAGAAAATCTCAATGTGGGGTTTTTTTTATTGTGGTAGCCCATTGAAAACACAATTGTAAAAGGTTTAAGGTGAACCTTGGAAAATCTTCTTTCATAGTGAAAGCCAATATCCCGTGGGTTGTGAATATTGGGAGTGGAGTAGGTGTGGTTGTTTGAGAATAGTTGGTGTACACACCGAACCACTATAATTCTCGGAGTTTGGATGATGATGATGATGATGCATGTGATGTGGTGAATGTTGTATTTTATTTTCATGTTCATGTGGTGAATCTTGTAATAGATAGATTTATTTCATTTATCCTATGTATTAGCTTGAGTTTTTTATCCTTACTAAGTTCAAGACATCAGGTTGTTCTACCACAAACCTTGGTTTTTGGTGTAAGGTTGTCCTTTGAACAAAGTTTGTATCAACCTCTCAAGACTAGTGCATTTGAGGTTGCTATTTATTTCAGTTATCTGCATTTATATTCCGCTTTTACTTTTTATTTGGCATAATCCTATTCAACCCCCCCCCCCCCCCCCCTCCCTCTAGGACTGAGAGCTCACCCCTTTTCAAGTGGTATCAGAGCTAAGTGGCTCATTTTTTTTTTTTTATTCATTTCCTGAGTTTATCGATCCAGAGCTTTCAGGATGTCAAATTTTGATAGCCTATCTATTACTAGGCCACCACCATTTGATGGCTCCAACTATACATATTGGAAAGTCTGAATGAGGATCTTTTTAAGGTCTATTGATGAAAGCGTGTGGCAAGCCACAGTGACTAGATGGAAACCACCAATGTCTAAAGTTCTAGGCAGTGATGGAACCAAGTCCATGAGAGAAACACCATTTTACAGTTGGACTACTCTTAAGAAAAATGAGAGCAGTGCAAATGTTTAGGCTTTAAATGCAATCACTTATGCACTATCACCTGATGAATTCAAAAGAATTATATCTTGTGATACTGTTAAACAAGCCTGGGACATTCTTGAAATGACACACGAGGGTACATCTATTGTCAAAAAGTCAAAAGTTCAAATCCTCACCACTAGGTTTGAGGAAAAACGTATTGAAGAAAATGAGTCATTCATGGACTTCTATACGAAACTAAATGACATAGTGAACTCTATGTGGGGTCTCGGAGATAGCATCCCAAAAAGCAAAGTCTGTGCAAAAATTCTGGAATCACTTCCTGAGAGATTCAATTCCAAGGTTATTGTCATTCAGGAACTTAGAGACACAGATAACATGAAGGTTGAGGAACTTGTTAGTTCTCTTCAAACATACGACTTAAATTTCAAAGCTCCAAAAGGTAAGTCTATCGCTCTTAAATCATCCAAATCAACTTCACATGATAGTAATGCTAATTCTGATTGTGAAAACTCAGAGAATGATATGGCTTTACTTGCGAAAAAGCTTTATAAAATTTTCAAAAGTAAAAAGAGAGTTGACTTTCAAAAACCCTCTAAGAAGAAAAAGGGTAAATCTAAAACATGAAAATCTCAAAAAGATAGCCAATGCTTCAACTGCCATGAATACGGGCATTTGGCAAATAAGTGTCCAAAGATGGACAACCCAAAGCGACAAGGCATGTTAGCCACATGGGATGAATCATCCAGCTCTGAAGCTTCTTTTGAGTCGGATGAATCAAAACCCCAAAACTTTGAATGAAGTCAAGGCTTTAATGACTCTAGCCAGAGTCACTTCCATAGATAGTTACAATTCAACCAAATATGATAATCTAAGGAGTGACCCTGAGAATGATAATGAAGATGATCTTCAAGATGCCTATAATGCCCTATACAGGGAGAGTTGTAAGATTGTTGTCAAACTTAAACTTTAAAAAGAGAAATTTCTGAAATTAAAAGAGGATTTTGAAAATACTATTTTAGAAAAATCTCATATTTCTGATTGTTTTGAGAAAGCTAAATGTGATTTGAATTTCAAAAAATCTGAATTGGAAAAATTAAGAACAGAAAATGAGAAACTAAAATGTGAAGTTTCTTCCCTATTGAGTTCAAAGGATACATGGAGGTATGCCCAAGGAGACCCTAAACTTGAAAAGTTATTAACCGCATCAAGAACATGTGGAGATAGATCGAGTCTGGGCTATGATAAATACATGCCTCTGAAATATAAGAGTATAGCTCTTATATTTGTCAAAGGAGAATCCTTTAACTCAAAAGGAAAGGACTTGAAATTTAATAACCAAAACAACTCTAGAAATAGAAGGACTTTTCAAGCACCTAAAGTCAATTCTAATGTCAGCTTTAGAAAACATTCCTATAATCCTTTAGCTGAAAAAATTATGGATTTACTCAAGGAGCTCCTCAAATCTAACTCTAATGTGAGAGTTAATAATTATTATAAGTGAAAGAAAACCAACAGTGCTCCAAAACCCAAAACTACAATGAAATGGGTTCCTAAGGTTACTTGTTTGGTTGCCCACACCGCCTACAAGGTTTCAAGTCAATCAAAGTGGTACCTAGACAGTGGTTGCTCAAGGCACATGACAGGTGACAGAGATTTGTTTACCAACTACAAAGATATGACTGATGTTTCAGTCACTTTTGGTGATGGAAGCAACTGCAAAATTATTGGCTAAGGTACGGTTCATATCTCTAACCTCCCTCCTTTTGAAAATGTTTTATGCATAGAAGGTCTTAAGCACAATGTAACATCCCGGATTTTTTGCCAACCTGGGATTAGACGTTCTAGGGCAATGGGTCGATCCTAAGACCTTATCAACTTGTCAAAACTAAATCCCACAGTCTAAAATCGCTCCTGAACCCATTTCCTTCACAAATCCCACCCCTTTTCTACCTTGTGCTTTCAATTTTTCAAAGCACTTTCGCCCTAGACACTAACTTAAACTAGCTAAGTAGTAAAACTTGGATCACTTTATATACAAACTACAAAGGCCTAAGTACCATCTCAACCAGAAAACAATTAGGATTAAATCCTTTAGAAATTTAACAAAGTTAACTAAGTGCAAACTCGACTAGCCATGAAATCCGTTGAGATCGCTTTAAATACGATCTGCAAGACCCAAAACTTGTAAAACATGTGACTCTAGGTTACCCTAAAGTTTAGAACCGAACTCATTACCCGTCTGCTCTCGGGACTGAAACGAAACTTCGTATGAGGTCTAGATCGCACATCGGGAGTCCGATTAACACGAAGCTAAGGAACCAGGACTGCCCCACTGGGCTTGACAATCATCTCAAAAATCAGCTCCGACCGATGTCCCACGGTCATTTATTTCGATCCGGAGCGAGGGAGTGTGAAAAACACTATTCCCATTCCAAAATAAATATCTGGAATAGTGATCTGGTACCTTTCACTTGCGCATCAGTATTAAGCAACCAGACCGTCAGAATCAGACCAAATTACACCCTCGGATTAAGAAAAATTTCAGGAACATTTACATGTACTTGGAATTTCGGATCGTGGCCCACTGACCGTTGAACTGAAAGTGGCCTGCCACGTGCGATCTGGGAATCCGATCGAGTCAAAAACGTAATCCCTCATAGATCCATGTGTGGTGAGCTTAAGTCTGACGTTTGGCTCAAGGAGGGCCACCAGAACCTCTCTTTTGAGCTGGAAAAAAGTGACGAAATACCTATATTAGCAGTAACCTTTGAACAGGAGTCTATTTCGGTGAGTTTTGAGACTATATAAGGACCTTAAACCCTCTCTCATGGCAGCCATACGAATTTGGATTTGAGAGAGGGAAAAGAGAGAGAAAGTGTGGGAGATGTGGGAGAATCTCCCTGCCTTCCTTCCCTGCTGCTATCCATGCTCCACCGCATCCTTCTTGACGCTTTTCCGGCGTTTCCGGCGTCGTTTCTAGGTAAGAAACCCTAACCCTAATCTGTTTTGGGGTTTAGACTGTTGTAGGTTGTGAAGTAGCTAACCTATTTCGTTCTATAGGTCGCCTAGTTGCCGTATACGGAAGCTTAGCAAACCTATCAACTCCATTACGATTCTACGACAAAAGGTGAGGACTTTAAGCGTATAAGTTACGTTTTTCAACGCTTTCAATGTCAGATAATGATAGATTCATGATCTGCATGCAAATGCACATGTACAAAGTGCTTTCCGTTTCCTGTTTCGATTAGCGATAAAGAATATGGATTTTCACATACTCTAGATATACGTAGAAATACCGTATACGTATTTTTCTTGGGAAAATGTTTGACATGTTTATTTAATGTTTGATTATATCATGTGTGGATAAAATGCTAGTTTGGCGAAAGGGATCGCAAAAATACATGTTCATGTGTAAATGTCATGTATGTTGAAATTGCGCATTCTAGAAATTCCGCATACGTGCGGATTTTGGAAATGTAATTGTCATAATTAATTGTTGTATGAATACGGTATACGCGGATAAAATAACCGCTTAGCGAAAGAATAGCCCTAATACATGTTTGCTAACATACACTATGTATGTTGGAATAGTGTATTCTAAGTGTTTGTGAAAATGGCTGAATGAGTATAGAATTCTCATTCGTGCTCGCCATGACTAATTGTCATGGATATATGATTGTTGTAATGGCAATATCCCTTTGACGAAAGGATTTGCCCTAAATCACGCCACGGCCAGTATACACTATATGTGCTAAAATGTGTGGCCCAAGTATTTGTGAAAATAGCTGAATGAATATGGAACTTGGGTTCCTGCGTGCCATGACTATCCGTCGTGGGCGTACGCGTGATTGTGATTGGGGCAACTCCCTAGAGAAAGGATTTGGCCTAATGCCTATGTGATCGACATATGTCATGTATGTTGATGTATGCTTGTTTAAGTGTTTCTTGAAATGTCTGAATGTGTAGTAGTTGGCAAATTGTAATATATAAGGGTGTTGAGATATGATTCTCAACCTCTTTTAACTATGTGTATGATCTCCTTTGATAGTTGTGTGATTAGGATTTGAACATGTACAAACTCATGCTTGTGCTGTGCTTCATAACATGCTCAACTGTTTTATGATTTTAACTATGTAATGCATATGTTTAAATTTATATTTATGTTGTATGATCCGTCATGGGTGATGGGGGAGCGGAGCAACGAGTGCGTGCAACAGCCCTGGCAGCCCTAAACGGATAATACCAGACTGATTGTATGATTTGAATCCTGATCCATTACTGCTTTATATCTCTGTAATTGATTGTGTTTGGGGCTATGATTATAGTCCAGGCAATCGGTAACGAGATTGAACTCGTGGCTGAGATTCATTTGCCACGTGGGATGTGTTCGACGAACTCGAGTCGTGCGTTGCCTGTCGGCAGTGGCTAGGCCACACGAAGTTGTTTATGCACTTCATGTCGTGCAGCTCAACGGGCGATCGTGCTAGTCGAGCTCGTCAAGTAACCCGATCTGCCTTATGTATGTTCACCCTGTTTGGACGCTACTGCTTGAACCTAGGGTACCAAACTTACCAGTGGCGATCCCGTTTAACCATGGTACCTAGATCCGCTAAGTCGCATGAGCCGGACATGGTGGTATGAGACACCGTGGTCGAGCTGTCGGCCTACGCTGGGGCCTTGTGCTTCCCCGTAGTGACCATTGCGCAACCAACTCGTGAGCCGAATACGGTGGTATGGGACACTGTATTCGAGCTGTCGATACTTCGGCGAGAGCCGAGTACGGTGAGATCTGTGCTCGTGCTGACGGGCGACGAGTCCTCCGTGGTATCATCGAGTACACTCCAAGGGTCTGTGGTTGGCCACGAGTCTTTCACAGCAACTAGAGTGTGAGTTGAGCCGAGTACGGTGAGACCTGTACTTGAGCTGACAGCTAGTGATTGAGCCGAGTACGGTGAGACCTGTACTCGAGCTGACGGCCAGCAATTGAGCCGCATACGGTGAGATCTGTATCCGCGCTGACGGGTGACGAGCCCTTTGCGATGCCTTCACTAAGCTTCTCAAACCATAACATCGTATGAGAATAACTAGGATTGACGACCCTAGAATGGATCATGTTGGGAATGATACAAGGGAGGTACCTTAGTTTCCCAATACTGCTGATTGAAATGGATTAATAAAAACTTGGTAATCATGAGCATCATCGCACCGCATGTGCTTTGTAGATGTGGCGCACTGAGGGAGTAAGCATTCGCGATCGTAAGATGATGTCGCTTGAGGGTGGTTTTGCAAGGGCATACAGCATCATGTCATTTCATTCTTGCATTTAATAAGAGTAGTTAGAATTGTTTGATTTGTACTGCTTTATCATTACTGCTTGATTGATTTGATAACATGTTAACTTATGCTTTACTGTTCCACTGAGTTGATCACTCACTCCCACGTTACGGGACGGTGTTGTACACACCAACCAGATTTGTTGAGTTTCAGGTGTGGTGGCGATGCTTGTGAAGCAGAGCCGGACTACTTCTATGATGATAGGAGGAATTCTCCTATCTGTATCTCTCTGGTAGGTCAATGAAGACCTGATATTGTATTGACGGGGCTATGGTACATGGGATAGGAGGCATTACACTTCCTCACATTTAGTACATTTTAGAACTGCACTTGTATTTTTTAACCTGGTAATGTTATCACACTCTGGAGACTCATCATAAGTTATATATTTTATCTATCTATCACAGTCTTTCGCTTGCAAATTTAACTAACGTCTCTGGAGTATGATATGTTGTTTTGGCTTAATCTCACTCATGTTCAATGCACAATACAGTCAACATTCAATCATCATTCATTTTGTTGCATAAGTGATGTTCTGGAACTCGGGAGTTGAGTTATAGTTCGACCCCCGATTTTCAGGGCGTTACACACAATCTCTAAGTATTTCTCAAATCTGCGATAATAAGCAGTGTAAAATTCACTAATCAAGGATGCGAGATCTCAAATGAGAAAGGTTGTGTGATATTAAATGGCCGTAGGACGTCTGAGAATTGCTATTTCATAGGTGAATCTTGCTCATCTAAAGTATCTTGTTACATGGTCCAAACCAATGATAGCGAATTATGGAACAAGTGCCATGGACATGTAAACTACCAAATTTTGTATAGAATGAGCGAAGCCGATCTTATTAGAGGTCTACCCAAATTAAAGAAAATAGGTAAAATATATGGTGAATGTAAAATTGGAAAACAAACAAGGAGTAGTCACAAGAAAGTGAACTCCACCGCCACATCTAAACCTCTTGAACTTCTCCACATGGATCTAGTAGGACCAAGCAGAACGGAGAGTAGAGGTGGTAAAAAGTATTTCTTGGTAATTATAAATGACTTTACCAGATTTACTTAGGTTGCATTCTTGAGAGAAAAATCTGAAACTCTCGATGAAGTCAAAAGAATACTTAAGTGTATTCAAACAGAAAAAGAAATGAATGTAGTTAAGATCCAAAGCGATCATGGATCGGAATTCAAAAATAGCAATTTTAAGAAGTTCTGTAGTGATCATGGTATATGACATGAGTTTTCTGCTCCTAAGTCGCCTCAACAAAATGGGGTTGTTGAAAGGAAGAACAGAGTGCTACAAGAGATGGCCAACGTAATGTTAAATAGAATGAAGTTACCTAAGAACTTATGGGCTGAAGCTGTTAATACTGCATGTTATATTATAAATCGTGTTTATATCAGTAAATCAAAAGATAAAACTGCTTTTGAACTGTGGTTTAATAAGAAACCCACAATCAAATACTTTCAAATTTTTGGAAGTAAGTCTAGATTTTACCGAAAAAATGTAGGGAAGTTCGACACTAAAAGTGACGAAGGGATTTTTCTAGGTTATGCTTTAAATAGTCAAGCATATTGTGTTCTTAACAAGAGAACTGGTGTTATTCAGGAGTCTATTAATATGGTTATTGATGACTACCTGAACACACCAATATCTAGTTCAAAAGATGATGAAGTCACTGTATTTTATAAACCTAACTCCTCATCTTGTCAAATCAACATTGAACTACGATCAATCAAAGATCATCCTACTGATCAAATTTTAGGCAACCCTCTCACTGGTGTATGTACTCAAAAACAATTGGAAAACATATACAATTATGTATGTTTTACTTCCCAAATTGAACCGGCCAATGTGAAAGAGGCACTCACTAATGAAAATTGGATAGTTGCCATGCAAGATGAACCGAATCAATTTATCAGGAATGATGTGTGGTATTTGGTTCCAAGATCATCTGATAAACATATAATTGGAACTAAGTGGATTTTTAAAAATAAATCTGATGAGTTAGGAAATATAATAAGAAACCAGGCTAGACTGCTTGTACAAGGGTATACTCTAATAGAAGAAGTCAATTACGATGAAACCTTTGCCCTAGTAGCTCGTCTTAAATCAATCAGATTATTCATATCCATTGCATGTTTCAAAAAGTTTAAAATTTATTAAATGGATGTCAAAAGTGCATTTCTAAATGGTGATTTACATGAAGAGATTTATGTTGAACAACCTAAGGGTTTTGAGGACCTTAAACACTCTAATCATGTGTATTGCCTTAAAAGGCACTTTATGGTTTGAAATAAGCTCCTAGGGCATGGTATGAGAAATTGACTAAGTTCTTGCTAAGTCATAATTTTGTCATGGGGAGTGTTGATAAAACTCTTTTTGTTAAGAAACATAATGAACACATACTTATAGTACAGATCTACGTTGATGATATTATCTATGATTCTACATGTTCTAACCTGTCTATTGAGTTTGCAGAGTTGATGAAATCCAAGTTCGAATTGAGTATGGTGGGAGAATTGAATTACTTTCTAGGTTTACAAGTTAAACAACTTGATGACAGTATTTTCATTTCTCAAACTAATATGCTCTAAATCTAGTTAAGAAATTTGGATTTGAAAATGGCAAAAAATTTTATACTCCTATGAGTATAACTCTTAAGCTTTCTAAGGATGCAACAGGTAAAGGCCTAGATCCTCGGTTATATCGCAGTATGATTGGTAGTTTATTATACTTAACTGCGAGCCGACCTGATATAGCATTCAGTGTGGGCATCTGTGCTAGATATCAATCAAATCCTAAGGAATCTCACCTTATTGTCGTCAAGCGAATTATTAGATATGTTGCAAGTACGGCTAATTTAGGCCTATGGTATCCGCATGATACTAATGTTTAATTAGTTGGATATTCGGATGCTAACTAGGCTGGGAATATAGATGACAGAAAGTCTACCAGTGGTGGATGTTTTTATGCTAGGAACTGTTTGGTTTCATGACATAGCAAGAAACAAAGTTCTGTATCTCTATCCACAGCTGAGGCTAAATATATTGCAGCCGAAAATGCTTCTACCCAGCTGGTATGGCTGAAAAGAATACTCAATGACTATGGTATTGCGCAAGATACTGTGATACTATATTGTGATAGTTATAACACAATTAATATTTCTAAGAATCCCATCCAGCATTCCCGTACCAAACATATTGACATTAGGTATCATTACATTCAGGAATTAGTGGAAGATAAAATCATTGCATTGGAATATGTACAAACTGAAAAACAACTTACGGACATATTTACTAAACCACTTAACAGAAATAGGTTTTCTAAGTTAAAAATGAATATAGGTATGTGTAATTCGAACTGAGTTTATCATGTTTATATGCTTTATTTTTGTATATTTTTATACAAATTATTTAGAATTTAATATATATATATATATATATATATATATGTGAATTTTTTTGTGTGCTTGCACGACCGGTCGAGCACATACTCAACCAGTCATGGCTCGACCGGTCGAGTATGTACTTGACCAGTCAAGGAGCGCGGTTAAAGGGCCTTTAAGTGTGAAAAAAAAATAATTCTCCATTTCTTTCATCTTCCTCACTTGCCCCTTCTCCGACCGGTCGAACCCACCTTCGATTACTGCTTGGTAAGTGCTCCATTTTCAATTTCCTTTCGTATTTGGGTTCCTTGTGTCTCACAATGTTGGATTCTTACATTTATTTCATCTTTCCTAGTGATTTCTAGGGTGTATTGGATAAAATTTGTTGGGTTTGAAACCCTTGATTGCTTTGTTGCATTTCTTTGTTGATCCTTGCAATGGAAGGAAGAACAAAGAGGAAACCTTCTAGAGCATCCTCTTCTTGTTCCACACCTACTAGGGTACGAACTCTTCGACCGCCTGAAGAGGACCCCGAATATGTGCGGGATCTTCGTCACCGCGATGTTATAGTTGAGCGCACCATTAATGTCAATCACCTTGCACAATTTCATATTGTCTCCCTCCTTGTTGTTGTAGGATGGGACAACATTTTGAATTGGGGCGGACCCGCATACCGCTCCATTACGCAAGGGATGTATGCATTCATTGGGGATGTTTCACTTGAGGATTTGACCTTCACAATCATATTTAGAGAAGGCTCATTTACAGTTGATCGTCACTTGATTTCAGGTTTAATAGATATCAATGTGAATGATGATGACATTTCAATTCCGACCCTAGCTGAAAAGCTGAATGAGTCGGAAAAATGTTTTGTAACCTGAAAATTGTCTAACATGGACTCGGAATGGAGTCAGGTAATGCGCTCCAGGCCAACCAAATGTTGCCCAGATACAGAGTGTTGCATCATATTTTTATTTCCAATGTCTATCCTCAATCCGGAAACAAAACTGAACTTACATCATTTATGGTTCGTATCATTCATTCTATCGTGTCTGGTGTCCCTGTATGTCTTCCTTCTTTGATATGTTATTTCATTATACAATTTCGTCTTCACCCCGGCCATAGCTTTATCCCTTTTGCCTATTTGATGACCACCTTGGCTTTACATTGCCTTGTGAGCATGTAACCTAGAGAAGCTCTTATTTCGCATCTTCAATTCAATAATTCAAATATAAATAAGATGAATTTGAGGCTAGCTCCTGGTCAAAGGGATGGGGTTGCTAAGGAAGTTGGGAAAGAAGTGGGAGAGAAAGATGCGCAACCAACTGACACCAACATGGATGATATCTTTGATGAATTGGAAACAGATGATGTAGAGGCTGATCTTGATTTTCAGCCTTCTAGATTTGATGAGCGGCTTCACGCTTTAGAAGAGAAGGTGGATGGATTAAAAATATGTAACAGCTCGGATTTTTCCCAACCTCGAATTAGACGTCCTTAGGCGATGGGTCAATCCTAACACCGGTTTAACTTCTCAAACACTCAATTAAAGCCTCAAATCCCTTTTCAAACCATTTTCTTCACAAATCTCACCTTTCACTACCTCGTTCCTTAAATCCTTCTAAGTAGTTTCACGTTAGACACTATCTTAAAGTTTAGGTGATGAAGAACAATACTTAAACTAAACATTACTACAATGGTCTAAGTACCACCTCAGACCGAAATCACTCAGGACTAAATCCTTCAGAAATTAGGTGAGATTTAGCTAGTGTTAAACTAGAGTGCCTGTGAAATTAGCACCAATCACTTTAAATACGATCTGCAAGACCCAAAACTTGTAGAATCATTGACACTAGGTTACCCTAAAATCTAGGATCAATCTCATTACCCGGCTGCTCTCGGGAGCATCTTAAAACTCCGTATCAGATCTGGACCGCACATCGGGAGTTCAAATAATACTAGGTTAAGGACTTAAGACCGCCTCACTGGGCTTGACAACTATCTCGAAAATCAAATCCAGTCAGTGTCCCAGAGCTATTCGCTTGAGCTCGGAGTGAAGAGTGTGAGAAATGTGAAATTAATTCAAAATAAAATATCTTGAATAGTAATCTGGCACTTGTTGCTTGCGGATTAGTTTTAAGCAACCAGACCGTCAGAATCAGACCAAATTACACCCTCAGATTAGGAGAAATTTCATACACATTTACATGTACTCGGAATCTCCGATCGAGATCCGCTGACCGTTGAACTGAAACTGGTCCGCCACGCGTGATCTGGAATCCCGACCGAAATGAAAACTTAATAGTATGTAGATCCAGTGTCGGTGAGCTTAAGTCCGACCTTTGGCTCAAGGAGGCCCGCCAGAAGTCCTCCGTTGAGCTGGAAAAGGTCCGCTTTGGTTATAACCTAAGTAAACCTTGTCCAGAAGTCTGTTTTGGTGAGATTTGGGGTTATATAAGGACCTTAAAACCTCTCTCATTTTAGCCATCCGAATTTGAGAGAAAACTTAGAGAGAGAAGAGAGAAAAGAGAGAGAAAGTGGGAGAGTAGTGGGAGAATCTCCCTGCCGCTCCACGAGCTCCACCGCTCCGTTCTCATCACTTTCCCGGTGATTCCGACGTCATTTCTTAGTAAGAAACCCTAACCCTAAACTGATTTGGGGTTTTGATAGTTGTAGGTTATGAAATAGCTAACCTATTTCGTTCTATAGGTTGTCAAACTGCCATATAGGAAAGCTTAGCAATTCTATCGACTCCGTTACGATTCTATGACAAAAGGTGAGGACTTTAGGTGTATAGGTTACGGTTTTCAACACTTTCAATGTTAGATAATGATAGATTCATGATCTGCATGTAATTGCACATGTACAAAGTGTTGTCTGTTTTCCGTTTCGATTAAGGATGAAAAATATGGAATTCTACATACTCTAGGTATTTATAGAAAGTACCGTATACGTACAAATTTTGGAAATGTGTATGACATGATTATTTGTTGTATAAATATATTATATGTGGATAAATTACTTGTTTGGCGAAAGGACTCGCCCTAATACATGTTTTGCTTATATACACTATGTATGTTGAAATTGTGTATTCTAGAAAATACCGTGTACGTATAAATTTTGGAGATGTATTTGTCATGATTATTTGCTGTATGTATATATTATACATGGATAAAATACTCGCTTGGCGAAAGGATAGCCCTAATACATGTTTTACTAACATACACCATGTATGTTGAAATAGTGTATTCTAAGTGTTTGTGAAAATGCTTGTGAGAGTAAGTGCTTGGATGTTAGTGCCTTAGGTAGGTGTTGAGATGGGGTTCTCAGTTACCTTAGAGATATGTATGATTTTCCTCCATGTGGTTGTTTACTTTAACCACTTACTTATGAAATATATGTGTTTGTATTCCTATTTATATAGTGCTTTATAATATGCTTTATAACATGCTTTGTAACATGTTTTTAACATGCTTTATGACATACTCGTTAACATGCTTGAGTTACTTTGTTTATTATACTTTACACCATATGCTATGAGTAAGGACTGATTGAGTTTGGACTATGTCTATAGTCCAGACAATCGGTAGCAGACTGGAGATTGTGGTTGAGGATTCATGTCGCCACGTAGGATGTGTTTGACGAACCCGAGTCGTACTTCAGTTGGCGACAGTGGTTAGGCCACACGAAGTGCTTATACACTTCATGTCGTTCAGTTGATTGTGTGCTTGAGCTAGTCAAGCTTGTCAAGTAACCCGATGTGTCTAATGTATGTTCACCATGTTTGGTCGCTACTGCTTGAACCTAGGGTACCAAACTTGCCGGTGGATTCCCGTCAACCATGGTACCTCGATCCGCTAAGACTCATGAGCCGGGCATGGTGGTATGGGACACCGTGGTCGAGC
Source organism: Magnolia officinalis (assembly GCA_021015155.1). NCBI lineage: Eukaryota > Viridiplantae > Streptophyta > Magnoliopsida > Magnoliales > Magnoliaceae > Magnolia > Magnolia officinalis. The sequence goes on from JAJHSJ010000010.1 coordinate 50,357,171, forward strand.
TGTCGGCCTACGCTGGGGCCACGTGCCTCCCCGTAGTGACCATTGAGCAACCAGACTCGTGAGCCGATTATGGTGGTATGGGACACTATATTCGAGCTGTCGGCCTACACTGGCGTAGCCTGGCTGTGGTCCTCAGTCGGGTTGCATCCGGGTCCCATTCTCAATAAGTGGACTGGTCGGGCTTCGAAAATAGACTGTCAGTTGTGGTGGTTTTGGTAGTGAGTGACTTCGAGCATACTCTGAATCTGCGGTGAGGCGATGAGCCTTCCCGTAGTAACAGAGTATAAACTAGGCCTGTATTGATAAGGTGATGGGGGAGTGGTGCAACGATTCCGTGTAACACCCCTGGCAGCCCTTGCAGCAACCTAGAAAACACACCATCGTCTGAGATTAACTAGGACTGATGACCCTAGAATGGATCATGTTTGGGAATGATACAAGGGAGGTACCTTAGTTTCCCAATACTGCTGTTTGAAATGGACTAATAATAACTCAGTAATCATGCTCATCATGCATTGCATGTGCCTGGAAGATGTGAAGCACTGAGGGATGAAAGCATGCCACGAACGAAGACGGTGTCGCACGAGGGATTATGTCAATAAGGGCATCCATCATGATTATATTCATACTTGCATTAATAAGAGTAGTTAGGAATGTTTGATTTTACTACTTTATCATTACTGCTTGACTGAGTTGATAACATGTTAACCTATGCATTATTGTTCCACTGATTTGGCCACTCATTCCCACGTTATGGGACGGTGTTTTAAAACACCCAACAGACCCTGTATCAGATGTAGGTATCACTGGAGCACAGGAGACTGAGTCCGACTTATTTGACGATTAGGAGGAGTTCTCCTACATGCAGTTCGCTGGAGGCTTCGCATAGGCTGTCCAGTGCTACAAGGCTACAGGGTTGATAATTTCAGTTGTACTACTTTTGACATTTTGATTTAGAACCAACATGTATATATTCGGTGACTCAGTTAGTGTTCATACTCTGGAGATCGAGAATGTTTTGTTTTATATATATCTATATACACCTTTCAGTCTTCCGCTTACGTTTTATACATGGATCTGGAGTATGAATTACTGTTTTGGTAGAATCTCGCTCATGTTTATTGTACTAACACAGACAACATTTAATTATCATTATCTATGTTGCATAAGTGATGTTCTGGAACTCGAGTGTTGAGTTACTATTCGACCCTCGATTTTTCGAGATGCTACAGTTGGTATCAGAGCATGATTTGAATTAAACCGACCTGGGTTATGGTCACATGACGCACTCTGACGCACTCTGACTTAGGAGGGAGCGACGGAACGTAGAAACAGTTATAGGTATCCCGATTTCGCCAATTGGCGAACTTCACTAAAAACGAACGCCGAAATCGAGTCCATATTCAACCATGGTCGCACGGGTCGACCTTAAAACATTCCTAGGCCGTCTATTAATGAGTCTAGATTACAAACCACCTCACCCCAACCGTTAACAATCGGTAGAATACAGGATAAGCGTCATGATGATAACTACTCCGAATCCTCGGAGCTTCTCTGGACTTCTCACAGAGACTTCTCGAATCCACGAGGAAAGAAAGCAGAAAATAGAAATAAATTCTAATAAATTCGAAATTGATTAATGAATGACTAACAACGAGTTCACAACCCTTTAAATAGGGATACCAAGTAATGGGAAAGAAATCAGAAACAAACTACGACTAAAACCCCTAGAATTCGCGACTTACTATAAGGTCGTGATGTCTACAAGTGTGCAAGGTTCTCAGCCAAAAATAGTAAGTGTCCTATTTGGCTTCACCAAACTGTCCTCCTAATTATTCCAGGCTCTTTTCACAATGAGCGTAACTCCTAAAGTGAAAAGGCCTAGCTATATGTCCTAGAGGGGGTGAATAGGACAATGCAAAATAAAACTTATAACAGCGGAATTAAAAAGAATATGATAGCCAAAATAAATCACAATGCAGGAAAGTAAAACAACCTCAAAATTTAGATCTTGAGAGGTTGATACAAATGTTGTTCTAAGGACAACCTTACACCAAAAACCAGAGTTTATGGTAGGACAACCTTATTTTTAGAAAGATCTTTGTATCAAATCTCAAACCAAAAAGGAATACAGAAATAAACACAACCTGAACTGAAATAAATTGTAATCACAAATGTATTGTTCTAGGGACAACTATACACCATAAAAATGGCAGGGCAACCTTGCTGGAACAATCTTTAAAGGAAATTGAATATCAAGCTGATAAAGGAATAGCAGAAAATAAATTCTAAACTATTACAAAATTCCCACAATGCTTGAATCAAATGATTACAACATTCACCACCATACATACATCCCACAAATGAAAAATTAAAGATTAGAAGTATAAATCATTCAACCACAACACAAGGGATTATAGTGGTTAGCCTGTGTGTTCACCAACTGTTAAACAACAGCCACACAGAATGCTACTCCACTCCTAATATCCTCACACAGGGGATATTAGCTTTCACTAACAAAATAGGTTTTCACAGGTTCACCCAAAACCTTTACAATTGTGTCTTTGTCTATGGGTTTACACAATTAAAAAAACCCCACTTCTGAGTTTTCCTGGCTCTCCTCAGATAACCAATACAACAAGATTTTTCTGGCAAATCTTAAAAGAAACCAAAACAGAAAGGAATTTACAATTAAATGTAAAATACCTGATTATCTCCTTCGTTGTAGCAGCCCGGTAGAACCAAGTCAGAGTAGATGATTGAATGTCCAAGTTCAATGTCCAGTACTCAATTACAATGGTTCTAGTTCTAATAGATTTTAAATTAAACCAAATAGGGCTTGCCTTAATTGATTTTGATTCCAAATAAAGGGAATAACAATTCCTCTTATCAAATTAGATTGGAATAGTAGAAACAAAATCAATTAAATAAAGCTAAAGAAAGAGAATATTAAATAAGCACACTTAGCTTAGATGGAGCACAGAATTAACTCTCAGAAGTTCGACGAAGATTGGCTTGAATGGATTAATTAATTCTCTAATTTCTTCTGAGATTCGTGCTCTATTTATAGGTGAGCAGATCGCGTCTTCGACTGGTCTAGGGAGCTCTTCGACTAGTCAAAGCAATAACAGATATTTGAAAATTCAGGCGCGATAAGCTTTGATCGTTCTACGACTGGTCGAAGGTCTCCCTCGACTGGTCATAGGTCACCTTCGACTGGTCGAAGGTCTCCTTCGACTGGTCGAAGAACCAGAATATCATCGCTGGACTTTGAGTCGAAGACTTTCGACTGGTCGAAGATGCAGTCGACACTGTTCCTTCGACTGGTCGAACAGATTCCTGGACTAGTCGAAGCCTAATAGAAAATATTCAAATTTTGTAACAAACTCACGACTGATCAAGGAATTTCTTAGACTGGTCGAAGTAAAGCTAGGACTAGTCGAAGAAGGCCTAGGACTAGTCGAAGAACAGACCAAACTCATGTAAAATAAACATCCGACTTATGTATCCAAAGTGACCTATTCCTAAGGTCAACCTAAGGTCAGTCAAACCTCAAAGATGAAGTAAGGACATTGAAACATTAGGAACAAGTGACCTTGAAGTTTAAGCCTTGAAGTCTTGATGTAGTTCAATCTTGAAATCTTGATGTAGCTCAATCTTAAAAGTGTCTTGAGTTCTTTACGAACTGCCTTGTACTCTTCTTGAAGTCTTGCATTCTTGAGTCATGTCTTGTGAGCAGTTCTTATAGACAAGGTTGATCTTTGTACTTGTGAGCTTTGCTTGTTGTGAGCTTTGGTTGTTCATGAATGTTGATCTTTAAGAGAGCTTCTTTGAGAGAGCTTCACATATGCAAGTTATATAACAGTGATTTTGGCACCACAAATTTGACAACATACAGGGATATAAACTATAGCACTTACAATCTCCCCCTTTGTCAAATTAGTGACAAAATACATAACCAAGATAAACATAAAGTAAAACAACAACTGGTTAAAGAATCATGAACCAGTTAATATCAACTGGCTTACCTGTAAATCAATATTCAATAATCAACATTCAACCAGTTCAAACATACTCCCCCTGAGTAACATAACCGATGCTACTCCTCTCACAATCACATCGTTAAGAACAAACCATTCTCCCCCTTTTTGTCACAATATGACAAAGGAAACAATAATAAAGGAGAACTAAATAAAGGGATATATGAGAGTAAATATGAGGAGTTATGAGATTATAGCAAAAACCAGAGATAGAGATACTAAGCATAGTTTTACATAAAATAAATATCCAGCATAAAACAAAGATAGTATCCAACTCAAAATCAGTCAACCAAGTGCTAAGTTATAAAGTTATTACAGACCAGAAATCCCATATAAACTAATCAGAACCAGAACCTGATGATGGAGCAGGAATAGAAGGATCAAGTTGGTGCATGCCTTTGTTCAATCGCCTAAGATATTTGCGCATGTACTTGAATTGTAAATCATGAGCAACAGACATGTTTTCCATCTTTACATATATATTCTCAACTTTATCCTCTAATGCACTCAGACGAGCATCAACATCAGATGGTTCAAAATCTGAATCATTTGTTGAGTCAGAATCTAGTTCCTCAAAAATGTCATCCATATTAATGTCATCACCAGCTTCTTCATGACCACCACCACCACCACCTTGTTCAGAAAGTAAATCTAGCTTCATCTTATTGATATTAGTATTATTGAAAATCAGATGATGGATCGGTGCGTCATCAACCGGCATATCGACTAACATATGTGTGGCCAATACAGTCATTAAATAGGCAAAAGGAATGTCACTATGACCAGGATGGAGTCTAAACTGAAGAATGAAATGACAGATTAAGGAAGGTAAACAAACTGAGTACCATTGGAAATAGCGATAACACGAACCATAAACGAGGTCAAGTCAGTTTTATTACCCGAACGACGATACAGATTAGACACAAAGATTTAGTGGAGAATTCTGTACTTGGGTAACAAATACCTTGCAGGAAGCGCATTCCCTTTTCGTGTCCATTGAACATCCATGTTGCACAAATCTCTAGTGAGCATGCGTTTTTCAGAAATTGAGGGTTTATCAGTTAGGTTATGGATAGGAATACCCTCATCATTCACAGGAATGTCCATAAGGGCTGAAATTAAATGACGATCAATGTCAAAAGGCCCTTCTCTAGTAGATATTTTAAAAGTTAAATTATCCTATGAGAAAGCACTAATACATGCCTAATACATGCAAGCATGGATTGGGCAATGGACCGGTATGCTGGCCCACCCCAATGTAATAAGTTAACCCAACCTACAGCTTCAAGCATAGAAAGGATGTCAAAAGGTGCAATATGATTTACATCAACAGGATGTTCAACAATAATATTACGTAATCTAATGTCCCTAACATAAGATGGATCGTCATTGGGAACAAGAAGATGACGCTTAGAGATAATGGTCGATCTGGAGGAAGAAGAAGGACCACGGGAAGTAGTTTTTCTACCTTTAAAAGTCATTTGCAACAAAGATATCAAGGAAATAAGAAGTTGCAAAGGATTGAGAAGTAGGTTTACTCAAAACAGATTTTTCAAAATCCAAACCCCAAATCTCAATGAAATCCAAAATAGAAAGCTTCAAGCTAGAAAAGTAAACAATCTAGACACAAATTATTCAAAAATTGGAATTCAACCTAGCAAATATATACACTATGATACAAGTAGGCATAAATAATCATTTCAAAATGCACATGCCATGATCAAATTTCATCTTTTTGAACCTGCTTTTATCAAGAGGTTTTGTGAAAATGTCAGCTCGTTGATCTTCGGTAGGAATATATTCTAGAGATATAACTTTTTCTTCTACTAATTCCCGAATATAATGAAATCTAATGTCAATGTGCTTAGTACGAGAATGTTGAATAGGATTTTTTGAAATATTTATCGCACTGGAATTATCACAATGTAATAACATAAAATCCTGTTTAATTCCATAATCACTTAGCATTTGTTGCATCCAAACAAGCTGTGTACATGCATTACCAGCTGCGATATACTCAGCTTCAGCAGTTGAAAGTGATATAGAATTTTGTTTCTTACTAAACCAGGAAACTAGACAATTTCCAATGTAAAAACAACCACCACTGGTTGATTTTCTATCATCTAGATTACCAGCCCAGTCAGCATCCGAGTATCCAGCTAATTGAACACTAGTCTCATGAGGATACCAGAGACCGAGATTTACAGTACTTGCGACATATATAATAATCCGCTTGACAACAATCAAATGAGATTCTTTTGGATCAGATTGATATCTTGCGCAAATACCAACACTTAGAGAAATATCAAGTCTACTAGCAGTTAAATATAACAAACTACCAATCATACTCCGATAAAGTTTTGAGTCAATATTTTTACCATTAGAGTCTTTTGAGGTTTCAGGGTAGTACTCATAGGAGTATCGAAATTCTTGCAATTCTCAAATCCAAATCTCTTGATTAGATTCAAAGCATACTTAGATTGAGAAATGAATATTCCTTCAGGTTGTTGCTTTACTTGCAATCCAAGAAAATAAGTCAATTCCCCAACCATGCTCATTTCGAACTGTGATTTCATCAAATCTGCAAACTCAGTAGTCAAGTCAGTACAAGTTGATCCATAAATGATATCATCAACATAAATCTATACCATTAAGATATGATCATTATATTTTTTAACAAACAGAGTTTTATCAACAGATCCCATTTGAAAATTATGACTTAAAAGAAATTTTGTTAGTTTCTCATACCATGCCCTAGGTGCTTGTTTTAATACATAAAGTGCCTTTTTAAGCCGATACACATGATCAGTAATTTTGGGATCTTCAAAACCCATTGGCTGCTCAACATAGACTTCTTCATGTAAATCGTCATTTAGAAAAGCACTTTTCACATCCATTTGATAGATCTTTATCTTTCTAAAACATGCAATGGATATAAATAGTCTGATATATTCAAGATGTGCTACTGGTGCAAAAGTTTCATCAAAATCAATTCCTTCAATTTGAGTATAACCTTGTACCACTAGTCTAGCCTTGTTTCTAATTATATTTCCACACTTGTCAGACTTATTTTTGAAAATCCATTTTGTTCCAATGATGTGTTTATCTTTAGGTCTTGGTACGAGATACCAAACATCATTTCTTACGAATTGGTTGAGTTCTTCTTGCATCGCAACAATCCAGTTCTCATCAGCAAGAGCTTCTTTTACGTTAGATGGTTCTATTTGGGATATAAAACATACATAATTACATATATCCTCAAGTTGTCTACGGGTGCGAACACCGATGAGAGGGTTTCCAAGAATTTGTGTGGTTGGATGATCTTTAACAGTCCTCAACTCAGAATCAGTCTGATTCGATGAAGTATCGGGTTTATCAATGATTAGAACTTCATCATTATCTGAATTAGGGATTGGCGTGTTTAAGTGATCATCAATGACAACATTGATGGACTCTTGAATCACACCAGTTCTTTTGTTCAGAACCCTATAAGCTCGACTGTTTAAGGAATATCCTAGAAAAATCTCTTCATCACTCTTCGTATTGAATTTTCCCAAATTTTCACGATCACGTAAAATATAACACTTGCTGCCAAAAACTCGAAAGTATTTGACAGTAGGCTTTTTATTGAACCACAATTCGTAAGCCGTTTTATTATTATCTTTGCTAGTGTAGACTCGGTTAATAATATAGCAAGCTGTGTTGACTGCTTCAGCTCAAAGATTTTTAGAGAGCTTCATGCTATTCAACATGACATTAGCCATTTCTTGAAGCACCCTATTCTTTCTTTCTACAATTCCATTTTGTTGTGGAGTTTTGGGAGCAGAGAATTCATGTAATATTCCTTGGTCGGTACAGAACGTCTCAAAACTGCTATTCTCAAATTCAGATCCATGATCACTACGAATCTTACTGATTTGAGAAGATTTTTCAGTTTGAATCCTTTTGAGAACTTTTCTTACTTCTTCAAGGGTTTCAGATTTATCCCTTAAGAAGATTACCCATGTGAATCTGGTAAAGTCATCAACTATTACCAGGATATACTTTTTCCCACCACGACTTTCCGTTCTGGTAGGTCCTATCAGATCCATGTGGAGGAGTTCGAGTGGTCTTGATGTGGTATTTGAATTCACCTTTTTGTGTGAGTTTCTTGTTTGTTTGCCTATCTGGCACTCACCACATATTTTATCTAATTTCTGAAGTTTGGGTAAACCTCTTATAAGTTCTCGTTTGCTCAATCTATATAAATTTCGATAATGTACATGTCCAAGATGTTTGTGCCATAAATCAGTCTCGTCTGTATGGACCATGTACCATGTTTGATTAGATGAGCTGGATTCGCTAATAATATAGCAATTTTCAGACGTTCTACGTCCAGTTAATATTACAGAACCCTTATTGTTTAGTATCTCACAGCATTGATTAGAAAACCGAACACTATGGTTATTATCACATATTTGAGATATACTAAGCAAGTTATGTTTTAAGCCTTCAACATATAAAATGTTTTTAAACACAGGAAGATTAAAAAGTTGAACCGTACCTTGGCCTATAATCTTGCAGTTGCTACCATCACCAAATGTGACTGAACCATCAGTCATATCTTTCAGATTCGTGAATAAAGCTTTGTCACCTGTCATATGCCTGTAGCATCCACTGTCTAGGTACCACTTTGAATGACTTGTAGCTTTGAAAGTAGTGTGAGCAACCAAGCAGGCAACTTTAGGAACCCATTTCATAACTGTTTTGGGTTTAGGAACATAGTTGGTCTTCTTTTGTTTATAGTTGTAAGAATGACCTATAGAGTTAGATTTTAAGAGCTCCTTGAGTAAATCAACTATCTTTTCAGCTAGTAAATTTCGTTTCTGATTAAAGTTGACATGGCTGCTTCTAGGTTTTTGAAAAGTTTTTGAATTTCTAGAAAAACCTTGATAAGTACTTTTCCCTTTTGAGTTTGAGGACTCTCCTTTAACAAACATAGGAGGAGCATACTTTTGTTTAGGAGATAAATTTTTATCATAGCCCAACCCGGATAGATCGCCACATTTTCTTGATCCAGATAAAAGTTTTTCTAACTTTGGATCACCTTGGGCATATTTCCATGTGTCATTTAGACTCAGAAGAGAAGATACTTCAGTTTTGAGTTTCTCAATTTCAGATTTCAAATCAATAATTAGGGAGTTTTTGAATTCTAAATCGCATTTTGATTTTTCAAAACAATCTGAAATTTGTGATTTTTCTAAGACAAGTGATTCAAAACATTCTTTGAGTTTAGAAAACTTTTCCTTTTGAAGTTTAAGTTTGACAGCAATTTTACAACTTTCCTTATATAGGGCATTGTAAGCGTCTTAAAGATCATCTTCATTTTCACATTCACTACTCAGATTTTCTTCACTTGTTGAGTCATTATCTGAAAATGTAAATTTGGCTAGAGTCATAAGAGCTTTAACTTCATTGCCTGACTCAGTTTCAGAATCTTCTGATTCAGAAGAAGCTTCAGAATCAGATGATTCATCCCATGTAGCCAACATACCCTTCTTCTTGGGTTTGTCCTTTTTAGGACATCTATTTGCTAAGTGCCCATATTCTTGACAGTTGTAACATTGACTATCTTTCAAAGATTTTTGAGATTTGGGTCTAAACTTCTTTTTATCATTTGATTTTTGAAAATCAACCATTTTCTTGCTTTTGAAAATCTTGTAAAATTTCTTAGCTAAAAGAGCCATATCATCTTCTGAATCAGAATTTTCTTCTGAATTACATTTAAAAGATTTTAGTGCGATAGATTTACCTTTAGGAGCTTTAAAGTTTAACTCGTAGGTTTGTAGAGAACCAACTAGTTCTTCTACCCTCATATTATCTGTATCACGAAGTTCCTGGATCACGGTTACTTTAGAATTGAACCGTTCAGGAAGTGAGCGTAATATTTTTACACACACTTTACTTTCAGGGATTTTATCGCCAAGACCCCACATTGAGTTTACAATGTCATTCAATCTAGTGTAAAAGTCCATAAACATTTCATTTTCCTCCATATGAATTTCTTCAAATCTGGTTGTGAGGAGTTGGACTTTAGATTTTTTGACAATTGTAGTACCCTTGTGTGTCATTTCTAATATATCCCAAGCTTGCTTTGCAGTATCACAGGAAATGATTCTTTTAAACTCATCTGATGATAGTGCGCAAGTGATTGCATTTAGTGCTTTAGCATTTGCACTACTCTCACTTTTCTGAAGTGTGGTCCATTGGTAATATGGTGTGACTTTCATAGATTTTGAACCGTCAACCCCAGTAACTTCCATGATAGGAGGTTTCCATTCAGTCACTGTGGCTTGCACACATTTTCATCCATTGATTTGAGGAAGATCCTCATTCTGGCTTTCCAATAGGCATAGTTGGAGCCATCAAAGGGTGGAGGCCTAGTGACTGAAAGGCTATCAAAATTTGACATCTTAAATAGCTTAAATCGTTAGCTCAAGAATTAAATCCAAGAATTAAAAAGAGCTATTAGGCTCTGATACCACTTGAAAAGGCCTAGCTATATGTCCTAGAGGGGGGGTGAATAGGACAATGCCAAATAAAACTTATAACAGCGGAATTAAAAAGAATATGATAGCTAAAATAAATCACAATGCAAGAAAGTAAAACAACCTCAAAATTTAGATCTTGAGAGGTTGATACAAATGTTGTTCTAAGGACAACCTTACACCAAAAACCAGAGTTTATGGCAGGACAACCTTATTTCTAGAAAGATCTTTGTATCAAATCTCAAACCAAAGAGGAATACAGAAATAAATACAACCTGAACTGAAATAAATTGTAATCATAAATGTATTGTTCTAGGGACAGCCATACACCAAAAAAATGGCAGGGCAACCTTGCTGGAACAATCTTTAAAGGAAATTGAATATCAAGCTGATAAAGGAATAGCATAAAATAAATTCTAAACTATTACAAAATTCCCACAATGCTTGAATCAAATGATTACAACATTCACCACCATACATACATCCCACAAATGAATAATTAAAGATTAGAAGTATAAATCATTCAACCACAACACAAGGGATTATAGTGGTTCGCCTGTGTGTTCACCAACTATTTGTAACATCCTGGATTTTTGCCAACCTGGGATTAGACATCCTTAGGTGATGGGTCGATCCTAACACCTTATTAACTTGTCAGAACTGAATCCCACAGTCTAAAATCGCTCCTTAACCCATTTCCTTCACAAATCCCACCCTTCACCACCTTGTTCTTTAAATCTTCTAAGTACTTTCACATTAGACACTATCTTAAAGTTTAGGTGATGAAGAAAATACTTAAACTAAACATTGCTACAAAGGACTAAGTACCACCTCAGACCGAAATCACTCAGGACTAAATCCTTTAGAAATTAGGCGAGAATTAGCTAGTGTTAAACTAGAGTGCCTGTGAAATTAGCACCAATCACTTTAAACACGATCTGCAAGACCCAAAACTTGTAGAATCATTGACACTAGGTTACCCTAAAATCTAGGATCAATCTCATTACCAGGCTGCTCTCGGGAGCATCTCGAAACTCCGTATCGGATCTAGACCGCACGTCGGAAGTCCGATTAACACGAAGTTAAGGAACTAGGACCGCCTCGCTGGGCTTGAAAACCATCACAGAAATCAAATCCAGATAGTGTCCCAGCGCTATTCGCTTGAGCTCGGAGTGAAGAGTGTGAGAAATGTGAAATTAATTCGAAATAAAATATCTTGAATAGTAATCTAGCACCTCTCGCTTGCGGATTAGTTTTAAGCAACCAGACCGTCAGAATCAGACCAAATTACACCCTCGGATCAGGAGAAATTTCATACACATTTACATGTACTCGGAATCTCCGATCGAGATCCGCTGACCGTTGAACTGAAACTGGTCCGCCACGCGTGATCTGAGAACCCTACTGGAATGAAAACTTAATAGAACCTAGATCCATTGTCGATGAGCTTAAGTCCGACCTTTGGCTCAAGGAGGCCCGCCAGAAGTCCTCCGTTGAGCTGAAACTGACCCACTTTGGTTATAACCTAAGTATACTTTGACCTGGAGTCTGTTTCGGTGAGTTTTAGGCTATATAAGGACCTTAAACCCTCTCTCATTATAGCCATACGAATTTGTTAGAAAACCTAGAGAGAGAAGAGAGAAAAGAGAGAGAAAGTGTGGGAGCAGTGGGAGAACCTTCCTGCCACTCTTCCCTGCCGCTCCACGAGCTCCACCGCTCCGTTCTCATCACTTTCCCGGCGATTCCAGCCTCGTTTTTAGGTAAGAAACCCTAACCCTAATCTGATTTAGGGCTTGGGTGGTTGTAGGTTGTGAAATAACTAACCTATTTCGTTCTATAGGTTGCCAAACTGCCGAATACAGAAGCTTAGCAAACCTATCGACTTCGTTACGATTCTACGACAAAAGGTGCGGACTTTAGGTGTATAGGTTATGGTTTTCAACGCTTTCAATGTCAGATAATGATAGATTCATGATCTGCATGCAATTGTACATGTACAAAGTGCTGTCTATTTTCCGTTTCGATAAAAGATTAAAAATATGGAATTCTACATACTCTAGGTATTTGTAGAAAGTATCGTATACGTACAAATTTTGGAAATATGTTTGACATGATTAATTGTTGTGTGAATATATTATATGTGGATAAATTACTTATTTGGCGAAAGGATTTGCCCAAATACATGTTTTACTAATATACACTATGTATGTAGAAATATTGTATTGTAGAAAGTACCGTATACATATATATTCTAGAGATGTGGTTTCCATGATTATTTGTTGTATTAATATATTATACATGGATAAAATACTCACTTGGCTAAAGGATAACCCTAATACATGTTTTGCTAACATACACCATGTATGTTGTAATAGTGTATTCTAAGTGTTTGTGAAAATGACTGAATGAGTATAGAATTCTCATTCATGCTCGCCATGACTAATTGTCATGGATAATTGATTGTTGTATTGGCGATACCCCTTTGACGAAAGGATTTGCCCTAAATCACGCCACGGCCAATACACATTATATATGCTAAAATGTGTGGCCCAAGTGTTTGTGGAAATGACTGAATGAATATGGAACTTGGATTCCTGCTTGCCATGACTATCCGTCGTGGGTGTATGCGTGTTATGATTGGGATAATTCCCTAGTGAAAGGATTTGGCCTTATACCTACGTGTTCAACATATGTCATGTATGTTGATACATATATTTTAAAGTGTTTGTTGAAATGTCTGAATGAGTAGTAATTAGTAAATTGTAGTGTTCAAGGGTATTGAGATATGATTCTCAACTCCTTTAACTATGTGTATGATTTCCTTGGATAGCTGTGTGATTTGGAATTGAATATGTACAAACTCATGCTTGTGTTGTGCTTCATAACATGCTCAACTGCTTTTATGATTTTATCTATGTAATGCATATGTTAAATTCATGTTTACGTTGTATGATCCGTCATGGGTGATAGGGGAGTGGTGCAACCTTTGTGCGTAACAGCCCTGACAGCCCTAAACGGATAATATCAGACTTTGATTGTATGATTTGAACCTTGATCCATTACTGCTTTACTATTTGAAATTGATTGTGTTTGGGGCTATGATTATAGTCCAGACAATCGGTACCAGAATTGAATTCGTGGCTGTGATTTATTTGCCACGTGTGATGTGTTCGACGAACTCGAGTCGTACTTCGGTTGGCGATAGTGGTTGGCCACGCGAAGTGCTTATGCACTTCATGTCGTTCAACTTGTTGTACGCTCGAGCTAGACGAGCTCGTCAGGCAACCCGATCTATCTTATGTATGTTCACCATGTTTGGACGCTACTGCTTGAACCTAGGGTACCAAACTTACCAGTGAAATCCTTTTTAACCATGGTACCTCGATCCGCTAAGACTCATGAGCCGGGCATGGTGGTATGGGACACCGTGGTCGAGCTGTCGGCCTACGCGGGGGCCACGTGTCTCCCCGTAGTGACCAGTGAGCAACCAGACTCGTGAGCCGATTATGGTGGTATGGGACACTATATTCGTGCCGTCGGCCTACATTGATAAGGTGATGGGGGAGCGGTGCAACCTTTGTGCGTAACGGCCCTGACAGCCCTTTGTAGTGACCTCGAGCATACTCTGAAATCGCAGTGAGCCTTAGGGTTTTGCCGCGGTATATAGAGTATGAACTAGGCCTGTTTCTATATAGTGATGAATCGTTAAAGAGGTGATGGGGGAGTGGTGTAACCTTTGTACGTAACAGCCCTGGCAGCCTTTGTAGTGACCTAGAAACCACACCATCGTCTGAGATTAACTGGGACTGACGACCCTAGACTGGATCATGTTTGGGAATGATACAAGGGAGGTACCTTAGTTTCCCAATCCTGCTATTTGAAATGGACTAATTAAAAACTCAGTAATCATGCTCATCATGCATTGCATGTGCCTGGAAGATGTGGAGCATTGAGGGATGAAAGCATGCCGCGAACGTAAGATGGTGTCGCACGAGGGAGGGTGTGGTGAGGGCATCCATCATACCTGCATCCATACTTGCATTAATAAGAGTAGTTAGGAGTGTTTGATTTTACTGCTTTATCATTACTGCTTGATTGAGTAAATAACATGTTAACCTATGCTTTATTGTTCCACTGAGTTAGCTACTCACTCCCACGTTACGGGACAGTGTTTCGGACACCCACCAGACTTTGTCTGATTGCAGATGGCGACGCTACTTCTGAGGCGGAGCCGGACCTCTGCAATGACTACGATGCTTGCTTGTATTGGTTTTCTTCTGACGGCTTCCAGTGAGCCGTGTCCTGATAGGCAGGGCTTTTTGGGATATTGACTAGAGGACCTTATACATTTGGTATATTTTATGATTGTACTTGTAATTATTTAACCTGGTAATGTTATCACACTTTGGAGACTCATCTTAGTTTATATATTTTTTACTTATCTATCACAGTCTCCCGCTTGCAAATTTAACTGTCTCTGGAGTATGATATGCTGTTTGGCTTAATCTCACTCATGTTCACTACTCTAATACAGTCAACATTTAATCATCATTATCTATGTTGCATAAGTGATGTTCTGGAAACTTGAGAGCTGAGTTACTACTCGACCCTCGATTTTTCGGGATGTTACACTGTTAAACAACAGCCACACAAATGCTACTCCACTCCTAATATCCTCACATAGGGGATATTAGTGTTCACTAACAAAATAGGTTTTCACAGGTTCACCCAAAACCTTTACAATTGTGTCTTTGTCTATGGGCTTACACAATTAAAAAAACCCCACTTCTGAGTTTTCCTGGCTCTCCTCAGATAACCAATACAACAAGATTTTTCTGGCAAATCTTAAAAGAAACCAAAACAGAAAGGAATTTACAATTAAATGTAAAATACCTGATTATCTCATTCGTTGTAGTAGCCCGGTAGAACCAAGTCAGAGTAGATGATTGAATGTCAAAGTTCAATGTCCAGTACTCAATTACAATGGTTCTAGTTCTAATAGATTTTAAATTAAACCAAATAGGGCTTGCCTTAATTGATTTTGATTCCAAAGAAAGGGAATAACAATTCCTCTTATCAAATTAGATTGGAATAGCAGAAACAAAATCAATTAAATAAAGCTAAAGAAAGAGAATATTAAATAAGTACACTTAGCTTAGATGGAGCACAGAATTAACTCTCAGAAGTTCGACGAAGATTGGCTTGAATGGATTAATTAATTATCTAATTTCTTCTAAGATTCGTGCTCTATTTATAGGTGAGCAGATCGCGTCTTCGACTAGTTGAAGCAATAACAGATATTTGAAAAATCAGGCGCGATAAGTTTTGACCGTTCTACGACTGGTCGAAGGTCTCCTTCGACTGGTCGAAAAACCAGAATATCATCGCTGGACTTTGAGTCGAAGACTTTCGACTGGTCGAAGATGCAGTCGACACTATTCCTTCGACTGGTCGAACAGATTCCTGGACTAGTTGAAGCCTAACAAAAAATATCCAAATTTTGTAACAAACTCACAACTGATCGAGGAATTTCTTAGACTGGTCGAAGGAAAGCGTAGTAGGGTTGGTTGGCTTCATTAGCTCGTTCTACCCCAAATTCATATATTTTACGTCAGATAACTCATTCCGGATTGCAAGATACGTCCGATTTAACCCGAAATGACTCGAAATGGAGTCGAGGGGGGGTCACACGCGTCAATCCGAGGGAGAATCATGTGGACCCAGGGTGCATTTGGCACCTTGGGGGGTTAGGGAACATCACCCAACTGCGGCGGCAGCACGTCGGGCAAAGCGGACCGCGGCGGAACCGCGGTCACCGTGGTCAGGCTTGGCCGTACTGGTCGGCCCGACCCCTAGGCACGTGTGGTGCGTGCGGAATTATTGGGGGACCCCTATTTTAGGTCTGTTTGCCCCCCTTTTTCTCATTTCACCCTTTAAAGCCCCTTTCCCCTTTCAACTTGCTGTTTTCCCTCTCAAACCTTCCCTCTAGTCACTCATTTCATCATTTCTTGCCCAACTCATCCTCCTCCAACATTTACAACGTAACCGCTCTCTCATTTGGGCTCTTACATGTAAGCTCCCTAAGCCATCCTACCTCTCCATTTTCCTTCTCCATTCGCTATCATTTGGGCTCCTACAACGTTTAATGGAACCCAGGTCAGTGGAGAACCAATCCTCCAGCCCTCTTTCTTTCCATTCCTTCCCCTTCCATGGCCTTTCTCGCAATTGTTTCAGCCATTTTCTCCATCTCCACCATCTTCTCTCTTTTATGGGTAAGAGAAAGAGCACCGCTGATGAGGTTGGGCCTAGTCGCCCTACACGTTCAAGGCGACTTAGAGGTGCCCCGGCGAACATGCGCAATAAACGGGAGTTGCAGACGAAGCGGGATCTCGATCCACGAAATCCTGCTGTGAGAGCTCAATTGGCGGCACTACCTCATGGAGTGTATGAGGATCGAAGAGTGTTGTTTGAAGTTGAGGTAAATAGGTGACTCTTCGGCGAATGCTTCTTGCTCGAACAATTGGAGGCGACCCATTGGGGTCTGCTGTTTGAGGCCAGAGGTCGCGCCAATGCTGGTACTGTCCGAGCCTTCTACGCCAACATTCATAAGTCTACACTGAAACCATTGCAGTTCCGGCTCTTAGTTGGGGTGGATCTGTTTGCCATTATTGATGTGAGGGTGATTACGCGGCTTATGAATATGCCCCTTGGTGACGTACATGCTAGCGAACAGAATCTGGGGACTGCTCGTGAAAGGGATCGCCGCACTCGGTTCCTTTGTTCCCAGCTGGTTCCGTGACAGCCAAACAAGAGTCTGCTAGCGTCCCATATGACAGACTAGTTTCATCTACTACATCACATCTTCACATACAACCTCTACCCCAATACAGTTACCGCATTAGGCAGCTTATGTTTTCTTGTTGATGGATGTAGTAGTAATTGGTAATATGTTTTAAGTATTTGAAGCTTGGTTGTAATTAGCTCATATGCATCTTCAGTCATGATTCATGTAGCTTTGTTATCCATGCATTGTGACAATTTTGGGTAAATGAAAGGCATGCAACTTCTTTTGTTATGGAGCATGTAGAATGCTTAAGTGCTTGTATATTAGGTTGATTTGCTTCATCTCACATGCGTTGCACCCTATGTTGTATAGGGCCTGCCACGGAAATATACGCGGAGCACAGCACACCTCCCACTCACTGATACGATGGACCAAGCTCCTTCTCAGGGTGATGGTCGCAGAGACCCTAGTTTGGGCCCTGATCGCAGGACTATACCTAAGTCTCTGCCTCCCACTGGTCCTACAGTTGGACTACTCCCTTATACACCACCAGTTCGCGAGCAGAACCGAGCATCCTCTTCGACACCGTATGAGCCACAGGCTACTTCACCTACTGATAGGTTTGACCAGATGATGATGCTGATGCAGCACCAGCACCAGCAGCTTTTGGCGGTCCTATCTCAGCGTGGCAGTGCGACTCCACCTTCACCACCTGCACGTCCTGCTGAGATGCAGTGCAGGCCTATCCTCGGCAAGAGGCCACCTAAAGATTTGCCTCCTAGGCTTGAGGTTCTGCTGACCCAGCAAAGGCGAGCGAAACGTCGATGTACGTATTGCAACAGAGGGGGACACACTGACCCCTTTTGTTTTACCAAGATGAAGACACACAGGGATTACGCCACCTCAGAAGACCGACCGTCTGCCGCCATGTGATACATCAGCTCCACCCTTACGACCTGCACCACCAGTGCAGCCATTTTACCGCTCGTCTGTACCTCAGAGTAGGCCAACTCAACGAACTATGGCAGCGCAACCAAATCATCCTCAACGAACCCATGTGCATGCACTTACCGCTGAGACACCTGAATCCGCAACTGCAGCGCCTTAGGCCTTTGAGGTCACTGCCCACATTCAAGGTACACCTGTTTTTCCTAATGGTACACATTGAGTCTATTAAACCAATTCATATGAAAGAAAAAGGCCTAACATTGGATTATTACAAAAGTAATACGGTAACTAGAGGTGACACTTATGTTATAAATAATAGGAGGGTTGAAATGAAAAATTTCTACAACTTCATGTTGCCAATAGGGTAGGTCACTAAATGGTCACTAGCTAGGGGTTAAACCTTCCTTAGATCATTAACGTCGAAATTACTGGAATAAAGACAATTAGGGTTCAAGTATTACATTAATTCGTACTACTAGACTTATCAATAGTTACGAGTTAGGTCACAATAAATAGAGTTAGTGTATTCACAAATGTTAATAGAAACCTTAGCCAATTCTATACTCTTAGAAACCTCTTTAGGATGATCTATTAGGACATGGATTTACCTTGTCCTTGAATATAGATTATATTAAGGACTCTCTTAAACCAAGACCTACAAGGCAACCTTAGAAAAAGGATATTTGAACCTTTCAACGATGGCCATTCCCAAGCTTTTAGAGTGATCGGACTACGGAGTTACTGAAATATACAACTGCGAAGCATTCGCGACTTGACCCAATTCTCAATCCTGGACGACTGCCAACGGACTCACTGCTTAGCCGAGCAGAACACCAGGATCCATTAGGATTAGGAATGGATACGATGAACCTTCTACCCTGGCAAGGTAGATGATCAATGTATCGGGATCAAGCCCACTATAACCGTCTCTCCGTGTTGGTCAAACAATGAAGACAGTTATCTTACTCTAAATTATTGGGAATTATCGCCGAGACTCCAAATAGGTAAAGAAATAAATTGTAGCAAACCATCAGGATATGAGAAATGGATAAAGAAATAAGTTTTAAGGGGGGTAGACTAAAATGAACCAGACTAGTATATGCCCTACCACGCGTAGAAACTCGAAATCAAAAGAACTTAGGCAAAAGAAATAATTAAATCTTTCTTTATTACCCTTAGCCAATTTCAGGTACGAAATTTTGTTTTAAGGGGGGTAGATTGTAACAGCTCGGATTTTTCCCAACCTAGAATTAGACGTCCTTAGGCGATGGGTCAATCCTAACACCGGTTTAACTTCTCAAACACTCAATTAAAGCCTCAAATCCCTTTTCAAACCATTTTCTTCACAAATCTCACCTTTCACTACCTCGTTCCTTAAATCCTTCTAAGTACTTTCACGTTAGACACTATCTTAAAGTTTAGGTGATGAAGAACAATACTTAAACTAAACATTGCTACAATGGTCTAAGTACCACCTCAGACCGAAATCACTTAGGACTAAATCCTTCAGAAATTAGGCGAGATTTAGCTAGTGTTAAACTAGAGTACCTGTGAAATTAGCACCAATCAGTTTAAATACGATCTGCAAGACCCAAAACTTGTAGAATCATTGACGCTAGGTTACCCTAAAATCTAGGATCAATCTCATTACCCGGCTGCTCTCGGGAGCATCTTGAAACTCCGTATCAGATCTGGACCGTACATCGGGAGTCCGAATAATACGAGGTTAAGGACTTAGGACCCCCTCGCTGGGCTTGAAAACCATCTCGGAAATCAAATCCAGCCAGTGTCCCAGCGTTATTCGCTTAAGCTCGGAGTGAAGAGTGTGAGAAATGTGAAATTAATTCAAAATAAAATATCTTGAATAGTAATGGCACGTGTTGCTTGCGGATCAGTTTTAAGCAACCAGACCGTCAGAATCCGACCAAATTACACCCTCGGATCAGGAGAAATTTCATTCACATTTACATGTACTCGGAATCTCCGATCAAGATCCGCTGACCGTTGAACTGAAACTGGTCCGCCACGCGTGATCTAGAATCCCGACCGAAACGAAAACTTAATAGTATGAAGATCCGGTGTCGGTGAGCTTAAGTCCGACCTTTGGCTCAAGGAGGCCCGCCAGAAGTCCTCCGTTGAGCTGAAAAAGGTTCGCTTTGGTTATAACCTAAGTAAACCTTATCCAGAAGTCTGTTTTGGTGAGATTTGGGGTTATATAAGGACCTTAAAACCTCTCTCATTTCAACCATCCGAATTTGAGAAAAAACCTAGAGAGAGAAGAGAGAAAAGAGAGAGAAAGTGGGAGAGTAGTGGGAGAATCTCTCTGCCACTCTTCCCTGCCGCTCCACGAGCTCCACCACTCCGTTCTTATCACTTTTCCAGCGATTCCGACGTCATTTCTAAGTAAGAAACCCTAACCCTAAACTGATTTGGGGTTTTGATAGTTGTAGGTTATGAAATAGCTAACCTATTTCGTTCTGTAGGTTGCCAAACTGCCATATAGGAAAGCTTAGCAATTCTATCGACTCCGTTACGATTCTATGACAAAAGGTGAGGACTTTAGGTGTATAGGTTACGGTTTTCAACGCTTTCAATGTCAGATAATGATAGATTCATGATCTGCATGTAATTGCACATGTACAAAGTGTTGTCTGTTTTCCGTTTCGATTAAGGATGAAAAATATGGAATTCTACATACTCTAGGTATTTGTAGAAAGTACCGTATACGTACAAATTTTGGAAATGTGTATGACATGATTATTTGTTGTATAAATATATTATATGTGGATAAATTACTTGTTTGACGAAAGGACTTGCCCTAATACATGTTTTACTTATATACACTATGTAAGCTGAAATTGTGTATTTTAGAAAATACCGTGTACGTATAAATTTTGGAGATGTATTTGTCATGATTATTTGTTGTATGTATATATTATACATGGATAAAATACTCGCTTGGCGAAAGGATAGCCCTAATACATGTTTTACTAACATACACCATGTATGTTGAAATAGTGTATTCTAAGTGTTTGTGAAAATGCTTGTGAGAGTAAGTGCTTGGATGTTAGTGCCTCAGGTAGGTGTTGAGATAGGGTTCTCAACTACCTTAGAGACATGTATGATTTTCCTCCATGTGGTTGTTTACTTTAACCACTTACTTATGAAATATATGTGTTTGTATTCCTATTTATATAGTGCTTTATAATATGCTTTATAACATGCTTTGTAACATGTTTTATAACATGCTTTATGACATGCTTGTTAACATGCTTGAGTTACTTTGTTTATTATACTTTACACCACATGTTATGAGTAAGGACTGATTGAGTTTGGGACTATGTCTATAGTACAGACAATCGGTATCAGACTGGATATCGTGGTTGAGGATTCATGTCGCCACGTAGGATGTGTTTGACGAACCCGAGTCGTACTTCAGTTGGCGACAGTGGTTAGGCCACACGAAGTGCTTATGCACTTCATGTCGTTCAGTTGATTGTGCGCTCGAGCTAGTCAAGCTCGTCAAGTAACCCGATGTGTCTAATGTATGTTCACCATATTTGGTCGCTACTGCTTGACCCTACGGTACCAAACTTACCAGTGGAATCCCGTCAACCATGGTACCTCGATCCACTAAGACTCGTGAGCCGGGCATGGTGGTATGGGACACCGTGGTTGAGCTGTCGGCATACACTAGGGCCACGTGCCTCCCCGTAGTGACCATTGAGCAACCAGACTCGTGAGCCGATTATGGTGGTATGGGACACTATATTCGAGCTGTCGGCCTACACTGGCGTAGCCTGGCTGTGGTCCTCAGTCGGGTTGCATCCGGGTCCCATTCTCAATAAGTGGACTGGTCGTGCTTCGAAAATAGACTGTTAGTTGGTAGGACGTTAGTGGAGTGACCTCGAGCATACTCTGAATCTGGGATGAGGCGATGAGCCTTCTCGTAGTAACAGAGTATAAACTAGGCCTGTATTGATAAGGTGATGGCGGAGTGGTGCAACGATTCCATGTAACAGCCCTGGCAGTCCTTGCAGCAACCTAGAAAACACACCATCGTCTGAGATTAACTAGGACTGACGACCCTAGAATGGATCATGTTTGGGAATGATACAAGGGAGGTACCTTAGTTTCCCAATACTGCTGTTTGAAATGGACTAATAATAACTCGGTAATCATGCTCATCATGCATTGCATGTGCCTGGAAGATGTGGAGCACTGAGGGATGAAAGCATGCCGCGAACAAAGAGGGTGTCGCACGAGGGAGTATGTCAGTGAGGGCATCTATCATGATTACATTCATACTTGCATTAATAAGAGTAGTTAGGAATGTTTGATTTTACTACTTTATCATTACTGCTTGACTGAGTTGATAACATGTTAACCTATGCTTTATTGTTCCACTGAGTTGGCCCCTCATCCCACGTTACAGGACGGTGTTTTAAAACACCCACCAGACCCTGTATCAGATGCAGGTATCACTGGAGCACCGGAGACTGAGTCCGACTTATTTGACGATCAGGAGGAGTTCTCCTACATGCAGTTCGCTGGAGGCTTCGCATAGGCTGTCCAGTGCTACGGGGCTACTGGGTTGATAATTTCAATTGTACTACTTTTGACATTTTGATTCAGAACCAACATGTATATATTCGGTGACTCAGTTAGTGTTCATACTCTGGAGATCGAGAATGTTTTGTTTTATATATATCTATATACACCTTTCAGTCTTCCGCTTACGTTTTAGACATGGATCTGGAGTATGAATTACTGTTTTGGTAGAATCTCGCTCATGTTTATTGTACTAACACAGACAATATTTAATTATCATTATCTATGTTGCATAAGTGATGTTCTGGAACTCGAGTGTTGAGTTACTACTCGACCCTCGATTTTTCGGGATGTTACAAAATATCCTAAGATAATCAAATGAAATATATGCGTAAGTATTTTCGCCGCATTACAAAGGGATTGCACCAAATTAATCCGTCCATTCCACCTCCCTCTTCATCTGACTCTGACTAGTTTACTTTACTTAGTATTTGATTTTGGACATGTATTAACTCTATACTTTCACTGGTTGACTATTTGCTATTTGGACATGTATAACTTTTGATGTTGACGCTTTCCTTCATTATGGTTTAATCTTTTAACTTTTTATTCTCTTTCTACTACTCTTTTCATATGTCATAATCCCTATCTTGTTTGTGCTTTATTGTATATTTCTTCCTTTGTCAAATTGTGACAAAAAGGGGGAGAATTTGTGTAGAATAGTGGTTATGTTTTGGTGAATGATGTAGAGAGATTCATGTTGTCTTGTGTGTGTGTCTATATATATATATATAATATATATATATATATATTGGATATGTATCTGTTAATACAGGTTTCTACAAGTTACTAAGTTGTCACGCCCCAGACTCGGTAACCAGACTCACAAGGAACCCGATAGTCAGTTCTGGCCGCAACAGTCTCCGTAGTACCCCATTCTCGGCTCCTAAGCCAGGTTCTGATCCCGGGATCCTACAAGGAGGATTTTCATAACAGTATAATCATTACCAATACGAGCATACCCAAGATCACAACAAGTACATCTGGAAATAACAAAGGATATGCAGCACAAAATCCACTAAGAATTTGAACTTTTACAAGCTTACATAAGGTCCAAAAAGACATACATAAGATAATAGAAGAAAGAAAGGAAGTCTGCAACACTGGGTCCTCGGCTCACACACCTATCTAAACTCCGCTACTAAGACGCCAACTTAGGATCTCCTACACGCATCAATCATGCATAAGCTTATAGAAAGCTTAGAGGGTGGTGAAAGTGTGTGACAATGGTGCTCAGAAGGAGATAAAGAATGCAGAAACGGAGTCATGATCAATACTAATACCACTAGCCTTACCAAGGCTATCATAAACACAAAAAGCTATACTAAGGCAGTAAGATAATGCAGGAAGCCATACCAAGGCTATATAGTGCAATGAGTACTGGCCCCCATGCCAAGGCGATGCAATATGAGGCTTACACAGCCGATGCAAATGTAATGCGAAGTAATGCCAGTGGTCATATCCAATCCACATATCAAGAACATTTCCATCATAAGGAAATCACCGGGGTCCATTACACTGCTGGATGACTGCCGCTCTACAGACCCCGCACAGTCAAACGAGCGTAAGAGACCTCACTACCCTGCCTGCGGACAGCCAATCACCAGCAAGGCCTGAAGGTAGTGGACCCATTCACGAGCTGGTCAGACTCAGCCTAGCAATGCCCCCTTATATCATGCGAGTAAGGCCACACCCCTATCCAACCGACTACACGACAGTGAGAGTCACGGCCTAACGGTATAAGGCCCTCGTGCGTTCATATATTTCACTCGGTCATGGTATTGGAGCAGATCCTTGGTACCATGAAAGTTTTGGGAATTTCATCCATGGGCATCCTATGCACCTGGTATGCTCAAGTAACATTTTCGGTGTCCAAACATGGCCATCCACGATGTATCTGTGGAGGCTACAGCCCTGATGAAGTAAGGGCAATAATGCTCATACGTTATGCAATGTCAGATGCATGAATCACACAAACAACCATGCATCAATTCCAAACATCCAACGTGCTCAAGAGGGAATACTATGTCCCTCGAAGAAGGTAACATTCAATGCCCAATGACACAATATGACCATACACACACAGTGGTTCAGTGTCAACCAAGCAGATAATGATGTACATGGGTCATGAAGATGAATTTAATCACACTATATGGCGATATACAATGTAGTACACTCCTCCTATCTAAGAAGGGACCA
This sequence comes from Magnolia officinalis, assembly GCA_021015155.1. Lineage (NCBI taxonomy): Eukaryota > Viridiplantae > Streptophyta > Magnoliopsida > Magnoliales > Magnoliaceae > Magnolia > Magnolia officinalis. The sequence goes on from JAJHSJ010000010.1 coordinate 50,382,280, forward strand.
AGACTAGGTATTTAGACAATATCCATAAGGAATCCCACCTTTAGTGGGGGTCCATTTACCTGGGGTAGCCCACGAGACTAAGCATACAACTACGTGTCTAAGTAACACAGAAGTGAGTCTAGCAAGAGTTTAAGATGAGTATTTAATCACATTTAGATACAATCGGGCCTAGAGGGGTCCATAATGGGGACATTTAACTACCATCCCCAAAAAGGCATATCAACCATGAACTATATGGATAAAAGGGTCAAAGCATACATTTAAGATAAAAATAAAGGTAACCACATACATATATTCCTCATAATAGGCCATAAAAAGATATAATACCACTTTTAGCAACATGGGCGCCAAGAGGAAAATTAAGGCCCAAGGCTCAATTCCTAATGGCCATAGAATCCATGCATTTAAGTTGGACTTCGTGGGCAGCCTGCGTACTCAATATATAGCTCAAAAATAAGTTTAAGTTTGGATGATGAAATGGGCCCAACTACATCAGCCCAATAACTAGCAATTTAAGTGGGCAACCAAGGGCCCAATACCATCCTTATCTTAACCCACAAGTCCATCAAAATGGTAGAAGTCGGCCTAATGTATGGTTGGGCCAAGCTAGGACGTCCCAACCCAATCTGGGCTCATGGGATGCCCCAAAAATTTGATCTAAGATGGGGTCCTCATGTGATCACTAAAGGTGACCCAAAAGAATGCACTGACTAAGCCGAAAGATTATAAGAAAACATAAGCATGCAACACGTACACAAGTTCTCAATATGGTGGGTCTCATGTAGAATAAAGTTTCAACCATAACAATATACATTTGAGGCCCCTTGATAAACGTTCGGCCCACTCAGCTTCTTGGTTCTGCTAAAGCCTAGAAATTAGTCAATTAAGTGGGAATAATCTCATAAAGGCCAACTATACTCACTGGGGACCCCACCAGATGGAGAGTGTGTATATATCATGAAAAGATCAAGTGGGCCAGTTACTGGGTTGTGAGTCCGGTAGCAGTCTAAGGCAGAGAGTGCTTCCATAATCGGGCGATCCAAGGCTTGAACGGTCTGGACCAATCATGCTTTAAGGTAGGTTCTACTTATATACACATTGAGCCTTAAACAAATGGCCTAGGGTCTATGGTGGGCCTTTAACCATCCATAGAAGAACTCATGGGCCTACCTTAAGACCACCTAAGAGGACATCCAACCTCAACTGGTTCCTAAGAGGTAGCCCGCCACTACTCGAGCATGGAATAAGGCCCAAGGCCTAAGCAATCCATGGCCTAGCGGGCCATACACTAAGCCTAATACTTAGGTAGCATGGTGGGCCCTTAAGCAAGGTTTAGGCCCAACCATAAAGGTCATAAATCCATATATTGTGGTGGGCTTCATAGGCAACCCAGTAATTCATTTACATGGGCAAGTTTCACATTTAACACAAGTGAGTTGGGCCTCACTTTTGGCCCAAGTGCAGGGTCAGTTTAGTGGGCAGCCAAGGGCCCAACCTCTTGTGTATTATTGCCCCTAAGCCCATCACAATAGATAGGAGAGTATAGGCCCAAGATCAATGGGCCTATCCAGAAGAACTGAGTCCACAAGGCCTACTTGCTAATACAAACATGCATATAATATATCACATAATGGGCTCAAAAGAAATGGCCTAAATAAAAGCTATCCAATTCATACATTATGGTGGACTTGAAGGCAGCCCGTAAGCCCAAGAATACACATGGGCAAGGCCTATACTGACAGTGTAGGCCTTGCCACACCAGCCCAAAGATTTAGCAAGGCCCTCCACAATATACATTTATGTGGGCCTTGCAAGTCAGCCCACAATTAAGAATTTTATGAGGGCATCAAGGCTAATAAATGCACATGATCATCTTGTAGACGGCCCATTGGGCCTACGAATCAATAAGGTTAGCCCTTGCACAATCTTGGGCTCAAGAGATAGGTTTTCAGCCCATTGGGCCTATAAAACTATCAAAAATTCTGGTTAAGACTAGCCCACAAACCACCACAAAGGTGGGCCTCAAGGGGCACTAATTAAGCCCAAAATGTCTAAGGAAGGAGGGCAAAGAGTGTGTTCAACACTCCCTTAAATCTATTGGGCCGCCACGGCTCCAAAAGATCAACTATGCACAAATTTGGGCCCCTTACTGGAATTCCAACCCACCCACTTCGTGGGCCTGCCGGAGTCCAGAAATTTATTTAATTTAAATGGGTTACTGACCCATGGTGACCCACACATATCACAGTGGGTCCCACCAAATAAGAATGGGGAATGTACAACACTTACTTCAAGTGGGCCATGCCGTTAGAACGTAGGCCCAGCAGCCCAAGGTAGGGGCATTCCATGGTGGTTAGTCATATGGGCCTGGGTATTTGACCCAAAACTGATCTAAATTGCAGGCCACACCACGGTCAGTACAGGGGCTCGATGGCCTTGAAAATTTTCAGGATGGTCCTTCCATAGGTAGACCATAACCCCACAAAATTTCAAAATTTTTGGACTTCTAGAAATAATTTAATTAATTTGAATGAAACAATCTGTCCAGAAAATTGGACTGGCCATGGTGGGCCAGTCCGGGCCTTTTCACAGTGTGTACAGGGGTCCATTGGCCCTGAAATTTGGTAGATAGGTCCCACCATGAGCGGACCACCTCCCTGTAAATTTTCATAACTTTTGATACTCAGAAGTATTTTAATTAATTTAAAGAATACAATCTATTTAGGGTGAAATATTGCTGGAATATAATTGTCCTGAATTTGGGCCATCAAATGTGTGGGTTCTGGGCCTCCAAAATTCCTGAAATTTGGACCCAAGGTCCCTCATCAAGCCCACAACAAGGTGGGACCAAGAAATATGGCCACCTTCTGAGAAAATATTTTTTTAAAATTTATTTTTATGGAACTATGCTGCTGGACTGCATAGCAGAAATTTCTTGCAGCCCACTATATTGGCCCACCCTTTTGGATGTCCAAATGGGGTCCATTGGCTCTAAAGTTTTTCAGGTAGACCCTGCCATGGGTGGGACACCTCTCTCCAAAAGTTTAGAATTTTTGGGATATAAAAAGTATTTTATTTAACTCCTACAATTTATGGACAGCTTGGTATTTCTGAAATAATGTTGCTGCTGAAACAATGCTGCTGCCCCTGATTTGTGCACCCCATTAGAGTGGGCTCAGGTCTGCCAAATTTTAAGAAAATGTAGGACCAACATCCCTACACAAGTATACAACAATGTGGGGTCCACAAAGGTGGACTACCATTTCAGAAACAGACTGATAATTATGTTTGTATAGCAAGCACGGTTGTTAGATAGTCTAGAAAACCTGGACTATCCACCCTCCTTGGCCCACTCTTTTGGGTGATCAAACAGGGACGGATGAAGGTGAAATTCAACATAATTCTAGGTGGAGTCCACACCTCTAGAAATAATCAAATATTGGAGGTAAAATATCGTCTAAATCAGTCCATAATCTGTGCCAAAACCAGTCCAGAATTTTTCTGGACAGCAAGGTTTGTCTGAAAATAACTGAACATAACCACTGATTAAATGAGAAAATACCCCACAAAATTTGTATTAAGATCCACCTTAGTAGGCCCCACAAACATCCAGGCCCTACCCCCTTCATGAAACCCATTGCACGTGCCCAAAATGGAATAAATAGAGTGTCAACGTCCAAGGAATGGACAACCATAAGCGTCCACTTTGCTTGGACGGTCAGGATATTCCGGGGCCACTAAGTGGGCCACACACATCAGGGAAACAAGAATAAAATAATGGAAAATAGAAATAATCCAGCCACAAGAGAGGAAAATGACATGCATCAAAGAAAAATGCTATGATGGGGTCCATGGAGAATGGCCCCATCCCTGGAACATGCATGCAAAGAAATGGGCCATTGGCCTCAATCATGGAGGCATGGGGGACCTCCATCATCACTTGATGGGTCCCACAAGCTCCTAAGAAAGAAATGAAGAAGGATCTAAGAGCACCCACCTTGATCCTTACAAAAATCTAGGTCTCCTTGCTCCTCTAGCTCCAAGGAAGGGAAATCAATGGATGAGATGATCTTGAAATGGATGGATTTAGAGAGATTAGGGAAAGAAGGGGCTGGAGAAAACGGGGGATTTGCTAGCCATGGAGAGAATGAGAAGGAGGGAGAGAGATAAGGAGATAGAGAGAGAGAGAGAGAGAGAAATCATTTGTTTGTAAGAAAAGAAATAATTACCTATGGGAGGAGAAAAAAAGGTTGTAGGGTAGAGTAGGCTTTTGGGTGGTGTGTGTGGGGTGGGTAGTATTAGCTATGAAATTTTAGTAGTGTGTATAGTGTTACATGGGAACTTGTGCCAAGAGGAGTGGGGTCCACATGCATGACACCTAAGTGGGCCACATGATTAAGGGTCATAAAATGAAATGTACACAACTTTTGATATACATATAGGATTTATGCGCGAGACACGATGTTAGAACCGCGGCGACGATGTGGTCCCAATGGCATAGGTCTCAGCTCGATCCGAGTCAGGTCTACGTGACCGGACTCAAGGATGACACAAACACTACCCGATGGTCGCATGTCACTGAAATTTAACTGGTAGGACTGCGAGACCATGATGAACGAGATGCATACTCACACACGCACATGCACACATGCGGACTCGAATTGGGTCTCACAATCCTCCCCACCAACAAAGAAATTTCATCCTCGAAATTAACAAAATCAAGACAAGGAAATGCATAATATCATTATATATATCAATCGTCAATCAAGAGAAGGCAACACAAGCAATACATGCAATCAATCATCGAACAAATGGGGATAATGCTCCCTAATCTCGGCAAACCTGCGATGAAATCCATCAATACACTCTCCCACTTCCACTTTAGAACACTCAACGACTGCAAGGGACTAGGGGGTCTCAGAGGATTGGCCTTGACATGCTAGCAAGCGTCACACTCGGCCACAAAACTAGCAATCTGGCCTACCATCCCTAACCAGGAATACTGCCTTGACAACAAAACAAGCTCGACATCGGCAATATAAAACTATTCAGCGGGCAAGAGCATCTCACCAACCAAAATAGAACACGATAATATCCTCGGCCTAACAGAGCGATCTTTCCAAAAATGTCGATACTGACAATCCCTTACGATAGACTCTAATAGCAATCTAAGTGAACAAAAGCCCTTGGATACAAAAAGGGTGCGATGCACAAAAACACAAGACTTATTTACGGAGATAAGGAGAATACCCATAACAACTCCCCTAATAACTAAGGGTCCTGATGAGTCGTGCAAAATCAAGCTTGAGGTGGCTGGGGAGGTGTCTGTCTACTCTGCATATGTGGTCTCTGCAAAGGTTCATCATGCTGATGGAGACACTCGCGCCTACGGTGTCTCATCTGCCCACAACCGAAGCAAATTCCAAAAAAGGGGCTAGAAGATGAAGCAACCGGCGGTGCTAATGATGATGAAGAAGCTTGTAACGCCCTGAAAATCGGGGGTCGAGCATAAACTCAACTCCCGAGTTCCAGAACATCACCTATGCAACAAAATGAATGATGATTGAATGTTGACTGTATTCGTGCATTGAACATGAGTGAGATTAAGCCAAAACAGCATATCAACTCCAGAGACAGTTAAATTTGCAAGCGGAAGACTGTGATAGATAGATAAAATATATAACCTATGATGAGTCTCCAGAGTGTGATAACATTACCAGGTTAAATAAATACAAGTGCAGTTCTAAAATGTACCAAATGTGAGGAAGTGTAATGCCTCCTATCCCATGTACCATAGCCCCGTCAATACAATATCAGGTCTTCATTGACCTGTCAGAGAGATACAGATAGGAGAACTCCTCCTATCATCACAGAAGTAGTCCGGCTCTGCTTCACAAGCATCGCCATCACCTGAAACTCAACAAATCTGGTTGGTGTGTACAACACCGTCCCGTAACGTGGGAGTGAGTGATCAACTCAGTGGAACAGTAAAGCATAGGTTAACATGTTATCAATTCAATCAAGCAGTAATGATAAAGCAGTACAAATCAAACATTTCTAACTACTCTTGTTAAGTGCGAAAATGAAATGACATGATGCTGTATGCCCTTGCCAAACCACCCTCAAGCGACATCATCTTACGTTCACGAATGCTTACTCCCTCAGTGCGCCACATCTACAAAGCACATGCGGTGCGATGATGCTCATGATTACCAAGTTTTTATTAGTCCATTTCAAACAGCAGTATTGGGAAACTAAGGTACCTCCCTTGTATCATTCCCAAACATGATCCATTCTAGGGTCGTCAATCCTAGTTAATCTCATACGACATTATGGTTTGAGAGGCTTAGCGAAGGCATCACAAAGGGCTCGTCACCCGTCAGCACGGATACAGATCTCACCGTATGCGGCTCAATTGCTGACCGTCAGCTCGAGTACAGGTCTCACCGTACTCGGCTCAATCACTAGCCGTCAGCTCGAGTACAGGTCTCACCGTACTCGGCTCCACTCATACTCTAGTTGCTGTGAAAGACTCGTCGCCAATCACAGACCCTTGGAGTATACTCGAAGATACTACGGAGGACTCGTCGCCCGTCAGCACGAGCACAGGTCTCACCGTACTCGGCTCTCGCCGTAAGTATCGACAGCTCGAATACAGTGTCCCATACCACCATATTCGGCTCACGAGTCTGGTTGCGCAATGGTCACTACGGGGAGGCACATGGCCCCAGCGTAGGCCGACAGCTCGACCACGGTGTCCCATACCACCATGCCTGGCTCATGCGTCTTAGCGGATCGAGGTACCATGGTTAAAAGGGGGTTTCACTGGTAAGTTTGGTACCCTAGGTTCAAGCAGTAGCGTCCAAACAGGGTGAACATGCATAAGGCAGATCGGGTTATTTGACGAGCTCGACTAGCACGATCGCTCGTTGAGCTGCACGTCATGAAGTGCATAAACAACTTCGTGTGGCCTAGCCACTGCCGACAGGCAACGCACGACTCGAGTTCGTCGAACACATCCCACGTGGTAAATGAATCTCAGCCACGAGTTCAATCCCGTTACCGATTGCCTGGGCCATAATCATAGCCCCAAACACAATCAATTGCAGATAGATAAAGCAGTAATGGATCAAGATTCAACTCATACAATCAAGTCTGGTATTATCCGTTTAGGGCTGCCAGGGCTGTTGCACGCACTCGTTGCTCCGCTCCCCCATCACCCATGACGGATCATACAACGTAAATATAAATTTAAACATATGCATTACATAGTTAAAATCATAAAGCAGTTGAGCATGTTATGAATCACAACACAAGCATGAGTTTGTACATGTTCAATTCCTAATCACACAACTATCAAAGGAGATCATACACATAGTTAAAAGAGGTTGAGAATCATATCTCAACACCCTTATACTTTACAATTTGCTAACTACTACTCATTCAGACATTTCAAGAAATACTTAAACAAACGTACATCAACGTACACGACATATGTCGATCACATAGGCATTAGGCCAAATCCTTTTACTAGGGAGTTGCCCCAATCATAACATGCGTACACCCATGACGGATAGTCATGGCAAGCAGGAGTCCAAGTTCCATATCCATTCAGTCATTTCCACAAACACTTGGGCCACACATTTTAGCATATATAGTGTATATTGGCCGTGGCGTGACTTAGGGCAAATCCTTTCGTCAAAGGGGGTATCGCCAATACATCAATCATGAATCCATGACAATTAGTCATGGCGAGCACGAATGAGAATTCTATACTCATTCTGCCATTTCCACAAACACTTAGAATATACTCTTACAACATACATGTTGTATGTTAGTAAAACATGTATTAGGGTTATCCTTTAGCCAAACGAGTATTTTATCCATGTATACCATAATCATACAACAAATAATCATGACAATTACATTTCCAAAACTTACACATATACGGTATTTCTAGAATACACAATTTCAACATACGTAACATTTACAAGTGAACATGTATTACGGCGATTCCTTTCGCCAAACTAGTATTTTATCCATATATAGTATAATCATACATTAAATAAACATGTCAAACATTTCTCCAAAAAAAATACGTATACGGTATTTCTACGTATACCTAGAGTATGTGAAATTCCATATTCTACAACGTTAATCGAAACAGGAAACGGAAAGCACTTTGTACATGTGCAATTGCATGCAGATCATGAATCTATCATTATCTGACATTGAAAGCGTTGAAAACCCTAACCTATACACCTAAAGTCCGCACCTTTTGTCGTAGAATCGTAACGGAGTTGATAGGTTTGCTAAGCTTCCGTATTCGGCAGTTTGGCAACCTAGAGAACGAAATAGGTTAGCTATTTCACAACCTACAACAGTCTAACCCCAAAACAGATTAGGGTTAGGGTTTCTTACCTAGAAACGACGCCGGAAACGCCGGAAAAGCGTCAAGAAAGGGATGGTGCAGCCCGTGTGGTGGCAGGGAACGACGGCAGGGAGATTCTACCACTTCTCCCTCACTTCCTCTCTCTTTTCCCTCTCTCAAAACCCAAATTCGTATGGCTGCCATGAGAGAGGGTTTAAGGTCCTTATATAGTCTCAAAACTCACCGAAATAGACTCCTGTTCAAGGGTTACTGCTAATATAGGTATTTCGTCACTTTTCCAGCTCAAAAGAAAGGTTCTGGTGGCCCTCCTTGAGCCAAACGCCAGACTTAAGCTCACCACACATGGATCTATGTGGGATTACGTTTTTGACTCGATCGGATTCCCAGATCGCACGTGGCGGACCACTTTCAGTTCAACGGTCAGTGAGCCACGATCCGAAATTCCAAGTACATGTAAATGTTCCTGAAATTTTTCCTGATCCGAGGGTATAATTTGGTCTGATTCTGACGGTCTGGTTGCTTAATACTGATGCGCAAGTGAAAGGTGCCAGATCACTATTCCAGATATTTATTTTGGAATGGGAATAGTGTTTTTCACACTCCCTCGCTCCGGATCGAAACGAATGGCCGTGGGACATCGGCTGGATCTGATTTTTGAGATGATTGTCAAGCCCAGTGAGGCGGTCCTAGTTCCTTAGCTTCGTGTTAATCGGACTCCCGATGTGCGGTCTAGACCTAATACGAAGTTTCGTTTCATTCCCGAGAGCATACGGGAAATGAGTTTGGTTCTAAACTTTAGGGTAACCTAGAGTCACTGATGCTACAAGTTTTGGGTCTTGCAGATCGTATTTAAAGCGATCCCAACGGATTTCATGGCTAATCGAGTTTTGCACTTAGTTAACTTTGTTAAATTTCTAAAGGATTTAATCCTAATTGTTTTCTGGTTGAGATGGTACTTAGGCCTTTGTAGTTTGTATATAAAGTGATCCAAGTTTTACTACTTAGCTAGTTTAAGTTAGTGTCTAGAGTGAAAGTGCTTTGAAAAAATGAAAGCATAAGGTAGTGAAGGGTGGGATTTGTGAAGAAAATGGTTTAAAGAGCAATTTTAGACTGTGGGATTGAGTTTTGACAAGTTGATAAGGTCTTAGGATCAACCCATTGCCCTAGGACGTCTAATCCCAGGTTGGCAAAAATCCGGGATGTTACAAAGCTACTGCATGTGATGCTGATGCTCTGGCGACTCGATAGGCTACGTACCTCTGTCACTGTCGACGTTGCTGGGAGCTACCAGAGGGGGTCTGCCTCTTCCGGCCTCTCCTCTGATCACGAACCCTCTACGAACTGGTCCACTCAGCCTCGCCATGAAGTAGAAATACCGCCAACAGAGCATGCTGCAAAGTCGAATCTCGCAAAAGGGGACTCGCACGCTCCTGTTCCGCCTGTCCGGGCATCTCAAGAACGAGCTGACGGGTCTGAAGAACATCAGTGATGACCTACATCAACTGCTGGAGATGCTCAGCTCCTGCAGGAATCGTCAGATAAACAGGGGTAGCACTGGCCTCTGGCGGAGGCACAGGTACGGTGGAATCCTCAGGAATAGGTACGGCAGGCTCCAGAGGGGAAACAAGAATCTCAGGTGGTGGAGCAAAAGTCACTTGGATCATTGGAGCGGAATGAGAACCATGTCCATGGGCACCACGGCCACGGGCGTCACGACTAGACAGCATGATCTACAAAATGAACAAAGGTGATGGACACCTAAGAATTAAAATCCTTGAAGGCTCAAATGGAACGAGGAAAACTCACTCGGGACACTTCTTGTCCTAAGCTCACAGTAGATATGTGATATTATCCCAAGTTATTCCAAAATTACTAACTTGGCTCTGATACCAACTTCTGTCACGCCCCAGACTCGGTAACCGGACTCACAAGGAACCCGATGGCCAGTTCTGGCCACAACAGCCTCCGTAGTACCCCATTCTCGGCTCTTGAGCCAGGTTCCGATCCTGGGATCCTACAAGGAGGATTTTCATAACAGTATAATCATTACCAATACGAGCATACCCAAGATCACAACAAGTACATCTGGAAGTAACAAAGGATACACATCACAAAATCCACTAAGAATTTGAACTTTTACAAGCTTACATAAGGTCCAAAAGGACATACATAAGATAATAGAAGAAAGAAAGGAAGTCTGCAACACTGGGTCCTCGGCTCACACACCTATCTAAGCTCCGCTGCTAAGACGCCAACTTAGGATCTCCTGCACGCATCAATCGTGCATAAGCTTATAGAAAGCTTAGAGGGTGGTGAAAGTGTGTGACAATGGTACTCAGAAGGAGATAAAGAATGCAGAAAGGGAGTCATGATCAATACTAATACCACTAGCCTTACCAAGGTTATCATGAACACAAAAAGCTATACTAAGGCAGTAAGATAATGCAGGAAGTCATACCAAGGCTATATAGTGCAATGAGTATTGGGCGCCATGCCAAGGCGATGCAATATGAGGCTTACACAGCCGATGTAAATGCAATGCGAAGTAATGTCAGTGCTCATATCCAATCCACATATCAAGAACATTTCCATCATAAGAAAATCACCGGGGTCCATTACACTGTTGGATGACTGCCACTCTACAGACCCTGCACAGTCAAACGAGCGTAAGAGACCTCACTACCCTGCCTGCGGATAGCCAATCACCAGCAAGGCCTGAAGGTAGCAGACCCATTCACGAGCTGGTCAGACTCAGCCTAGCAATGCCCCCTTACATTAGGCGAGTAAGGCCACACCCCTATCCAACGACTACACGACAGTGGGAGTCGCAGCCTAACGGTATAAGGCCCTCGTGCGCTCATATATTCCACTCAGTCACGGCATTGGAGCAGATCCTTAGTACCATGGAAGTTTTGGAAATTTTACCCATGGGCATCTTATGCACCCAGTATGCTTGAGTAATATTTTCGGTGTCCAAACATGGCCATCCACGATGTATCTGTGGAGGCTACAGCCCTGATGAAGTAAGGGCAATAATGCTCATACGTTATGCAATGTCAGATGCATGAATCACACAAACAACCATGCATCAATTTTAAGCATCCAACGTGCTCAAGAGGGAATACTATGTCCCTCGAAGAAGGTAACATGCAATGCCCAATGACACAATATGACCATACACACAGTGGTTCAGTGTCAACCAAGCATACAATGATGTACATGGGTCATGAAGATGAATTTAATCATACTATATGGCGATATACAATGTAGTACACTCCTCCTATCTAAGAAGGGACCAAGACTAGGTATTTAGACAATATCCATAACGAATCCCACCTCTAGTGGAGGTCCATTTACCTGGGGTAGCCTACGAGACTAAGCTTACAACTACGTGTCTAAGTAACACAGAAGTGAGTCTAGCAAGAGTTTAAGACGAGCATCTAATCACATTTAGATACAATCGGGCCTAGAGGGGTCCATAATGGGGACATTTAACTACCATTCCCCAAAAAGGTATATCAACCATGAACTATATGGATAAAAGGCCCAAGGCTTACATTTAAGATAAAAATAAAGGTAAACACATACATATATTCCTCATAATAGGCCATAAAAAGATATAATACCACTTTTAGCAACATGGGCCTCAAGAGGAAAATTAAGGCCTAAGGCTCAATTCCCAATGGCCATAGAATTCATGCATTAAGTTGGACTTGGTGGGCAGCCTGCGTACGCAATATACAGCCCAAAAATAAGTTTAAGTTTGGATGATGAAATGGGCCCAACTACATCAGCCCAATAACTAACAATTTAAGTGGGCAACCAAGGGCCCACTACCATCCTTATCTTAGCCCACAAGTCCATCAAAATGGTGGAAGTCGGCCCAATGTATGGTTGGACCAAGCTAGGACGTCCCAACCCACTCTTGGCTGATGGGATGACCCAAAAATTTGATCTAAGATGGGGTCCTCATGTGATCACTAAAGGTGACCCAAAAGAATGCACTGATTAAACCCAAAGATTATAAGAAAATATAAACATGCAACACGTACACAAGTTCAAAATATGCTGGGTCCCATGTCCAATAAAGTTTCAACCATAACAATGTACATTTGAGGCCCCTTGATAAACGTTCAGCCCACTCAGCTTCTTGGGCCTGCTAAATCCTAAAAATTAGTTAATTAAGTGGGAATATTCTCATGAAGGCCAACTATACTCACTGGGGGACCCCACCTGATGGAGAGTGTGTATATATCATGAAAAGATCAAGTGGGCCTGTTACTGGGTTGTGAGTCCAGTTACAGTCCAAGACAGAGAGTGCTTCCATAATCGGGCGATCCAAGGCTTGAACGGCCTAGACCAATCATGCGTTAAGGTAGGTTCCACATATATACACATTGAGCCTTAAATAAATGGCCTAGGGTCTATGGTGGGCCTTTAACCATCCATAGAAGAACTCCTGGGCCTACCTTAGGACCACCCAGGAGGACATCCAACCTCAACTGGTTCCCAAGAGGTAGCCCGCAACTACTCGAGCATAGAATAAGACCCAAGGCCTAGCCTAGTGGGCCATACACTAAGCTCAATACTTAGGTAGCATGGTGGGCCCTTAAGCAAGGTTTAGGCCCAATCATAAAGGTCGTAAATCCATATATTGTGGTTGGCTTCATGGGCAGCCCAGTAATTCATTTACATGTGCAAGTTTCACATTTAACACAAGTGAGTTGGGCCTCACTTTTGGCCCAAGTACAGGGTCAGTTTAGTGGGCAGCCAAGGGCCCAACCTCTTGTGTATTATTGCCCCTAAGCCCATCACAATAGATAAGAGAGTATAGGCCCAAGATCAATGGGCCTATCCAGAAGAACTGAGTCCACAAGGCCTACTTGCTAATACAAACATGCATATAATATATCACATAATGGGCTCAAAAGAAATGGCCTAAACAAAAGCTATCCAATTCATACATTATGGTGGACTTGAAGGCAGCCCGTAAGCCCAAGAATACACATGGGCAAGGCCTATACTGACAGTGTGGGCCTTGCCACACCAGCCCAAAGATTTAGCAAGGCCCTCCACAATATACATTTATGTGGGCCTTGCAAGTCAGCCCACAATTAAGAATTTTATGAGGGCATCAAGGCTAATAAATGCACATGATCATCTTGTAGACGGCCCATTGGGCCCATGAATCAATAAGGTTAGCCCTTGCACAATCTTGGGCTCAAGGGATAGGTTTTCAGCCCATTGGGCCTATAAAACTATCAAAAATTCTGGTTAAGACTAGCCCACAAACCACCACAAAGGTGGGCCTCAAGGGGCACTAATTAAGCCCAAAATGTCTAAGGAAGGAGGGCAAAGAGTGTGTGCAACACTCCCTTAAATCTGCTGGGCCGCCACGGCTCCAAAAGATCAACTATTCACAAATTTGGGCCCCTTACTGGAATTCCAGCCCACCCACTTCCTGGGCCTACTGGAGTCCAGAAATTTATTTAATTTAATGGGTTACTGACCCATGGTGACCCACACATATCACAATGAGTCCCACCAGATAAGAATGGGGAATGTACAACACTTACTTCAAGTGGGCCATGCCGTTAGAATGTAGGCCCAGCAGCCCAAGGTAGGGGCATCCCATGGTGGTTAGTCATATGGGCCTGGGTATTTGACCCAAAACTGATCTAAATTGCAGGCCACACCACGGTCAGTACAGGGGCTCGATGACCCTAAAAATTTGCAAGATGGTCCTTACATAGGTAGACCATAACCCCACAAAATTTCAAAATTTTTGAACATCTAAAATAATTTAATTAATTTGAATGAAACAATCTATCCAGAAAATCAAATTGGCCTGGATGTCCCAACGTGATGGGCCAGTCTGGGCCATTCCACGGTGTGTATAGGAGTCCATTGGCCCTGAAATTTAGTAGATGGGTCCTAACGTGAGTGGACCACTTCTCTGTAAATTTTCATAATTTTTGAATGCTCAGAAGTATTTTAATTAATTTAAAGAACACAATCTGTCCTGGGTGAAATATTGCTGGAATATAACTGTCCTGAATTTGGGCCATCAAATGGGTGGGTTCTGGGCCTCCAAAATTCCTGAAATTTGGACCCAAGGTCCCTCATCAAGCCCAAAACAAGGTGGGACCAATAAATATGGCCCACCTTCTGAGAAAATATTTTTTTAAATTTATTTTTATGGAACTATGCTGCTGGACTGCATAGCAGAAATTTCTGGCAGCCCATTATATTGGCCCACCCTTTTGGATGTCCAAATGGGGTCCATTGGCTCTAAAATTTTTCAAGTAGACCCTACCATGGGTGGGACACCTCTCTGCAAAAGGTTAGAATTTTTGAGATATTAAAAGTATTTTATTTAACTCCTACAATTTATGGATAGCAAGGTATTTCTGAAATAATGCTGCTGTTGAAACAATGCTGCTGCCCCTGATTTGTGCACCCCATTAGAGTGGGCCCAGGTCTGCCAAATTTTAAGAAAATGTAGGACCAACATCCCTACACAAGTATACAACAATGTGGGGTCCACAAAGGTGAACCACTATTTCAGAAACAGACTGATAATTATGTTTGTACAGCAAGCACGATTGTTAGACAGTCTAGAAAATCTGGACTATCCACCCTCATTGGCCCACTCTTTTAGATGATCAAACAGGGACGGATGAAGGTGAAATTCAACATACTTCTAGGTGGGGTCCACACCTCCAGAAATAATCAAATATTGGAGGTAAAACATCATCTAAATCAGTCCGTAATCTGTGCCAAAAACAGTCCAGAATTTTTCTGGACAGCAAGGTATGTCTGAAAATAACTGAACATAATCACTGATTAAATGGGAAAATACCCCACAAAATTTGTATTAAGATCCACTTTAGTAGGCCCCACAAACATCCAGGCCCTACCCCCTTCATGAAACCCATTGCATGTGCCCAAAATGGAGCAAATACAGTGTCAACGTCCAAGGAATGGACAACCATGAGCGTCCACTTTGCTTGGACGGTCAGATATTCCGGGGCCATTAAGTGGGCCACACACATCAGGGAAACAAGAATAAAATAATGAAAAACAGAAATAATCTAGCCACAAGAGATAAAAATGACATGCATCGAAGGAAAATGCTATAATGGGGTCCATGGAGAATGACCCCTTCCATGGAACATGCATGCAAAGAATTGGGCCATTGGCCTCAATCATGGAGGCATGGGGGACCTGCATCATCACTTGATGGGTCCCACAAGCTCCTAAGAAAGAAATAAAGAAGGATCTAAGAGCACCCGCCTTGATCCTTATAAAAATCTAGGTCTCTTTGCTCCTCTAGCTCTAAAGAAGGGAAATCAATGGATGAGATGATCTTGAAATGGATGGATTTAGAGAGATTAGGGAAAGAAGGGGCTGGAGAAAATGGGGGATTTGTTGGCCATGGAGAGAATGAGGAGGGAGAGAGAGATAAGGAGATAGAGAGAGAGAGAGAGAAATCATTTATTTGTAAGAAAATAAATAATTACCTATGGGAGGAGAAAACAAGGTTGTAGGGTAGAGTAGGCTTTTGGGTGGTGTGTGTGGGGTGGGTAGTGTTAGCTATGAAATTTTAGTGGTGTGTATAGTGTTGCATGGGAACTTGTGCCAAGTGGAGTAAGGTCCACATGCATGACACCTAAGTGGGCTACATGATTAAGGGTCATTTAATGAAATGTACATAACTTTTGATCTACATATCGGATTTATGCGCGAGACACGACGTTAGAACCGCAGCGACGATGCGGTCCCAATGGCATAGGTCTCAGCTCGATCCGAGTTGGGTCTATGTGACCAGACTCAAGGATGACGCAAACATTACCCGATGGTCGCGGGTCACTGAAATTTAACTGGTAGGACCGCGAGACCATGATGAACGAGATGCATACTCACACACGCACATGCGCGCATGCGGACTTGAGTCGGGTCTCACATAAGCTCAACTTGAGGGGGAGTAGATTGAGGGGGAGATTTTTGAAAGTTTGATTTATTTGTGAACTTGTCTGTAATGAATAGGTTGATCTTCTAAGTTGGTTTTATCACAAATTTGACAAAGGGGGAGATTGTAAGTGTTATGGTTTAGTTATAGCACCCTGTATTGTCAAAATTTGGAGTAACAAACGAATTTGGAGTGATTGACTTGTTTGATAGATGGAAAGTTCACCTTCAAGTTCAATAGATGGAAAGTTCACCTTCATACGAAGATGAGTTTCAAGTCATCTACATCAACATCAAATGATACTACAACTTCAAATCATAGTGCATGTTCAACTGTAAATACAAGATCAAATTCATACACAAGACCGAGTGCAAGTGCGACTTGAAAATACTAATTCAAGTCCAAATGCATTACATGATCAAGTTCAAGTATACAAGTTCAAGTTCAAGTGTACAAGTTTCAAGTTTCAAAGAGTACAACATCAAGCATCAAGTACTTCAAGAATATTATCTACCAAAGCGACCGAAGTTTACAAGTTCAATACTCACATTTAAGGTATATGTGACCCTAAAAAGACCTTAGGGTTAGGTCATTCATATTGCATTTTGAATTTGGGTCATTGTACGTATTTTAGGCTTTGCTTCGATTATCCCTAGTCATACTTTGACTAGTCCAGGCACTGGCTCGACCAGTCCAGGGTCTTTCTTGACCAGTCTAGAAATTAACTCAAATTTTTAGATAAGTCTGGTAGGTCTCGACCAGTTAAGCACCCTTCTCGACCGGTCGTGAAGACTAGCTCGACCCTCGACTCAAAGTCCAGCAGCGCTCGACTCAAAGTCCAACAAGGTTTTCAAGCCACACTCGACCAGTCGAATGTCAGGTTTATCCGATCACGCCAGAATTTTTGAAAATTGGTTACTGTCAGGACCAGTCGAGCGAACCAAATTTCACCCTATAAATAGAGGACTTTTCTCAGCATTTCATAGTCATTCCAAGCTAATTCAAGCCTCCTCTCTGAGAACTAAGTCCCCGCTATTGTGAAGCTATTGTACGGTAATTTAAGATTTTTTTTATACCTTTTTATTTTGAATTTCTTAATCTTTTAGTATTCAATCTTACTTGTTAAAAAGGAAATTTTGTTTTACCCTTTTGAGATCCAAGAAATTGAATCAAAGTAGCCTAAGGTTGGATTTAAATTAAAATTCATTTAGACCTAGAACCCCTTCATTTGTGAGATTGAACAATGAACATCTACATCTTCAAAAAGGCGGTTCTACCGGGCTACATCAAAGAAGAAGAATCTTCAGATAAGTATTATCATTTCAATTATTGTATTTTGGTTTGTGAGATTACCTAAAAAATCTCTTTTGTGGTTTTAACTGAGATCGCTAGAAAATCTCAATGTGTAGGATTTTTTATTGTGGTACCCCATTGAAAACACAATTGTAAAGGTTTTACGATGAACCTTGGAAAGCCTTCTTTCATAATGAAAGCCAATATCCTGTGGGTTATGGATATTGGGAGTGGAGTAGGTGTGGCTGTTTGAGAACAGTTGGTGTACACACCGAACCACTATATTCTTGGAGTTTGGATGATGATGATGATGATGCATGTGATGTGGTGAATGTTGTATTTTATTTTCATGTTCATGTGGTGAATGTTGTAATAGCTAGATTTATTTCATTTATCCTTTGTATTAGTTTGAGTTTTTGATCCTTACTAAGTTCAAGACATCAGGTTGTCCTACTATAAACCTTGGCTTTTGGTGTAAGGTTGTCCTTTGAACGAAGTTTGTATCAACCTCTCAAGACTAGTGCATTTGAGGTTGCTATTTATTTTAGCTATCTGTATTTATATTCCACTTTTATTTTTTATTTGGCATAGTCCTATTGAACCCCCCCCCCCCCCCCTCTCAAGGACTGAGAGCTCACCCCTTTTCAAACCCTAAATCCAATAACTCGTGAGAGATTGAAGAGAAATTGAAAGGATGATGTGGAGGAGAGAGAAAATCCCATTCATTTTCAAATTTCACAAAAACAAGTCTCAAAAATATCAACATCGATCGTGACCATCAACTAGCAAACTGATGGATTATATATCCTAATAAAAATCACCATCAATCACAACCGTCGATTAGCGATTTGATGGACTAGATCATTTTAAAAAATCACAAAAACACCAGCATTCATCACGACCGCCACCTCACAATCTAATGGACTGCATCTTACAATAAAAACCAGCATCAATCATGACAATCAATTCGTGATCCGTGAATTGGATACTTTTCAAAAATCTCAAAAACACCAGCATCAATCGCGACCATCAACTTGTGATCCAATGGACTGGATCTTCCAATAAAAAAACCAGCACAGACCGCAACCATCAATTCACAATCCGATGGACTAGATCCTTTTCAAAAATCTCAAAAACACTAGCATCGATCGCGATTGTCAACTCACAATCCAATGGACTGGATCTTCCAATAAAAATCAGCATCGATCGCTACCGTCAATTCGCGATCCGATGGACTGGATACTTTTCAAAAATCTCAAAAATACGAGCATCAATCGTAACTGTCAACTCGTGATCCGATGGACTAGATCTTTTAACAAAAACTAGCATCGATCGCAGCAGTCGATTCACGATCCGATTGATTGGATCCTTTTCAAAATCTCGAAAAAATGGCATCAAATGCAACCATCAACTCATGATCCAATGGACCGGATCATCTTTTGAAAAAACAAAAACATTTCCCCAATGATGTAAAAAGAGTGGGACAACGGACCAGTGGGACGACGGATCCGATCAATCATAGATTGAAATCTTTATAGCCATTCGAGCATATATCTGAACCTCAAGCAGCATATGAAGAGTAAGGTCGGGTTATCGGATTGAGACATGACATGAATGGTCGGGTTATCGGATTGAGGTATGGCATCATGGGCTCTCTCTCTCTCTCTCTCTCTCTCTCTCTCTCTCTCTCTCTCTCTCTCTCTCTCTCTCTCTCTCTCTCTCTCTGAATGGCCAGTGTGGCTAGGCTTAGGCTCTAGCTAGGCTTGGCCTCCAACCGAGCCCCGCATATTTATTCCAGGTCAAGCTCAAGTTGGACAATTTTGGCCCATCATGGGTTCATGCCAAGTTTGGGAGCTTAAATAAAGCTTAGCCAGCCCTAACTCAGCCCATTGACACCCTTACTATGAAACCAACCCAAAAAATATGTCACTGAAGCCTAGGCTTGAAAAAATCGGTTGGCCCCACGCTGGCATAGCTAATTAATGGAATCAACCTTTCAGTCATCCAAGCCATTGATTTTTTTAGCCAACTTACGTTGGATCATTAAGTGTGGAAACTTTTTATCAATTTATATCTACATTGGGTCGTACACCATCAATGGTCTAGATCAATAAATCATTTTTTGAAAGGTGTGAATCAATAAGGGCTCATTTGGTATCTCTACTCTAATTTAATAAGAGCTTTTTCAATAAGAGCTACTCTAACAAGCTCTTTTTGTTCCAGCTCTTGTTTTAAATAATCTCGTTTGGGAAAATCATTTTTTCAAAACAAAAAAAAAAAAAAAAAAAAAAAAAAAAAAAAGCTATTATTTAAAATAAGTATGTTTGGCAAAACATTTAAATAAGAGCTTTCTTTAGGGGTAGTTGATTCCATTTTTAAAGATTACGAAAGCTATATTATAGGAGCAATCCAGATGGTTGTTTTGGTGGATCTCATCATAAATGGATTGTACCTCAAATGGCAAAAGATTGGACGGCGACATACAATCTTCATGTTTTAAGACATTTAGGTCATCTATTATGCCAGATATTGTATGTGGATCATCCATCATATGGAGCCCACCTTTGATGTAGATTGTCCATATATGAGCCCAACCTTCAAAGTGGGTTGTCCATCACACAAGGCCCATCTTAAATTTGAACCATTCATCATTAGGGGCCCACCTTTATATAGGCCATCCATCATGTGGGAGCTACCATCAATGCTAATTGTCCTTTTTTGTAGGGCTCCTAAATGTCCACTACCCATCACCCGTCATGTGGAGTCCACATTTGATGCATACATAGTTCGGGCCCTAAGTGAATTGTCCATCACATGGGGCCAACTTTTGATATATGTCATTCATCGTCTGGGGCACACCTTCTATATGGATCATCCACCATGTGGCCAACTTTGGATATGGGTCTTCCATCATAAGAGACCTAGGATGTGGATCATCCATTACGAGGGGTGATAACGCCTAAATATTGCATTTTATCCTCTGAACATTAACTTTCCATACAAGTGTTAATTCGATATAGTTATATATGTTTTCTGCATGTGATGAGATTTTGAACTTAAAGATGAATACATGCTTAAATGGATGAATAAAAGCTCAAAAGGATTATCAATGAAGAATTGGATATTTGGAGGACATTAATTAAGAATTCAAGTGTCAAAGATCCAAGAAAACTAAGGATAAAGGATGAAAAAAAAGACTTTAAAAAAATCACAAAGTGCAATAATAAAAATAACAAAATGTTTGGTCCCACCTGAGCCTGGTTCGGTCCGATTGAATGTGCACAGAACAGTCCAGTGAGATAGTATGATTATTGGAGGAAATTTGATATATTGAGGCATAAGGGTGCTTTAAACACTTTTGATTCCCTACAATTGAGGTCCGAGTGCTTCATGAAAGAATCATTCAATTGAAATCATATCTTATTGGTGCTCATGATTAGTTTAATCGAATTATCTTTCAATTGGATAAGATATGGCTTCAATTCCAATTGAGTTATATAGTGAATCAATAAAATGGATATTATGATTGTTATAAATGGATTCTTAGATCCTTAGTCATGTATTTATCTATTTTAAAACTATTTTAATCTTGCAGGATTAAAAACCCAAATAACCCTTTACTATTAGACTAGTTATAGGTTGTGTTCTCCATTCCCTGAGGATTCGACCTCAGTCTCACTGAGTTATTACTACATCGCAACCCTGCACTTGGAGTTTTCGACCCTTGGATTCGATTAAGTTTTTAGCATCGTTGTCAGGGAGTGGCGTTTAATACAATTAGATTTAAGTTTTATAGGTTTAATTTCTGTTTTAGGTTAGATTTTTTTACTTTTCTTGATATTTTTAACTTCAGGTTTGTAGGTTTTCTAAATTCAAAAAAATTTAGATTTGTTATTTTAAATCTTCTAACATTACTAACATCATTTGCTAGCTTTGTTTGCAAGATCTTCAAGTATAGTTCTTCCCTACTGGTAACATCCTTGAAAAGGCCAAGCTATATGTCCTAAAGGGGGTGTGAATAGGACTATGCCAAATTTAAAATAAAATTAGCGGAAATAAAGTAAACCAATAGCCTTACAATTATGAATCAATTCACAATGCTAAATTTAAATCACCTTGATAAATAAGTATTGAGAGATTGATACAAATTCAGTTCTAAGGACAACCTTACACCATAATAAACAAGGACTTATGGTAGGACAACCTTATTTCTAGAACATCTTTTGGATCAAGAACTCAATTTTAATAGAAGTAAATGAAATAGCAAGGAATTGAAATTAAATGCAGAAGTATAGATCTAAATTATTACAACAATCCCCACACTTGCTTGAAATGTAAATAATTACAACATTCACATCCACTTGTACATTCCACACAATTGAATGATAAAAGATATGAAAATTAATCAAGCATTCAATCCACAAGACAAAGAGTTATAGTGGTTCGCCTGTGTGTACACCAACTGTTTTTCAACAGCCACACAGAAAGCTACTCCACTCCTAATATCCACACACAGGGGATATTAGCGTTCACTATCAAATAGGTTTTCACAGGTTCACCAAAAACCTTTACAATTGTGTCTTTTTCACTTGGGCTTACACAATTCAAAAACCCCTCTTTTCTGAGTTTTCTGGCACTCCTCAGATAACCAATACAATGATTTTTTTTCTGGTTCAACCTCAAACAAAACCAATACAATGAGGTTTTTCTGGCTTAACCTCAAACAAAACCAAAGGTAAATAAATTTTACAGAATTGTAAAATACCTAGATTTCTCCTTTTCGTAGCAGCCCGGTAGAACCAATCGGAGTAGATGATTGAATGTCAAAGTTCAATTTCCAATACTCACATTCATATGGTTCTAAATTCTAATTGATTTTAGATTTTAACTAGTTGGGCGTAGCTATATTTGATTTTGATTTCAAGAAGAAGGAATAAGATAATTCCTCTTTTCAAATAAAAGATTGGAATAAAGAAACAAAATCAAATTAAATAAGCTAGCAAAAAGGAATATTAAATAAGCACAATGTAGCTTAAAATAAACACAGACTTATCTCAGAGTGATCACTTGAAACTTCTTGAATTGAATCGAGTTGAAGTGTGAAAACTCTGAATTTCGTGTTCAATTTATAGAAGCAAAAATCGCTCCTACGACTGGTCTTAGAAACCTTCGACTGGTCGTAGCTCTAACGGATATTTGAAATATTGAGCGCGATCTTTGAAAGTCGTTCCACGACTGGTCGTGAGAAGCCAACGACTGGTCGTGGGTCACCTACGACTGGTCGTAGATCTCTACGACTGGTCGTAGGACCATAGATTAGGTTGCTGGACTTTGAGTCGTAGCTCTACGACTGGTCGTGGACGAGTCGAAGCCACACCTACGACCGGTCGACGGACCTCCAGGACTGGTCGTGGGTGTATCAAAAAATTCTGAAAATTCTTCAACAACTTAGGACTGGTCGTGGAATTTCTTGGACTAGTCGAACCAATGCTAGGACCGGTCGAACAAGAGCTAGGACTGGTCTTAGAATAGACCAAACTTATGTAAAATAAACATTTGATTTATGTATCCAAAGTGACCTACTTAAAGGGTCAACCTAAGGTCATTCAAACCTGAACCATGTCGTATGGACATTGAACTTCAACCATTCAACGAATGTAGATTTTTTGAACCATATCAGGCTTGAGATCTTGAACTTCAACATTGCAGCTTCTTGAACTTCAATAATGTAGCTTCTTGAGACTTCAACATTGTAGCTTCTTGAACTTCAATAATGTAGCTTCTTAAGACTTCAACATTGTAGCTTCTTGAACTTCAATAATGTAGCTTCTTGAGACTTCAACATTGTAGCTTCTTGAACTTCAATAATGTCATGAAGTGTTTATGCAGTGTCTTGAATACATATAAATCACCATTCAAGCACAAGACACAAATAGATGTTTTGACACATCAAAATTTGACAACCAAAGGAGCATGAGACCATAGCACTTACAATCTCCCCCTTTGTCAAATTTGTGACAAAACACCAAAATAATAATACTTCCAATAGAAATAAGAGAAGTACACACAACAGGTTCAAATTAGAGAAGCATGCACAGTTATATAGATATGATAAGTAATAACTAGCATCATTCTCCCATAACTACCCCTGAGAAGCTTAACTCCCCCTGAGTAATAGGAGCACATCATAATCATTAAATTCAAATAAAGCCAAAGGCTCCCAAAACTTCTCCCCCTTTTTGACACAAAATGACAAAGGAAGAAGAGCAACAATGATAATGAAAATAGGAGTTGATTCAAAAGAGCATAGTGCATAATTCAAAAAGTCAGTAAGCATGTAAAGTTCAGACTTTAAAAAAAATATTACAGACCCATCAAAAATTCAGTCAGAACCAGAAGAGGGAGCAGGATTAGATGGATCAATTTGTGTAAACCCCTAGCAACCCGCCTCATATATTTGCGTAAATAAGAAAATTGCGTGTCTTGGGTAACACGAATTTGAGCCACCTGCTCTTGAAGGGAATTCAATCTCTCATCAAAATCAGAAGGCTGAAAATCTGGATCATCAGCCGAGTCTGACTTAAGTTCTTCAAATAAATCATCCATATTCACGTCTTCAGGAAGATCACCAGCTTGATCTGCATTTCCTGCTTCAGCACCACTGCTACCGGCATCCACTTGGCCATCAGCCAATTCTAAATTCATCTTGTTAATATTGGAATTATTAAAAGGGAGATGATAGATGGGTTTTTCTCTAGCAGGCATAGCCACGAGCATATGATTTGCCAGCATAGTCAACAAATAACCAAAGGGAATATCACTATGTCCTGGTTGGTGACGAGACAAAATAATGGAATGACAAATTAAAGAAGGTAGACAGATTTTTGCACCAAAGATGACAGAATGCAAAACACGAACCATGAAAGCAGTGAGTTCGGTTTTATTACCAGAACGTGGATAAAGATTTGAGATGAAAATCCTATGAAGTACTCTGTGTCTGGGTAACAAGTACCTTAAGGGAAGTGCATGACCTTTATGAGTCCAGTGAACATCCATATTACATAAATCTCTAGTAAGCATTTTTCGTTCAGATTCTGAGAGTTTGTCATGTAATATATCAATTGGAATGCCCTCATCATTTACAGGTATTTCCATAATGTGAGAAATCAAATGTCGATCCACAGAAAATAATCCTTCTTGAGTATCAATTTTAAAAGTAAAATTCTCAAGAGAAAAATCACAGATACATGCAAACATGGATTGGGCAATGGACTGGTATGTAGCTCCACCCCAATGTAAGATGTTATCCCATCCCACAGATTCCAACAGAGGAAGGATACCAAATGAAGCAATGTGATTAACATTAACAGGAAGCTCGACAATAATATTGCGCATACGCAAATCCCGAGCATTAGAAGGATCATTTTCGGGAGAGCGAAGATGACGTTGTGCAATAGATGCTGATCTAGATGAAGAGGGACCTCGTGTAGTTTTCTTTTACCTTTAGCATCCATTTTCAAAGGAGGACTCAAGGAAACAAAAAGATGCAAGATAGAAGAAATGGGGTTTTGATAGAACAGATTTTTCAAGATAAAACCCAAACTTGCAATGAACGACCAAATAGATTCTACAAGAATGAGATTTGGAACACCAATAACAAGAATCTACAAGAAAATTGCAAAAGAACCACTAACCTTGAAGTACCATGAAGGTGGGTTCGACCGGTCGTAGCTAGGACCGTTGGAGAGTAAAAAGGAAATGAAGAAGAAGAGTCAAATCCCCAAAATAAGTGAAATCACGAGTTTCACGACCGGTCGTGTAAGTGTTCGACCGGTCGTATCACGACCGGTCGTGTACACTCACGACTGGTCGAGTACCGACTCAAAATTTGTAATTTTTCAAATAATTTTCAAATTTAAGCAAATAAAACATCATACATATGTACATTATGATACAACACATCATGCAAATTCAATTTAAATTGCACATACCGAGATCAAACTTTAATTTATTGAACCTGCTTTTGTCGAGCGGTTTAGTGAAAATGTCCGCAAGTTGAGTCTCGGTTGGAATGTAATCCAAATATATTAATTTTTCTTCCACTAATTCACGAATGTAATGAAATCTAATGTCAATATGCTTAGTACGTGAATGCTGAACTGGATTTTTAGAGATATTTATTGCACTAGAATTATCACAAAATAAAATCATAGAATCCTGAGTAATTCCATAATCACTTAACATACGTTTCATCCAAACAAGTTGAGTACATGCATTTCCAGCAGTAATGTATTCAGCCTCAGCTGTTGATAGCGATATAGAACTTTGCTTTTTGCTAAACCAAGAAACAAGACAATTTCCAATGTAGAAACAACCACCACTGGTTGATTTCCTATCATCAATGTTTCCAGCCCAGTCAGCATCTGCGTACCCGGCTAATTGAACATTAGTCTCATGTGGATACCAGAGACCCAGTTTAGTAGAACTTGCGACATATCGCATAATCCGCTTAACAGCAGTTAAGTGAGATTCTTTAGGATTTGATTGATAACGAGCACAAATACCAACACTCAAAGCGATATCTGGTCTACTAGCAGTCAAATAAAGCAAACTACCAATCAAACTACAATACAATTTAGGATCCACATCATTACCTGTAGAGTCTTTTGAGAGTCTCGAAGTTGTACTCATAGGAGTATCAAAATTTTTACCTTTCTCAAATCCAAATTTCTTAATTAAATTCAGAGCATATTTGGTTTGAGAGATAAAAATTCCATCAGGTTGTTGTTTTACTTGCAACCCTAGGAAATAGTTTAATTCTCCAACCATGCTCATTTCGAATTTAGACTTCATCAAATCTGCAAACTCAACAGTCATGTTAGTACAGGTTGATCCATAAATAATATCGTCAACATATATTTGAACCATTAGAATATCATCGTTATGTTTCTTAACAAAGAGCGTCTTATCAACACATCCCATCTGAAAATTATGACTCAGTAAAAACTTAGTCAGTTTTTCGTACCATGCTCTGGGAGCTTGTTTCAGACCATAAAGAGCCTTCTTAAGACGATACACATGATCAGTAAATTTAGGATCTTCAAACCCTGTAGGTTGTTCAACATATACCTCTTCATGTAAATCACCATTCAGAAAGGCACTCTTTACATCCATTTGGTAAATTTTAATCTTCCTAAAACAAGCAATGGAGATAAAAAGTTTGATTGATTCAAGATGAGCTACAGGGGCAAATGTTTCATTATGGTCAATACCTTCAATTTGAGTATACCCCTGAACAACTAGTCTTGCTTTATTTCGAATAATATTTCCAAGTTCATCAGATTTGTTTTTGAAAATCCATTTTGTTCCAATAATATGTTTATCTTTAGGTCTAGAACAAGGTACCAGACATCATTTCTGACAAACTGATTAAGTTCTTCTTGCATCGCAAGAATCCAGTTTTCATCCGAAAGTGCTTCTTTTACGTTAACCGGTCAATCTGGGATGTAAAGCATACGTAGTTACAAATGTCCTCTAATTGTCTACGAGTGCGCACACCAGTGAGAGGGTTTCCAAGTATTTGAGAAGTTGGATGATCTTTAACAGTCCTTAATTCAGAATTAGTTTCACTTGATGAAGTTTCTTGTTTTTCAAGTATAAGTACTTCATCATTATCTGAACTAGGGACAGGTGTATTCAAAAGATCGTCAATCACAACATTTATTGACTCTTGAATCACACCGGTCCTGTTGTTCAGAACACGATATGCACCTGTTTAAAGAATATCCTAAAAAGATCCCTTCATCACTTTTAGTGTCGAACTTTCCCAAATTTTCACAGTCACGCCAAATATAGCACTTGCTGCCAAAAACTCGAAAGTATTGACAGAAGGCTTTTTCTCAAACCACATTTCATAAGCCGTTTTATTATTAGATTTACAAATATAAACACGGTTAATAATGTAGCAGGCTGTATTCACTGCTTTAGCCCAGAGATTCCTAGGGAGCTTCATGCTATTTAACATAACATTTCCCATTTCTTGAAGCACTCTATTCTTCCTCTCGACAATTCCATTTTGTTGAGGAGTTTTAGGTGCAGAGAATTCATGCGATATTCCCTGATCGCTACAGAATTTCTCAAAACCGCTATTTTCAAATTCGGATCCATGATCACTACGGATCTTGTTGACTTGCGAACATTTTTCAGTTTGAATCCGTTTTATAATCTTTTTCACTTCATCAAGGGTTTCTGATTTGTCTCTCAAGAATGAAACCCAAGCGTATCTTGTATAATCATCTACAATAACTAAGATGTACTTTTTGCCACCTCGACTTTCCGTTCTTGTTGGTCCTATAAGATCCATGTGGAGAAGCTCGAGTGGTCTTGTGGTGTAACGCCCTGAATTTCGGGGGTCGAGTATGAACTCAACTCCCGAGTTCCAACGCATCACTTATGCAACATACACAATGCCGGTTAAATGTTGTCTGAGTTAGCGCAATAAACATGAATGAGATTAAACCAAAACAGTAATTCATACTCCAGTTCAATTGCATATAAAAGCAGCGGAAGACTGAAATTTTATATTCAAGTATGTAAAGTAACAAAATTTTCTGAACTCCAAAGTATGAGTACTAGCTGAGCACCAATATACATGTACTGTTTGTAAGTCAAAAACCCAAAATACATCCTCAAAAGAGGCCCCGAGAATCCCGCGATGCAGCCGGCCTAAGCGTAGCCGTCAGAGTACTGCATGAAGGAGAACTCCTCCTAGTCCTCATCAACGTCGGGCTCTGGCTCCTGAACCAAGGCACCCTCTATACCTGCGACAGAGTCTGGTTGGTGTGTACAACACCGTCCCGTAACGTGGGAGTGAGTAGCTAACTCAGTGGAACAATAAAGCATAAGTTAACATGTTATCAAATCAACCAAGCAGTAATGATAAAGCAGTACAAATCAAGCATTTCTAACTACTCTTGTTAAGTGCAAAATGACATGACATGATGCTGTATGCCCTTGCCAAACCACCCTCAAGCGACATCATCTTACGTTCGCGAATGCTAACTCCCTCAGTGCGCCACATCTACAGAGCACATGCGGTGCGATGATGCTCATGATTACCAAGTTTTTATTAGTCCATTTCAATCAGCAGTATTGGCAAACTAAGGTACCTCTCTCGTATCATTCCCAACATGATCCATTCTAGGGTCATCAATCCTAGTTATTCTCATACGATGTTATGGTTTGAGAAGCTTAGTGATGGCATCGCAAAGGACTCGTCACCCGTCAGCGCGGATACAGATCTCACCGTATGCGGCTCAATTGCTGGCCGTCAGCTCGAGTACAGGTCTCACCGTACTCGGCTTAACCACTAGCCGTCAGCTCAAGTACAGGTCTCACCGTACTCGGCTCAACTCACACTCTAGTTGCTGTGAAAGACTCGCGGCCAATCACAGACCCTTGGAGTGTACTCGATGATACCACGGAGGACTCGTCGCCCGTCAGCACGAGCACAGATCTCACCGTACTCGGCTCTCGCCGAAGTATCGACAGCTCGAATACAGTGTCCCATACCACCGTATTCGGCTCACGAGTTAGATGCGCAATGGTCACTACGGGGAGGCACATGGCCCCAGCGTAGGCCGACAGCTCGACCACGGTGTCCCATACCACCATGCCCGGCTCATGCGTCTTAGCGGATCTAGGTACCATGGTTAAACGGGAATCACCACTGGTAAGTTTGGTACCCTAGGTTCAAGCAGTAGTCGACCAAACAGGATGAACACACAACTACACTTCGGTTTAATTGGCAAGCCTGACTAGCTCGAGCGCACCACAAGTTGAGCGATATGGAGCGCAAAAGCACTCCGCGTGGCCAACCACTATCGCCAACCGAAGTACGACTCGGGTTCGCCGGACCCGTCCTTTGTGGCGACATGAATCTCAGCCACAATCACAAGTCTGGTACCGAGTGTTTGGACTATAAACATAGTCCCAAACTCAAACAGTTTTCATCGTTAGCATGTGAAGTAAAGCATGATAAACAAGCAATACAAGCATGTTAGTAGGCATGTTATAAAGCATGAAGTAAAACATGAAGCAAAGCATGTTACAAAGCATGTTGTGAGGCATGTTGTGAAGCATGTTGTGAAGCATGTAGTCAGGCACTATCCACATAGGGATACCATTACATACACATTACAGGTGAGTGGTGCTAGCGAACCACCGCACGGAGGGAAGCCTACTTATCTCTAAGGGAGTCGGAAACCCCACATCAGCACCTCTCTAAGGCACTAATACATGAGTATTTGCGCACACGAGTGTTTACACAATTACTTAGAATATACTATTTCAACTTACGCGACGTATGTTAGCGAAACTTGTGTTAGGGCTGTCCCTTCGCCCCGGGAGTATTTTTCCCGTGTATATCGTATTCATACAGCAAATAATCATTACAATTACATTTCCAAAATCCGCACGTATGCGGGATTTCTAGAATACGCAATTTCAACATACATGACATTTACACATGAACATGTATTTTCGCGATCTCTTTCGCCAAACTAGCATTTTATCCACACATGATATAATCAAACATTAAATAAACATGTCAAACATTTTCTCAACAAAAATACGTATACGGTATTTCTACGTATATCAAGAGTATGTAAAATTCCATAATCTTTATCGCTAATCGAAACAGGAAACGGAAAGCACTTTGTACATGTGCATTTGCATGCAGATCATGAATCTATCATTATCTGACATTGAAAGCGTTGAAAACCGTAACTTATACTCTTAAAGTCCTCACCTCAGCCCTTGGAATTCCAACGAATCAGCAAGGGTGTTGGAGCTTCCGTATACGGGAGTTTCCTAGCCTAAAGAGCGCATTCGATTAGTCTTTCCGTAACCTATCACTAATCAAGCTCAAATCAGACCTAGGGTTAGGGTTTCTTACCTTCAAATGGGGTGGAAACCGCCGGAAAATCCCCTGGAATAGGGCGGTGTAGGCCGTGGGAGGAGTGGAAGCAGCAGGAGGAAGATCGGCCTCGATCTCCAAAGCTCTCTCTCTCTTTTCTCTCTTTCTCTCTAAGGGTTTGGACCCAAATTCGTATGGCTATGAGAGGGGCTGTTCTAAGCCCCTTTTATAGCCTAGAACATGTCCAAAATAGACTCAGGTTCAAGGGTGGCTGCATATGTAGGCAGTTCGCCACTTTCCAAGCTCAAAAGGGGTGTTCTGGTGGCCCTCTTTGAGTCAAACGTCAGACTTAAGCTCACTCTCTGCGGATCTACGTGGGATTACGTTTTCGACTCGATCGGATTCCTAGATCGCACGTGGCAGACCACTTTCAGTTCAACGGTCCGTGGGCCACGATCAGAATTTCTGAGTACATGTAAATGTTCCTGAAATTTTTCTTAATCCGAGGGTGAATTTGGTCTGATTCCGACGGTCAGGTTGCTTAATACTGACGCGCAACCGAAAGGTGCCAGATCACTATTCCAGATATTTTCATTTGGATGGAAATAGTGTTTTTCACACTCCCTCGCTCCGGAGTGAAAACAATGGCCGTGGGACATCGGAATCATCTGATTTTTGAGATGATTGTCAAGCCCAGTGGGGCGGTCCTGGTTCCTTAGCTTCGTGTTAATCGGACTCCCGATGTGCGATCTAGACCTCATACGAAGTTTCGCTTCAGTCCTGAGAGCAGACGGGTAATGAGTTTGGCTCTAGACTTTAGGGTAACCTAGAGTCACCAATTCTGCAAGTTTTGGGTCTTGCCGATCGTATTTAAAGCGATCCCAACGGATTTCATGATTAACCGAGTTTAGTACTTAGTTAACTTTGTTAAATTTCTAAAGGATTTAATCCTATGTGATTTCTGGTCGAGGTGGTACTCGGCCCAATGTACGGAAATTTTCAGGTCGTTACATGTGGTGGTATTGGAGTTCACCTTTTTGTGAGAGCTCCTAGTTTGTTTACCATACTGGCATTCGCCACAAATCTTGTCTACTTTTTGCATCTTAGGTAGACCTCTAATTAGTTCACTTTTGCTCAATCTGTATAAATTTCGGTAGTGTACATGTCCAAGGCGTTTATGCCATAATTCTGTCTCATCGGTATGGACCATGTAGCACGTTTGTTTAGATGAGCTACCATTGCTTACTACATAGCAGTTTTCAGAAGTTCTGCGACCAGTTAATATTACAGAACCCTTTTCGTTTATAATTTCACAACCTTGATTAGAAAATTTAACATTATGGTTGTTATCGCATATTTGAGATATGCTCAACAGGTTGTGTTTTAAACCCTCAACATATAAAACATTTTTAAATAAGGGAAGGTTATAGAGTTGGACCGTACCTTTGCCAATTATCTTGCAGTTGCTACCATCACCAAATGTGACTGACCCATCAATCATATCTTTAAGATCGGTGAATAGCGCCTTGTCGCCTGTCATATGTCTGGAGCATCCACTATCTAGGTACCATTTCGAATGGCTTGTAGCTTTGAAAGCAGTGTGAGCAACCAAACAGGCAACCTTAGGAACCCATTTTAGAACTGTTTTGGGTTAGAAGAATAGTTGGTCTTCTTTTGTTTACAGTTGTAAGAGTGACCTACAGAGTTAGATTTTAATAGTTCCTTAAGTAAATCAACAATTTTTTCAGCTAGTGGGTTTCGAGTCTGATTTTTGAAATTTATATAGCTGCTTTTGGGTTTTTGAAAAGTTTTTGTATTTTTAGAAAAAACTTGACTAGTACCTTTTCCTTTTGAGTTAGAAGTCTCTCCTTTCACAAAATTGGAAGGAGTATTCTTCTGTTTAGGAGATGTGTTTTTATCATAGCCCAACCCGGATCGATCGCCACATTTTCTTGATCCGGATAATAATTTTGCTAATTTTGGATCACCTTGGGCATATCTCCATGTGTCCTTCAAACTCAGAAGAGAAGATACTTCATTTTTAAGTTTCTCATTTTCAAATTTCAAATTTTCAATCAGGGAGGTTTTGAATTCCAGATCACACTTTGATTTTTCAAAACAATCTGAAATTTGGGATTTTTCTAAAACAAGGGTTTCAAAACATTCTTTAAGTTTAAAAAACTTTTCTTTTTGAAGTTTAAGTTTGACAGCAATTTTACAACTTTCCTTATATAAGGCATTGTAAGCATCTTGAAGATCTTCATCATTTTCATGATCACTATCCAAATTTTCTTCACTTGTTGAATCATCGTGATCTAAAAAAGTAAACTTGGCTAGAGTCATAAGGGCCTTAAGTTCACTGCCCGACTCGGTTTCTGAATTTTCTGATTCAGAAGAGGCTTCAGAATCAGACGATTCATCCCAAGTAGCCAACATACCCTTCCTTTTGGATCTGTCCTTTTTAGGACATTTGTTTGCTAAATGCCCATATTCTTGACAGTTGTAACATTGACTATCTTTCAATGACTTCCAAGTTTTAGACTTAGGTTTAGAACGTTTCTTTTCATTTGCCTTTTGAAAGTCGACTCTTTTCTTACTTTTGAAAATCTTATAAAACTTTTTCGCCAAAAGGGCCATATCATCTTCAGACTTTTCTGAATCTGAATTTTCTTGAGTAATACTTTTAGATGACTTCAAAGCAATAGATTTACCTTTAGGAGCTTTAAAACTTAATTCATAGGTTTGTAAAGAACCAACTAATTCTTCTACCCTCATATTATCCGTATCACGAAGTTCCTGGATTGCGGTTACCTTAGAATTGAACCGTTCAGGAAGAGAGCGTAGTATTTTTGCACACACTGTACTTTCTGGGATCCTATCGCCAAGACCCCACATTGAGTTTACAATGTCATTCAATCTAGTGTAAAAGTCCATAAACATTTCATTTTCCTCCATATGAATTTCTTCAAATTTAGTTGTGAGGAGTTGGACTTTAGATTTCTTGACAATTGATGTACCTTCGTGTGTCATTTCTAAAATATCCCAAGCTTGCTTTGCAGTATCACAGGATATAATTCTTTTGAACTCATCCGGTGATAGTGCGCAAGTGATTGCATTTAGTGCTTTAGCATTAGCACTACTCTCATTTTTCTGAAGTGTGGTCCATTGGAAATACGGTGTAATTTTCATAGATTTTGAACCATCAACTCCAGTTACTTCCATGATAGGAGGATTCCATTCAGTCACTGTGGCTTGCCACACACTTTCATCCATTGATTTGAGGAAGATCCTCATTCTGGCTTTCCAATAGGCATAGTTGGAGCCATCAAAGGGTGGAGGCCTAGTAACTGAAAGGCTATCAAAATTTGACATCTTTTTATATAGCTTAGATCGTTAGCTCAGAAAATAAATCCAAATAAAAAGCAACAAAAATGAGCTATTAGGCTCTGATACCACTTGAAAAGGCCAAGCTATATGTCCTAGAGGGGGGGTGAATAGGACTATGCCAAATTTAAAATAAAATCAGCGGAAATAAAGTAAACCAATAGCCTTACAATTATGAATCAATTCACAATGCTAAATTTAAATCACCTTGATAAATAAGTATTGAGAGATTGATACAAATTTAGTTCTAAGGACAACCTTACACCATAATAAACAAGGACTTATGGTAGGACAACCTTATTTCTAGAACATCTTTTGGATCAAGAACTCAATTTTAATATAAGTAAATGAAATAGCAAGGAATTGAAATTAAATGCAGAAGTATAGATCTAAATTATTACAACAATCCCCACACTTGCTTGAAATGTAAATAATTACAACATTCACATCCACTTGTACATTCCACACAATTGAATGATAAAAGATATGAAAATTAAGCAAGCATTCAATCCACAAGACAAAGAGTTATAGTGGTTCGCCTGTGTGTACACCAACTGTTTTTCAACAGCCACACAGAAAGCTACTCCACTCCTAATATCCATACACAGGGGATATTAGCGTTCACTATCAAATAGGTTTTCACAGGTTCACCAAAAACCTTTACAATTGTGTCTTTTTCACTTGGGCTTACACAATTCAAAAACTCCTCTTTTCTGAGTTTTCTGGCACTCCTCAGATAACCAATACAATGAGATTTTTTCTGGTTCAACCTCAAACAAAACCAATACAATGAGGTTTTTCTGGCTTAACCTCAAACAAAACCAAAGGTAAATAAATTTTACAGAATTGTAAAATACCTGGATTTCTCCTTTTCGTAGCAGCCCGGTAGAACCAATCGGAGTAGATGATTGAATGTCAAAGTTCAATTTCCAATACTCACATTCATATGGTTCTAAATTCTAATTGATTTTAGATTTTAACTAGTTGGGCGTAGCTATATTTGATTTTGATTTCAAGAAGAAGGAATAAGATAATTCCTCTTTTCAAATAAAAGATTGGAATAAAGAAACAAAATCAAATTAAATAAGCTAGCAAAAAGGAATATTAAATAAGCACAATGTAGCTTAAAATAAACACAGACTTATCTCAGAGTGATCACTTGAAACTTCTTGAATTGAATCGAGTTGAAGTGTGAAAACTCTGAATTTCGTGTTCAATTTATAGAAGCAAAAATCGCTCCTACGACTGGTCTTAGAAACCTTCGACTGGTCGTAGCTCTAACGGATATTTGAAATATTGAGCGCGATCTTTGAAAGTCATTCCACGACTGGTCGTGAGAAGCCTACGACTGGTCGTGGGTCACCTACGACTGGTCGTAGATCTCTACGACTGGTCGTAGGACCATAGATTAGGTTGCTGGACTTTGAGTCGTAGCTCTACGACTGGTCGTGGACGAGTCGAAGCCACACCTACGACCGGTCGACGGACCTCCAAGACTGGTCGTGGGTGTATCAAAAAATTTCAAAAATTCTTCAACAACTTAGGACTGGTCGTGGAATTTCTTGGACTAGTCGAACCAATGCTAGGACTGGTCGAACAAGAGCTAGGACTGGTCTTAGAATAGACCAAACTTATGTAAAATAAACATTTGATTTATGTATCCAAAGTGACCTACTTAAAGGGTCAACCTAAGGTCATTCAAACCTGAACCATGTCGTATGGACATTGAACTTCAACCATTCAACGAATGTAGATTTTTTGAACCATATCAGGCTTGAGATCTTGAACTTCAACATTGTAGCTTCTTGAACTTCAATAATGTAGCTTCTTGAGACTTCAACATTGTAGCTTCTTGAACTTCAATAATGTAGCTTCTTGAGACTTCAACATTGTAGCTTCTTGAACTTCAATAATGTCATGAAGTGTTTATGCAGTGTCTTGAATACATATAAATCACCATTCAAGCACAAGACACAAATAGATGTTTTGACACATCAAAATTTGACAACCAAAGGAGCATGAGACCATAGCACTTACAATCCTTCCCTACTCCCTCTACTTGTTTTCTTAATTGTTGTAAACTTTAGGACTTAGGGTTATAATTAGAGTTTTGTGTGGTTCATGCCCAAGTGGGTAAGGGACCATACATTGAGAGTTCTGAGTGAAGGAAGTTTAGTCGACGAGCTCACAATCCATCGATGAGTTAGAAAAACCCTAAATAATCTTGCAACATCATCTGAAAATATAGCCAAAACTAAACAACAATTCGATGATAATCTTGTGTGGAACACACAATCGGTTAAGACGGTGCATGATGAGAATGTGGTACAACAAGTTCCACCAGTTTGGACCTTATGTGATTACTTACAACCGACAAGAACAAGTACACTTTCCTACATGATTTTCCCAACCAACACAGGAAACGTAGACTTTAAAGCAAAGATGATCCAATTACTCCCTAAATTCCATGGACTCTATTCAGAAAGTCCATACTTGCACATAAAAGAATTTGAAGGGATTGTCATAACCATACACTTCAACAATGTTCCTTCTGATGTAATTAAAATAAAGTTATTTCCATTCTCTCTCAAGGAGAATGCCAAAGCATGACTATATTCCTTAAGGCTGAGATCCATTGGCACATGGGCCGAGATGACCCGGGAGTTCCTTAAAAAGTTCTTCTCAACTCATAAAACCAATACTCTCATGCGTGACATTATGAACTTCTCCTAAAAAGGAAATGAAACTTTTTTGCAGTGTTGGAAATGGTTTAAGGACTTACTTTAAGGACTTACTTCTCGCTTGCCCACACCACAACTACGTGATTTGATGGATGTTTAGCTTTTTCTATGAGGGATTAAGCTCAAACATGTGTTAATTCGTAGAGATGATGTGTAACAGCAAATTTATGAACAAGGATCCAAAAGATGTCTAGGATTACCTAGATATCTAGCTGAAAATGCCAAATCATAGGACGCATCTAACCAAGCTAGTAATCCCAAGATAGTGCCAAAAGAGAGAGGAGTGCATGTGCTCAAAGAGGAGGGTAATGTTAGTGTAAGGTTGACAGATCTCATAAGGAAGATTGAGGCAATGGAACTAAGGAAGCGATCCAACCCGTTGCAGCCATTGAAACTGAAAATGATATTCACAATAGCAATGTTTACTTACATAACGATTGTCTTACAATCCCCACGTTACAGGAGGTGTTGCATTCTCAAGTGAATGCTATGAACGCGTATCAACGCCCCTTTAGTGCACCAAATTCCAACACACACTCCTGATTAGTAGAATCATCCAAATTTCAGTTGGATGAATGGCCCAACTGCGAATACACCCAATAATCTCCAAGGGATATTGTAGCGCCCTGAAATTCAGGGACCAAGTAGCAACTCGGCTGCCGAATTCCCGAGTACCACACGTGCAATGATGAGTCAATAATGCATACAGTTAAGAAGTATTAATAGGCAATGATGAGTTAAGTTAAGCATGTTTAATCGCTAATCAGGTAATTAAGCTCCATGTGCTACTAACCAAATAAAGTTCTATCACAAATTCAGATCGAACATAACAACTTAATAAGTTCGAATAACAGTCATCCAGGGATCTAATCCTATAAGCTCATCACACCCCAAAATGATCTAGGCTCTGGCCTAGTCCCGCTGACATCCACCTCGCTAATATGCCCCGCCAAACTCCTGATAGTACGCCCGCTCGTCAGTGTCGTCGGCACCGACATCGTCCAATGCATGTTGCTCTAGGGTACAAGCATCTATATCAGGTTTTGATTGGTGTTTCAGAACACCGTCCCACAGTGGGAGTAAGTGATCAACTCAGTGGTACCATTAGCAATAGGCATACAAATTATCATGCATAGGATACATTTAATGAACAGCAATCAGCATAGAATCCTAGACACTATTATTAATGCAAATGCATGATTATGATATGATGCATGCTCCTCACAAAAACCAGCATTCCCTCTAGCGACGACATCTGACGTTCGCAATGAAACAACACTCCCTCAAAAGTGACCTCGACTGCATAATCGCCACAATAATAAATGCAATGTCATGTGAAAGTACCCTGCTTTATCAAGTTACGTGAGCATTGAGTCAGATTGTCTACGGAACGTGATTTGAAGATCAATTCAAGCGTCTGCCTCAACCGGATGTGTGCAAGCTCGTCACAGGTAAATCTAAAGCCTCACATCCCATGACCCAAAACACCAGGTGAATAAAACCCTTAAAAACAAGTTAGAAATTATAGAGTTTTAAGGAAAGAAAACCTTTTTCAAAATAGGAAAATCTCTAAGTTTTTCTTGCCTTGTCGATATTATCGAGACACCCTTGATATGATCGACATGCTCTGTCGATGTCCTCAATACCTTAACAATATTATCGATGTGAGCACCAAAAGTGTCCAGCAACTAAATATTCATCTGGACGGATTTATCGATCTATCGATGCACCTATCGATATAAGGACTAAAAG
Organism: Magnolia officinalis; assembly: GCA_021015155.1. NCBI lineage: Eukaryota > Viridiplantae > Streptophyta > Magnoliopsida > Magnoliales > Magnoliaceae > Magnolia > Magnolia officinalis. Next base: position 50,420,730 of record JAJHSJ010000010.1, read on the forward strand.
CGTCCAGCAACTAAATACTCATCTGGACTGATTCATCGATATATCGATTCTCCTAACAATATATCGATATACAAATCTCGAGCAAATCGAATATAGCTCGATAAGATCGACAGGCAGATTTCTGGTGCCCCAGTTTTTTAATGAAAATCTCAAATTCCTTCTATATATCGATGCTCTTCCGATATGATTTGAAATCAAATATCGATAACATCGGAAGTCCATCGATGATATCGATTGAGGGCGTGCATATCTTACAGCAGATATTTCAGGTTATTTTTAACTATGATCGAAGGCCCTTCAATAGAATCGATATTTAAATATCGATGATATCGGCACCAGGTCGATTGCATCGAACAAGGTCATAAACTTTCCAGCAAGCTTAAAGAAAAATCCGCTGGATTTATCGATACCTCGACTCTGATCTCGATATCATCAACATTCAAATTCTGATGATCTCGATGGTTCCCCGATCATTCATGAAATCGTGAAATATTTCAAAGTCAAGTCTCTCTCATTTTTCAAGTGTCGATGGATCAAACCTGTCATCGATGGAATCGGAGTTCGAAATCCGATGACATCGACAATAGTTTTGATTCATCGACCAAGTGGCAAAAAGTTTCAAAAGCGTATGACATTGAGTCTGAGTCATCGAGCAGACCATCGATGCTATCGAGAGTATACACTCGATGATATCGAACCTGCTCGATGATATCGAACTCTGTCATAAATGTGACCGTTTTATATCCGTTGGAACTTTTTGCCTATATATAGAGGACTTGTCTTTTGTTGCTATGAGAGAAAGTAAGAGAGATTTTGTGTATTTCAACTTATATCTTATATCTAAAGCCCTTTCTCTCAAGGGAGTTCATCCTCCAATCCACCCTCATCATTGACATTCAATAGAGTGGATTGGGGAATGAACTACATTCATGGATCCTCCAGCTACTACCTTAATGGCAAATCATTAAGCTGGGATGCCTTGAATGCATAAGATTGGAATCGCTCTATCTTCCTGATAAGAAAACATTTTGAGAGTAGGATTCCATCTTCACGTTGACCCAACCCGAAGCCAAGTATTGGTACATCATTTTGTGTTGCGGATCAAGGGAGCAGAAGACTCTTCGTCAACAAGGAGGAGGAGATCTTCGGCATTGTGCTAAACGGGACTCATCAACTTATTTGTAAGTATCTAGAGTCCAAGAGGACACTTGTGATTAGGGGTGCACACGGTTCGGATCCGGTTACAAAAGGGTTGAGAACTAAAGGTGGCCCCCTTCACATTAATGGTCCATATCGACAGCTGGCAGGACCAATTCATCTACATCCTTGGCTATTCAGTTCCAGTTTCAAAACCGAAACTGAACAGTGTGCACCCCTACTTGTGATCATTCCTTTGTAGGATTGGGTCTTAAGTGGTTCTCACCCTTTGAAGTCCTCAAGGAGGCCTCCGGCGGGAGTGTACGTGGTGAGTGCGTTGTGTGGACCCTTGCTCTGTGGAGAGCATAAACATCTAGTGAGAAGTGAACTAGTAAAACTCTTTGAGGTAAACTGTGTAAAACCTCGGGTTTGAGGTAAACCGTGTAAAACCTCAGGTTTGAGGTGAACCGTGTAGAAACCTCCAGTAGTGTCTTATGGAAGATCCTTGGCCAGTGTGCCTAAAAGTGGGTGCGTTGTGTTGACCCTTGCTCGTGAGAGCATAAACAGTCAGCCTCAGTGCAGGTTGTAAAGGTTGAAGGTGAACCTGATTTAAAACCTTAGGTTTGAGGTGAACCGCTGTGAAACCTCCTTAGTGAAATCCGGTACACTTAAGGATTGAGTGCGGTTACCAAGAGTGGAGTAGACTTAACGCTGAACCACTATAAAAATGACTGTGTTTGAGATTGTTATGATTATGTGATTTACTTTAATACTTCCATATCTGAACATTCGATCACACCACACACCTACAAAGCCATATCCATCATAAGCTAGCTTGCATACTACTTACTTCTAAAATAGTTTGTGATTGGATCCTCTACCGGGCTTGGAAGCCATTAGAGTTACATTTGAGTAATCCTGATAATTGCATGATCACAGGATTAGTGAACTAAGATTTTTAAATAAATCATAAAAACTTTAAAAAGGCCTATTCACCCCCCTCTAGGACATATTGGCATATTCCTTCTTCAACTAGTGTGGTTTTTACCGCCATTTCAATTGGTATCAGAGTGGGTCTCTCTTTAAGGGCTTCACCACCTAGAGAGTGATCTTGACTGAAGTTGGGAATATGGCCAAAGGAGAGGGCTCATCAGTCACTAGACCTCCAGTATTTGACGGCTCAAACTATGCATACTGGAAGGCTAAGATGCACTACTTTCTGAGATCTTTGGATCATGACGTTTGGGACATAGTTGAAAGCGGATATGTGCCACCTACTGAACAAATTGTACTTGATAGTGACACAACCATCACAAAAATCAAATCTAAAGAAAAGTGGACAACATTCGACAAAGAAAGACAAACATCTGAAGCCAAGGCTATGAATGCTATCTACTGTGCCGTGTCCCAGGATATATTCAATCAGATAAGTATGTGTGAGACATCTAAAGAAGCATGGGATCTATTGGAAACAACCCATGAAGGCACAAGCACTGTGAAGAGGTCCAAACTACAACTTCTGACCTCACAGTTTGAAGGTCTCAGAATGGAAGAGCATGAGACATTTATGGAGTTTTTCACTAAGTTAAACATTATTTGCAACTCCATGGGTGGATTGGGAGAGAAAGTTCCGATACCAAAAATTTGTAGAAAAATTCTAAGATCCCTACCGGAACGATTTAATTCCAAGGTTACAACAATTGAGGAGTGTAGAAACATAGATGAAATGAAAGTAGAAGAACTGGTAGGTTCCCTACAAACTTTTGAACTACACTTCAAACAATCCCAAAAATCCAAAAACATTGTCCTAAAAAACTTCAAAGAAAATAATTTATGAGGACAGTGAAAGTGAAAAAGAAGATGAAGATGAAGAAGTGGCCTTGCTGGCCCAAAGATTCAGAAGATTCTTTTAAAAGAATCGTGGTCAGCCTCTCAGAGGAAGAAAAGTGAACGACAAACTTTCTGCAAGCAAATTTGGTAAAAGAACCAAAGAACCACAATGTTATGCCTGTCAGGAGTATGGACACCTATTAACCGAATGCCCAAACAGGAAAACTAAGGGCAAGGCAATGGCTGCCACGTGGGATGATACTGAGGAGTCAAATTCAGAATCCAGTGACTCAGAGAGTGATGGAGATCAAAAATCTTTAAAAATTCTCATGGTCTCCACTACTTAAATCATTCCCATAGAATATGAAAATGAGAAAGAACAGCAAGTCACGAAATCATCTCCATCTGACAATGAGGAAGAAGAAGAAATCAAAAAGGATAAACTGCAAGATGCTTATAATCAACTTTATATTCATAGCATCAATATCCTTAAGAGACTCGGAATAGCAGAGAACAAAAGTAAGTTGCTGCAAAAAGATTTGGACACAACTGTAGAAATCAATACACATCTAATCAATGATTTACAGCAACATCACTCAGATAATGATAGACTTGAAAGAATTAACACCTTCCTTAAATCTGAGACCGAAAAACTAAACAAATAGGTTGAGCAATTAAAAGACAAAAATATGCTTCTTAAAAATAAAAATCATACACTCCTATTTAATCTAGAAGAGTCCAGAAAAATTGCCAAGCAAAACTGTAAGTTTTCCCGGAGTAGTGAGAAGCTAGAAAAACTTTTAGGGATGGGAAAATCTGGAAGTAACAAAAATGGCTTAGGATATGAGAAAGGCAGAGCTATAACTGGGTATGGAAAACAAATGCTTGAAAAATCTAATGCCTCTAGTAGCAACACAAAGACTAATCAAGTAGTTGAATCAGATAAGAAATTTAAATCTACTACAAGTAAGATCCCTGTCACAAAATGGATAATTAAAGAAAAGAAGAATTGTCTTGTTACTCACTCAAATCACTTAAAAGGCAATGACACTAAGTGGTACCTTGACAGTGGTTTCTTAAGACATGTAACAGGTGACATGTCCCTTCTTTCTAAATATAAGAATCTTCATAATGGGATAGTCACCTACGGAGATGGAACCACTGCTAAAGTAATTGGACAAGGAATCATAAAAGGAATACAGTTGCTTGAAAATGAAAAAGCTTTCTGCATAAAAGGTCTGACACATAATCTCCTACGCATATCTCAAATCTGTGATAATGGGCATGTGTCCAAATTCAACAGACAAGAATGCGAAATCCTAAACCAATCAAGAAAATCAGTAATGAAGGGTCATCGCACAAGTAACCACTGTTACATTATCAGAAGCATAGAAAGGACTGATGCCTAGAAGTACTGAGCAGAGAAAGACAAGTCTAAATCATGCATCTAGATCTGGATATTTGCTGAAATGATGCAATTTTGTTGAGCTTCAAATAATATATCTGAGGTTCCTCACCTCAATCTTTTGTATATAAACATGCAAATGTTTATAATTTTTTATGTGTACAGTAATTGTACATAATTTTGCTGAGTATGCTATTGATTCACAGAAATACTAAAAGTATACTTGAATGGTCGAAAAAGAAAAATATTCCTCTTCGATATGCCTATCGATCTGTCATTCCCGATTAATCGATCATTGGTCGATATCATCGACATCTCTTCAAAATGTGAAAAGTCACATGATCGAGACTACTATCGAAGCAATTGCCGATAACATCGGATGTGGATCATCGATATAATCAAAAGTAAGTTCGATAAAATCGAAGACTCCTGCCCGATAAAAGGCGATCGAGCGAAAAAATCTTATTTCTCTGAAAAAAATTTCCGTTTTGCTCTCTGCTCGAATCCTCGGCTAGAAGACCATCGACGGGTCCCAGAAGCTTCAAAAGAAACGGGTATTATCTTTCCATTTCTTCCACTCCAAAGTCTAACCTCACTTTTGGTCGGGTATTTTCTGTTCTTTTGGTTGACCATCCTTACCTTTGCCTGTCTCTTACACTGAAAAATCATGAACAAAGGGAAAGGCAAGTCTCTTTCTCAGTCTTCGAAAGGAAAAGTGAAACACCCCAGTATGCATCAACTCATTCTATCGGGGAGACATCCAGCCACCGTTGTTAAACGTCTAGTTCTTAACAGTGTCATTAAGTCTTTTGGTGTGGACCTTCTTCTAGAAGTAATTGGATGGCAAAATATTTTGAATCTTGGTGGTACTTATCAAATTAGAGTGGTCCATGACTTCCTCAGTAAAAGTCATGTTATATGTGACGATCCACCTTGCATTCAAGTAGAATTATTGCATTACTCCAAGCACATCACTTCCATCACCTTGAGTAACCTTTTAGATCTCCAAGTCACTCGCATTCCTATTACCAGTCGGAATCTAAATGGTCTTGATGTTTGGGTGCGATAACTCGTGCACTATGTCAGGGAACTACTATTTCTCGGAACGATGATAATTCTCTTCATATTAATCATCTTGGACCCACTTTTAAAATCCTTCATGACATTTTTGGGTTCAATGTCTATCCATGTGATGTGAATGGTAATCATCTGTCTCCTTTTATGTTAAATGTGTTGTATGATGTGTATCAAGAAGTTCAGGTGTGCCTCCCAACACTTCTTCTTAAGCAGCTAATTCATGTCATTCAAGACAACCATCAGGATACACTAGCTTTTCCTGTCCTCATCTGCAAATTAGCCCATCATGTTGGTATTCCTGCCACATCTGATACAGTCTATCCAGAGAGATGGTTTGATAGTGATTCGGCTCAGGTAGCTCAACAGTTGTGCCTTCCTTCAGCTCTTCCCAAGAACAGTGCACCCTTACAGTCCGCTGCCCCATATGCTTATTCGTCATATCCATGGGGATCCAACCGAACGCCACTACTAAGTCCAGAGTCTATCACAAATCGCCAAACTCATCACCTTGAACGTCACCTACTAAATGGTATGGCTAGCATGGAGGAGTAACTTCACAATTGTGAGAGACGTCTCACCGTGATTGAAGAAAAAGTCGATACTCTCCAGCAAACAAATCAGCAGGTGGTTGACTTACTCACACATGGTGATTCTCGGAGGCGGTAGAAGCTGATTGTGCAAGTTCTATATCACTATATTTTTTTGGGATAACTGTAAATTTGCTGTCAATCTTGGGCAGTTGATTTTGGATAGTTGGATATTTTGGTTTCATTTTGAATATGGCTGAATAGAATTCATATCTTTAACGTCATAATTAAGTTTTCTGATCCCCCGGTTTATCAAGTTTCTATTATGGATTGCATGTGATTGAAAACTGTTATATAACTGCTCTAAAATGCATCCATAAGTTCTGAAATAGATGCTTGTTTAAATTGTATTAACTGTTATACATCAATTGATCTGCCTCTCCTTGATTGGTTCTCTCAAGTATTTCAAGCTTCAGCCAATATCACCTGAGATATCTTTGTCAATGACTGACAAAAAGGGGGAGAACATTCACAAACACCCCGAATGGAAATTGTATATCTGCTTAGATATTTTTGCAGGTGTTAGGGGGAGCAGCTCCAACAAGCAAGGGGGAGTTGGGGTTTACAAGACAGGGGGAGCAGATACCGGTTGTGTACATGGGCTAGAAATAGTAAAATTGTGTAAAAGCATGTACAGACAATTTAGGGTATGTTTGTCTAGAAGTGTTCTAGGGTGTTTTGGGGTTTTTGTCACATAATTTAAAAAGGGGGAGATTGAAAGTTCCCTGGTTTGTCAAGTTACATGAGCATTGAATCAGATTGTCTACGGAACCTGATTTGAAGATCAATACAAGCGTCTACCTCAACAGAATGTGTACAAGCTCGTCACAGGTAAATCTAAAGCCTCACATCCCATGACCCAAAACACCAGGTGAAGAAAACCCTTAAAAACAAGTTAGAAATCATAGGGTTTTAAGGTAAGAAAACTTTTTTCAAAATAGGAAAATCTCTAAGTTTTTCTTGCCTTGTCGATTTTATCGAGACACCCTCAATATGATCGACCTGCTCTATTGATGTCCTCGATACCTTAACGATATTATCGATGTGAGGACCAAAAGTGTCCAGCAACTAAATATTCATGTGGACGGATTTATCGATCTATCGATGCACCTATCGATATCATCGATATAAAGACTAAAATTGTCCAGCAACTAAATACTCATCTGGACTGATTTATCGATATATCGATTCTCTTAATGATATCATCGATATACAAATCTCGAGCACATCGAAAGCAGCTCGATAAGATCGACAGGCAGATTTTCAGTGCCCCTGTTTTTTAATGAAAATCTCAAATTCCTTCTATATATCGATGCTCTTCCGATATGATCTGAAATTAAATATCGATAACATCGGAAGTCCATCATTGATATCGATCGAGGGTGCGCATATCTTACAGCAGATATTTCAGGTTGTTTCTAACTATGATCGGGGGCCATTCAATAGAATCGATATTCAAATATCGATGATATCGGCACCAGGTCGATTGCATCGAACAAGGTCATAAACTATCCAGCAAGCTTAAAGAAAAATTCGCTGGATTTATCGATGCCTCGACTTTAATCTCGATATCATCGACATTCAAATTTTGATGAACTCGATGGTTCCCCGATCATTCATGAAACCCTGAAATATTTCAAAGTCAAGTTTCTCTCATTTTTCAAGTGTCGATGGATCGAACCTGTCATCGACGAAATCAGAGTTTGAAATCCGATGATATCGACAATAGTTTCGATTCATCGACCAATTAGCAAAAAGTTTCAAAAGCGTATGACATTGAGTCTGAGTCATCGAGCAGACCATCGATGTTATCGAGAGTATATGCTCGATGATATCAAACCTGCTCGATGATATCGAACTCTATCATAAATGTGACCATTTTATATCCATTGGAACTTTTTTCCTATATATAGAGGACTTGTCTTTTGTTGCTGTGAGAGAAAGTAGAGAGTGCTTTTGTGTATTTCAACTTATATCTTATATCTAAAGCCCTTTCTCTCAAGGGAGTTCATCCTCCAATCCACCCTCATCATTGACATTCAATAGAGTGGATTGGGGAATGAACTTCCACATTCATGGATCCTCCAGCTACTACCTTAATGACAAATCATTAAGCTGTGATGCCTTGAATGTATAAGATTGGAATCCCTCTATCTTCCTGATAAGAAAACATTTTGAGAGTAAGATTCCATCTTCACCTTGACCCAACCCGAAGCCGAGTATTGGTATATCATTTTGTGTTGCGGATTAAGGGAGCAGAAGACTCTTCGTTAACAAGGAGGAGGAGATCTTCGGCATTGTGCTAAACGGGACTCATCAATTTATTTGTAAGTATCTAGAGTCCAAGAGGATACTTGTGATCATTCCTTTGTAGGATTGGGTCTTAAGTGGTTCTTACCCTTTGAAGTCCTCAAGGAGGCCTCTGGCGGGAGTGTACGTGGTGGGTGCGTTATGTGGACCCTTGCTCTATAGAGAGCATAAACATCTGGTTAGGAGTAAACCAGTAAAACTCTAGGTTTAAGGTAAACCGTGTAAAACCTCGGGTTTGAGGTAAACCGTGTAAAACCTCGGGTTCGAGGTGAACCGTGTAGAAACCTCCAGTAGGATCTTATGGAAGATCCTTGGCCAGTGTGCCTAAAAGTGGGTGCGTTGTGTTGACCCTTGCTCGTGAGAGCATAAACAGTCAGCCTCAGTTCAGGTTGTAAAGGTTGAAGGTGAACCTGATTTAAAACCTTAGGTTTGAGGTGAACCGCTGTGAAACCTCCTTAGTGAAATCCGGTACACTCAAGGGTTGAGTGCTGTTACCGGGAGTGGAGTAGACTTATCATCAAACCACTATAAAAATGACTGTGTTTGAGATTATTATGATTGTGTGATTTACTTTAATACTTCCATATCTGATCATTTGATCATACCACACACACCTACACAGTCATATCCATCATAAGCTAGCTTGCATACTACTTACTTCTAAAATAGTTTGTGATTGGATCCTTTACCGGGCTTGGAAGCGAGTAGAGTTACATTTGACTAATCCTGATAATTGCATGATCACAGGATTAGTGAAGTAGGATTTTTAAATAAATAATAAAAACTTTAAAAAGTCCTATTCACCCCCCTCTAGGACATATTGGCATATTCCTTCTTCAACTAGTGCGGTCTTTTCCACCATTTCATCATGAAATATGTTAGCCAAGTTGATTAGTTATGTCCATACATCCAGCAGACTGGGGAAACCGGAATACCCTTAGTGGAGTTATTGCCTTAACCCGATCACGCAGCTCAAGGGCCATGGCCATGTGACTCTCGCGACCCTTAGCCCTATCTTGGGGTCATCAGTTCTGAAAAGTAGTATAAACATAGACAAAATAGATTGGGACTTAAATGTCCTACTCATGTCACTGTAGGGAGGTCATCACCCCAACATAGGCCGACAACAAGGGTACAGTGTCCCATATCACTGTCCGTGGCTCACAAGTCTAAGTGCTCGCTGGATACTGCGGGGAGGCTCGTCACCCTAGCGTAGGCTGGCAATACGGGCATAGTGTTTCATACCACTATCCCCGGCTCATGAGACTTTGTGGGCCGTAAATAATAGTTAATAATGGGCGCAATGGTCTTAGGGTACTTCGGCTTCATACAGGCATGATCAAATAAGGTCAACATACAAGGATGGTCGACTATTAGTCAATGTGCCCTGACGGGCTGAATCATAATTAATCAACCTGAGAACGTAGTCTCGTGTAGTCCAACTACGGCCAACAATCTATGGTTTAACTATTCAGGCCAGATTCACTCAAGGACAGGTCTAACAAGGACCGCCCAAGGAATTCCAGGTAATCGGCCAATCCATAGGGGAATATGCAACAATTCACAATAAAACATGGATTCCTTGGATACAATTCATATATGGTAGACACAATTTCAGTATAATCAGTATATGGACAGCCACACACGAAGTTCTACTCAAATTTACAGGTTCTACATAACCTATTCTAGCCTATACATTTATGTGGACAGCCATATAACAATGCGCCGAGATAAATCTTCCACAGGTCAACCTACATCATATAATTCAGCTATGCATTGAAAAATCCAAGCAAGTGACTCAATCCAATCGAAAATTCTTTAGCATTACATGTCCACAACAAAGCATCAATCACAAACTCAAGGAATCATGAAATCAAACACTAAATAACTATTTACAGCAATTTATATTATCATGGTAGGCATAGTTAACACCAAACTAAAGGAAGCACAATTAACCATCAGCAAATTAGGAAGATCCACAAATTCGTAACCAACATAGCATGTGCATCAGCAATTTAATTTATTTAAGGGTTTGGGGTCAATCCCTTTCCCATAAATTTCAGAAATCTCTCATTTGTCATCCTAGTTATACCTAATAAGGAAATTTCAGCCACACGCACCAACATTCACCAAACACGTTCGTTAAACCTATACTAGTTGCAATAATCGATTACTTAAAGGTAATGGCTCTCACCAAAAAGTAGCCGGAGATTGCTAAGATGATCCTAGTGACGCCAAGTCTGCAAGCTCGAGGTGTTAGGGCCCTGCATTGCATTGGATAGACAAAGATCACATGCATGTTGCAGAAATTATGAAAATAGAGTGAGAATCCCTACATTACCTTAGATGGGTTAGAATTCCCTTCCAATGGCAGAGAACGATCAGGATTTTCGGCAGATGGGGGGAGAGGACATCGGAATTTACGAATTCCAGCCACTAGGGCCACATGCAAGTGAGGTACCCCAATCACTCTCTCTCTAGCTCTCTCTCTCTCTCTCTCAGCTACTGGAAATGGGGTTTGAGAGAGAGGGCAGCTCTTTTATATGCCCAGAATTATTTCAACTAACCCTGGGTTTTGGGTAATTCCCCAAATAGCCAAGTGGGGCCCATATCAGGTTATTGGAGCTACACTGATGCCCCCTTAGCCCATATGATACATGGGATAGGTTCCCCATGACCCGATGAAGGGTTGGGCGAAGTTTGATTGCAAACGGATGCGGGGTTTTACCGCAGCGGACTGATTCGAGATAACGGTCACCGTTCCATGATCAATGGCCAGATTTTGTAGGCGCGGGCCTGGAATTATTTTCAACCTTCGGTGTGAATTTAAAAGAGATCCAACGGCTGAAAGGCCCAGATTTGCATACTCAAGCAGTAGGGTAAATTTTAAAATTTTATCATTTTTGGCCAGGCGACTTGCAGTTTGCAAGTGCCAACAAGGCAACGCTGTTTGATAGTTTCTAGGTATTTTCAGGGCCTGGCGTCCGCGTGGGATCACAAGTCCAGCGAGCCCAAAGGTCTGACAAAGTTTCAGGATTTTTAGACCTCGTTCGGGCAATACATGGCCTGTACAGATAGTCGCCGAATATAAAGGGGCTACCTGGCTCTACGGCCCACGCTCGACCGGAGCACAATTTGATTTAATCCCATAAGTGGTTAAGTTTGTCATTAATTAGTCCATAGTAGGCCCACACATGCGACTGAATTATCCAATCTTGCGTCGGCTCGCACGTGCATGTCAGGACACTATTCCCATTTTGGACGGGGCGTTACAACTACCCCCCTTACAAAAAAATTTCATCCTCGAAATTTGTACCTGCTCATATTTCTTAAGAAGGTTGGGGTAGTGTTTGCGAACTTCGGCTTCTGTTTCCCAAGTAGCTTCTTCTTCTCCATGGTGCGTGCGTCCATAATACCTTTACTAGCGGAATCACCTTGTTTCCCAAAACTTGCTCCTTGTCGAAAATCCTAGTGGGCTTAAGGACATACGTGGCATTATCCTTGAGTTCCATGTGTTCTCACCTAATAATATGTGAAGGATCCGGAACGTACTTCTTGAGCATGAAGACGTAAAATACATTATGCATGCTAGCGAGAGGAGTAGGCAAAGCCAAATGATACGCAACCGGTCCTAACCGATCTAAGATCTGAAAAGGGCTAATATATCGTGGGGTAAGTTTCCTGTCACGCCCCAAACTCGGAAACCGGGCTCACAAAATTCTCGATCACCGAATCCGGCGCCGACAGCCTCGTAGTACCCCATTCTCGGATTCCGATACTCACATACCAGATTCCGATCTGTGATCCTACAAGGAGGATTTTCAGTATGAATTTTTTTTTTTGTAATGGGGCATAACCACAAGCATAACCAAGTCACAAACAACAACACCACATATCCACTATAACAAAAAAACTTTTAAGTACAATGCGGGAAGGGAAATACAGTATAGTCAAAAGGCTCCAAAATGATCTGATTCACGCTCCTGCCTCAGCGCTGCTGCTGACCAACGCTACCTGCACGCAACGGTCGTGCATAAGCTTACAAAAGCTTAGAGGGTGGTGTAAGTGTGTGTACAAGGCAAACGCCAAGTGTACAATATCAGAGTAATGCGGAAATATGCGGTAAGTCCATGAATACAACCAGAGCTATGTAATGTAAGGCATGAATGATATCGGCCATACCAAGGCCATGCGATGCGAAACATGAATGCAATCGGCCATACCGACACAATGTAAGGCCTACGTAGCCGAATGCCATATGCGAGATGCAATACAAGCATGTCAGTCCTCATCATGTACACATATCAGTACAGTTCCTCTCTGGATATCACCGGGGTCTAATACACCTCACACTGACTGCCTCCTCCCTAGCTGCACAGTCAAGCAAGTGGAAGAGACCACACTATCCGCCTGACCAGCAGTCTGCCAATACCTACCCAGCTCATCGATAGCGGACACATTTGCGAGCTGGTCAAACTCAGCCTAGCTTATAGCCCCCTCACTCAGGCGGATAAGGCCACACCCCTTTCCAACCGACCACGACACAGTGGGAGACGCGGCCTACTGGTATTCGGTACTCGGGCGCTCATGTATCCACTCGGTCTAGACGTTGGAGCATCTCCTGGTACCAAAAAGGTTCTGGGACTCTCACCCAAGGACATCCTAAGTGCCCACAGTGTGCAGAACAAAGTATTTCCGGTATCCGATACAGCCATCCACGATGTGCCTGTGGAGCCACGGCCCTGATGTCGCTAGGGCGTGCAGTGATCAAGTCACACATATGCGAGATGCATGATTCACACCGTACAATCATGCAGCAATCTCACGCGTATCACGCGATCATGTGGGGCACTCCGTCTCATAAGGAGTCCCGTAAATGTCTCAGTCCAACAGCTTATGCTATGATCAAACATTCCTCATATCAAGCATACAAATGATGCGTATGGGTATGAATCATGGAGCTATACTAAGCATGTTATAAAGTGGTGAACTATCAACAAATGTGGGCCTACTAATGGGCCCTAGGGAGAGTTATAATGCGGACATTTAACCACATTATTCTTACAACGTGGACGTCAAACCAACATTTCTCCCAAGGCATAACCTGTCATCAGACATTACTACACACTATGGAGGAATCCTTCATTGCAATGGACCCTAAGGACGTCCTGTTGGGCCTCGACCCATGGGCCTTATATTCATCAAATGGGCCGCATCATATGGGCCTTTTATAAATCAAGTGGGCCACATCAAAGGGGCCTTATGTACATTGCAATGGGCCATATCCCAGGGGCCTTTGAATACATCACAATGGGCCTTGTAACATGGGCCTCTAATACATTGAATGGGCCCCATCACATGGGCCTTATAAATATTAAGGTGGGCCTCAACAACGGGCCACAAATACATCCAGATGGGCCTAATCACATGGGCCTTTCATGTATACCAAGGTGGGCTACACCAAAATACAAGTAGTGAGGATGATTTCCACCATAAAAAAAATAAAATCCCTAAGGCCCTCCAACAAATACATATTTATAATATAATATATATAATATATACAATATAACATGTATAAATTAATATATATAATATATATATAATATATGATATATATGTATATATATATATATATATATATATATATAAATATATATATGCACACACACCACATGCACGCACGCACACACGCACACACACGCGCGCACAACACTCACACGCATGGCAGGGGTCCCACCGTCCAGGGTGGACGTGCGGACGAGCACACATACATCAAGGTAGGCCCCACCGTCCGTCTGGACGGTGGGCGCACAACACATACATCCCTGTGGGTCCCATGTGGGGCCCACCATAACGTTTATCTTCCATCCAACCCGTCCATAAGGTCGCACGGGTCTGGAAGGAGAGGAAAAACAAATTTCAGCTTGATCTGAAACTTCTGTGGACCCCAAATGGGTTTCAATGGTAGAGTTCAATCACCGCTGTTTTCTTGTGGTGTGGGCCGCCTAAGATCTGGATCTGACTGATTTTTGGAGGGGACCCACCTCAGGGGGTGGTCCACCTCATGGACGGCGTGGATACAAAATATACATCATAGTGGGGCCCACATGAGGGGCCGTGGGTCCTTGCACGGATGCCCGTCCGTGAGGCAAGGCGCAGCCGCCTGCTGCTGCGTCAGTGGCAGCAGGCGCTGCCATATATATTTTTTTTTATTTTTTTTTAAATCACTTATTCCTAAGGTTTTTCACACGTGGAGTCCGCAATAAGGAAATCCGACCCTGCCATCGGATTCCATGGTCCATAGCTAATCCATCAAGCCCAATATCGGGCATTTTTCGGTGTACAGAAATGTCAGGGAAGTTTTTAATGGTGAAAATCGTCGTTTGCTATGCTATGGCCCGCCTGAGGGTCAGATTAACCTCATATCTTGGCTCAACGCCTAAAATGAGCTGGTAGATAGGATGGACGGCGTGGATTGAACACATACATCAAGGTGGGGCCTACATGAGCACCCACTTCCAATGCCTTAGAAAAGGCTAATATTTGTTTTTTTGTTTTAAACGTCCAGAGAGTCCCTGGACTCTCTTCCCTTTGTTTTTTTTTGTGTTTGGCGTGCAATGCACTTAAGGTGGGCCCTTTATAGGTGGGCCACCACATGGTGAGGTGGTGTGGTTACAATACATACGTAAAATGGGCCCCACCTAAGATGGTTTGGATCCAATACATGCCCAATTGTGGGGTCCATCCAAGTAGGCCACACAATCAAAACATCACAAGAGAAGAAAAAAAAAAAAGAGAGGGAGAGAGAGAAAGTGGGACACACGCGTGATAGAGGGACCCCGATACTATGGGCCCTCCGTTACATGATCTACACATACATTAAGTGGGTCCCATTTCATATGGGTCCACCGATCAAATCAACGGTGGAGATCCGTTCTCCACCAAAATGGATGGTCTAAATGGCCATGTTATGCAAAGAAAGTAAACATTATGATGGGGTCCATGGAGAATAGCCCCATCATAGATTGATCTCGAAATCAAAGTGGACCATTGGCCACATTTAGGGTCCAAAATGAGATCCATACCATTAATCGGTAGGCCTCACTTGGCCCATCATCAAAACAAGAAATCTACACCTATAGAAGCACCCACCTAGCGATCCTCTTGGTCCGTTAGAAAGCCGATCTCCTTGAGCTTCACTTTGATGGTGGAGATGAGAAATGGATGACTAGGATGATGGATTTTGGAATGGGAAGGTGGGCCACCAAAATCACATTCCTCTCACATGAAGAAGCTTGGACGTGGGTTTCTTGCTTGGGTTTGGGATGGTTGGGAAATGTGAAGGGAAAGAGAGTGTTGTAAGGAGATGTGAGAGATGGGAGATGTGAGTGATGGATGTGAGTGATGGGTGAGGTGATGGATTGGTTGACTTTGGTGGTTACTTTACTTGTGGAGAAAGGTAGTATGAGTTGCTTGTACTTGACATTGAAGTGATTGATTGATTGATGTGATTGATTGATTGATGGGATTGATTTGACATTGTGTAGAGATTCTCTAGGGATCGAGAAAGCGCGGCGTTTCTTCGAAATAAACGCCGACTCATATCTTCTAGTCAGGGTATCGGATCGGTGCGTGAGTCACGGCGTTAGAACCGCGGCGACGGTGCGGTCGCAATGATACAGGTCTCAGATTAAACCGACTCGAATCTAAAGAAAATGACTTACAGTCGTGTGCAACGTCGGTTATCAGTCGCGGATTGTCGGACTTCGATGAAAAGGATTGCTATAGTCGACGAAACAGTACTGACTAGGATACGGGTCTTACATTTCCCTTTCTTACCAAAACGTAGAACTCCCTTCATTAGTGAAATTTTCAGAAACACATGGTCTCCTGCTTTGAATTCCAAATCTCTTCGCCTTGTATCCGCATAACTTTTCTACCTGCTCTGGGTCATCAATAGTCGTCGTCTGATAATTTCAATCTTTTCAGTAGTCGTCTGTACTATTTCAGGTCCCAACAAACTTTTCTTGCCAACTTCAGCCCAGCATCGTGGAGCTCGACACGGGCGCCTGTATAAGGCTTCGTAGGGTGTCATGCTGATGCTAGCTTAGAAACTATTGTTGTAGGCGAACTCAGCATAAGGAAGACACTCATCCCAACTGTCTGAAAAATCCAATGTACACGCTCTTAATAT
The DNA here is from genome assembly GCA_021015155.1 of Magnolia officinalis. Classification (NCBI taxonomy): domain Eukaryota; kingdom Viridiplantae; phylum Streptophyta; class Magnoliopsida; order Magnoliales; family Magnoliaceae; genus Magnolia; species Magnolia officinalis. The sequence continues at coordinate 50,437,270 of JAJHSJ010000010.1, forward strand.
ATCTTCTGGTATTTGATTCACCCGTTCTGTCTGTCCATCAGTCTGAGGGTGGAAAGCGGTGCTGAACTTCAACTTGACTTCCATGGCATCTTGCATTCGAGTCTAAAGTATTGAAGTAAACCGTGTGTCTCGGTCCGATACAATTTCCAAGGGAACACCATAAAGTTGAAGTATCTCTTTGATATATAATCTGGCTAAGTCGTCCGCGAAGTATGAAGTTTGGATAGGGAGGAAGTGAGCCGATTTGGTCAACCGATCCACAATCACCCAAATTGAATCATGTCCTTTCTTTGTTTTGGGCAAACCCTAAGAGACCTGGCGGTCGACAATGCTCTGCCTTAATCTGCTGACATGTAAGGCACCAAGATACAAAGCCAACTATCTTTCTCTTCATGTTGTCCCATCAGTAATTGCTCTTAAGGTCCTGGTACATCTTGGTACTTCGAGGGTGCATGGCTAGCTTGGAGTTATGGGCCTCAGCAAGCAGTGTTTCCTTCAGCTTAGGATGATCTGGGACATAAAAATGACCTTGAAAGCGTAATCCTCCATCAATGTCGATTCTCCATTTAGAATCGCTTCGAACGGCCGCAAGTTCTCTCATCTTCAACAATAATTCATCATCTTTGGGCCACAATGATCTGACTGTCGATCATAGGTTGGGCGTGCATATGTGCAATGACTTCATACGGCTCTTCTATTCTTAGTCTTAGCTCGAAGTCCCGGACGAATTCTATCATATTCCATTCTTCCACCATTAGCGGAGCTGCAAACTCGACAGTTTTTTTTTGCTCAAAGCATCTACCACCAGATTGGCTTTTCCAGGGTGATAGGAAACCTCAAATTTAAAATCTTTTAAGGTCTCCATCCAACGTCGTTGCCTCATATTTAAATCTCTCCAAGTGAAGATGTACTTGAGACTCTTGTGGTCACAAAAGAGTTCAAATTCTTCCCCATACAGATAGTGTCTCCATATCTTCAGGGCAAATATGACCGCAGCTAGTTCGAGGCCATGAGTGGGGTAATTTTCTTCATGCTTCCTCAATTGCCGAGAAGCATAAGCAATAACTCTGTCCTTTTGCATAAGGACACAGCCTAGACCCAAGCGAGATGCATTGGTAAAAATTGTGTACTTAACCCCTTACTCAGGCAGAATGAGGATTGGGGCTGAGGTTAATTTTTCCTTCAATTCCTCGAAGGCCGATTTCGCCTTTTCATTACAAGCAAACTTGAGGTCCTTATGGGTAAGTTAGGATAACAGTCGGGAAATCTTTGAGAAATCTTTGATGAATCAGCGGTAGTATCCCGTCAATCCCAATAAGCTTCTAACTTCCATAACCGAGCTCAGCCGTTTCCAGTCTTGTATTGCCGCCACTTTGGCCAAATCCATAGAGATGCCTTCCCTAGATACCACGTGGCCCAAAAATTTCACTTCTTCTTTCCAGAAGTCACATTTTCGAAACTGAGCGTACAGCTTGTTCCGTTTGAGCATTTTTCATGTTTCTTGCGACTCTTGGAATAAATTAGAATGTCGTCTATGAACACGATGACAAACCAATACAGGAATGGCCTAAAGACTCTATTCATTAAGTCCATGAACACAGCTGGCGCATTTGTGAGTCCAAAAGGCATAACCAAGTACTCATAGTGCCCAAAGCTAGTCCTGAACGCCGTCTTTAGTACATCTTCAGGTCTAATCCGCAGTTAATGGTATCCGGATTGCAGGTCGATCTTTGAGAAGTATTGAGCACCTCTCAATTGGTCAAATAGATCATCAATTCGAGGTAGGGGGTATTTGTTCTTTATGGTGACTTATTCAACCTTCGGTAGTCAATACACAAACGCAGGGAGCTATCTTTCTTTCTCACGAACACAACTGGGGCTCCCCATGGAGACACACTGGGTTAGATAAAACCTGCTTCCAACAACCCATCAATTTGAAGTTAGAGCACCGCCATATCATACGGAGGCATCCATAGGTTGGGAAAGAAATGGACGCAGTGCCTGACACCAAATCAATGGGTGAAGTCGATCTCCTGTTGGGGAGGAAGTCTCAGAATGTTCTTGAACACATCAACGAAGTCGCTCACTATGGGGGTGCAAGTTAATGAAATCTCTTCGCGATCTTCTTCTAACAAAGCATAATAGAGGACTCGTTGTGGGTAGCTAACTTGTACTGTGAACTTGAAGGGAGATCTACTGTCTTCATATATGGTCACCGTTTGGTCCTCACAATTGATCTCGACTTTCATTGCGAAGAGCCAATTCATTCCCAAAATTATGTCATAGTGGAAGACCTTAGTGACTATGAGATCCACGTGAATCTTCTTTCTCCCAAAGTCTACGGGACAACCTCGGCAGACAGATGTAGCTTTGGTGAATGTTCCGGCTGCCGCTATAATTCTTACTCCCAACATGGGAGTAGTTGGTAGTCCTAGATTCTTGATAGTTGTAGATGATATAAGTGAGGTTGTGGACCCAGTGTCCACAAGGAGAAAAACAGGTGTACCTTGAACATGGGTCATAACCTCAAATGTTGTAGGAGTAGTCATGACTGCATAAATGCCCTCAACTGTCAAAGCGTGAACTCGTGCTTGCTGAGGCCAGTTGGGCTGATATGTAGGTCGAGACGGCGGTCTAATCGGAGGGGCCGGTGGCCTACGTGGTTGTTAAGATGGGCCTATAGCACGTTGAGGGGGTGCAGGTGATGCTAGCTGCAATGGACGGCTTTTACGCTTTGAGGGTACATATCTGTGATCTCTCATCCTTGAAAAATAGTAGGCCTCTGAATGACCCACCTTCCGACAATACCTGCACATACGGTTTAGACGAGCGTACACGGGTGAAAGAGGCATGTGTTGGGGAGGCAGATTGGGGGGGCCTCTCCTTCTTGATGAGGGCGAGGATTGCCCTCCAGTTTTTCCTCGAGACTCGGCTTGTATACGTGCTCGAGAAACCCTTTCGCTATCCTGCTCAGACTATAGGGACATCTCCACCAATTTACATAAGTCTGAATATTCGCACAACACATTTTTGTGTGAATCCCGATTCTCAAACCCTCAGCAAAACGCCTCATGCGCGTCTCTTCGTCGGCCACAATCCTCGGAGCATATCAAGATAATTCGGTGAACCAATTTTCATATTCGACCACCGACATACCTCCCTGCTAGAGGTGCAAGAATTCATTCTCCTTTTCTATGCGGTAGGTTCGCAAGAAGTATTTTTAGAAGAACCGCGTCTCGAAGTCCTCCCATGTCCACACAAAATTCTCAGGGACTGTTCTCAACACACTGTCCCACCAAACATCAGCTTCCTTCTCGAACAGGTAGGATATCAACTCCACCTGCTCGGCTTCCGAGCAATGAAGAGGATTGATCGCTTTTGTAACTCGGTTTAGCCAACTCTCAGCCTCCTCGGGTCTGTGAGTACTGGCAAAAGTAGGCGGTCTTAACCTTTGGAAGCGCTTGAAAAGATTATATGGCGCGGTCGACGTTCCGACTTGGCCTGGCGATGGTGCTTTCATATGATGGGCCATTGCTCCCACCAAGGTATGCAAAGACCATTGTTGTTGTTGCATCACATGCAACATTTGCTCCATAGTGCCCCCAACTGGGGCGATCCGGTGAGTAGTGGTCTCGCCTTGGCTTAGTGGCACTCCAAGAAGTTGGTTCAGCATCTCATCATCCATGTTAAGTTAACTGGCTTCACCCTGACTAGGAAGCAGTTCATTTGGGGCGAGCCGCTCACGGTCGTCTCTCCTGCCCAAGGCTAGACGAACAAGGCGGTTGTCGTCTTGGGGCCTCATCATCCTGAAAGACAGTTTCTTAACATTTAGGCACCAAACATCCGTGTACATATTGTACAATATTTATGGAGTTAGAGCAATATCATTTGGGCATCATTAGTTCTCCAAACATTCCACACATTGTCACTGTTACATATGCTATGGCATTACATGTACAATGACAAAGAACGCATGATTTCTAACTAAACAGGGGAACTTCAACATTCACAACCCCATACAACCAAACTAAGTCTATTCAAGGCTATTACAAAAAGAGAAATAACAACCACACACTACACTGCTAATCCTCCGACTTCGGCGAATGTGGAGGTTCTCCCTTATCCTACATGCAGCATAGGAGGGCTTTCAAAGTGCGAGACATCTTCTTGAATTTCTTCTTCAAATATTCCTAATTCTTCACCGCCTTGGCCAGGGTTTCCCACTCGCTACGGGTGGCAGGAGGCTCCCAGTCGGAGTCCTGGGCTTCTACTTCTTCGTCTTGTTCTTCATCCTCACTTTCCTCCTCTATCTCTTCTCCCATCTCCTCCAGTTGGGCCATACGCTGCCTGGGGCCCATCTTCATATTATTGAGGGTGTTCTCGTTAATGAAGTGGATAAGGGTGAGGTCGTCCACAGGTAGTCTGAACCCGAAACTACGGGCAATTTTGCAAATCAGTCGACCAAATGGGAGAGATTGATCCTCCCGACTAGATTATGCCACCTTCACAATCTGGGTCAAAACAAGAGTGGGCGGGCACACCTTATCTCCTTACCCTACCTAGTACAAGAAATCCACCATGAATCTAGTGCACTCTATGCGATTGCTCGACCTGGGATACACGTTATACGTGCATATATGGTGGAGTAGGCGATAGTCAGGGGTCATGTGTGTCGTTTTGAGGTTGTTCTCTCACCTCCATTCAACAAGTCGGCCGCATAGGAAATGCGTGTGGCGATCTCTCTCCCGCCTCTCAGTGAGATTAGTCTCACTGGCATGAACAATGTCGCGCTCCGCTCCCAGAATGCGGACAATAACATCTACATCAACCTTGGCTTCGTGTCTGCCCAGGGGAATGATAAACTGGAGAGCTTCAAGGGTTAGGTCCTTCATGTGTGCGTAAAAGGTTCGCACAAAGCCCCCACTAGCATGAGAGTTTCCTTCAAACATATGACCCCAACCATTTGCCAGAAGGTGGTCGATCACCGAAAATTCTCCAAATAGCCTCTCATTCACACGAGCTTCAAAAATAACCTTGCGTTGACGAAACTTACCGAGCTCAACGTCCGCTGGTAGAGACCTCTCTATTGGGACTTAGGGATAAAGGTCCCACTTTGACCTTCGCTCAGTGCTCGAACTCGCACTGGCACTCATCTTCTTCTTGGAACCACTCGGACGGCTCCGACCCGGCTTCATTCGGGGCCATTCGCTTCTTTCTCATGAGGGAAAAGAGCATAGATATGGAGAAAATGGAGGTTACCACCTCGAAGAAGGCCATGAAGGTGGAAAGGTGTATTGAATGGAGAGATTTCAAAGAAATAGGGATTTTGGGGCCCTAGGAAGTGGATTGGTGCTCAAATGGATGAGAATAGGGAAGTGTAAATAGGGTTTAGAAAGGTTGAGGTGGAATGGGAGTTAGAGATCGAGCATGCAAGGAAGAAGATGAACTTAGGAGTTTAGAGATGGAGATTTGGGAGTGAGGAAAGGTTTAGAGGGTAGAAGAGGGTTTGAAAAGGGTGGAAATGGGTTTAAATGGGGTGAAGGGCTGTAAAAAGGGGACCCTCGCATGTGGGAGGGGCCCACATGGTTGGGCCGGCGGCGGCACACCACCGTCATGGCAGTGCCTCCTTGCTCCTCTGGAGCCTACGGCGGTGCCGTCGCACTCCTCTAGAGGTTTTGGAGGCACCGCCGCCATTCGGCGGTGGCCACCCCCCAGTTACTGTGTATGCACTATGGGACCACCTTGGGTCCCTCTAATCACACCTATTTGGCCTCTGCTTTGAGTGCGGCCCACATACTACGTTCTAGGGGCTATTTTCTATCTAAATGGGTCCTTCAACTGAGCGTACTAACTCAGATGATTTGGGTTCATTACAAGTAAGTCCTAGGTTTATTCTAGTTAAGGTTAAACTGATCCCGCACTCAGCGGAACCCTGATAGACTCATAAACCGGGCTAAGGAAGTCACTCGAGCTACTCGGGCCGCTCGAACTTGTGTTGTTCGTTCTGGTCAGTTCAGGCTAGCTATTATCTAATTAGAAGTGGTTTAGATCACTTCATCTATCCCAATTTCTTTTATCTGATGCCCTAACTAGGTTACAAGGATTGATTTCGCCATCTAGGTGAAACCCTAGGATCCTAACATTTATTTTTACATTCCCGTCGCTCCCTCCTAAATCAGAGTGCGTCGTGTTGAACCTGTTACCCTAGGCCCAGTTTAATCTAAATCATGCTCTGATACCAAGTTGTAGCGCCCTGAAATTCAGGGACCGAGTAGCAACTCGGCTACCGAATTTTCGAGTACCACGCGTGTAATGATGAGTCATTAATGTATACAGTTAACAGTTATTAATAGGCAATGATGAGTTAAGCTAAGCATGTTTAATCACAAATCAGATAATTAATCTCCAGGTGTTACTAACCAAGTAAAGTTCTATCACAAATTCATATCCAACATAACAACTTCATAAGTTTGAATAACAGTTATCCAGGGATCTAATCCCATACGCTCATCACACCCCAAAATGATCTGGGCTCTGGCCCAGTCCCGCCGACATCCACCTCGCTAATATGCCCTACCAAAATCCTGATAGTACACCCGCTCCTCAGCGTCGTCGGCAGCGACATCGTCCAATGCGTTCTATTTCAGGGTACCTGCATCTATATCGGGTTCTGGTTGGTGTTTTAGAACACAGTCCCAGAGTGAGAGTGATCAACTTAGTGGTACCATTAGCAATAGGCATATAAATTATCATGCATAGGATACATTTAATGAACAGCAATCAGCATAGACTCCTAGACATTGTTATTAATGCAAATGCATAATTATGATATAATGCATGCTTCTCACAAAAACCAGCACTCCCTCTAGCGACGACACCTGACGTTCGCAATGAAACAACACTCCCTCAAAAGAGACCTCGACTGCATAATCACCACAATAATAAATGTAATATCATGTAATATGTTAGCCAGATTAATTAGTTATGTCTGAAAGTGCACCTGTTAGTACCCTGGTTTGTCAAGTTACGTGTGTGGTGAGTCAGACTGGCTGCAGAACTCGATAAGAAGATTATTTCAAGCGTCTGCCTCAACCAGATGTGTGAAAGCTCGCAATAGGTGAATCATAGCCTCACATTCCGTATCCCAAAACCCCAAGTGATTAAAACCCTTAAAACAAGATAGACATCTTAGGGTTTTATGGTGAGAAAACTTTTGGCAAAACAGGAAAATCTCTAAGTTTTTCTCGCCCTGTCGATTTTATCGAAGCACCCTCGATATGATCGACCTGCACTGTCGATGTCCTCGATACCTTAACAATACTATCGATAAGAGGACCAAAATGTCCAGCAACTATATATTCATCTGGACGGATTTATCGATATATCGATACACTTATCGATATCATTGATAAACGCACTAAATATGTCCAGCAACTTCATAATATATCTGGACGAATTATCGATGTATCGATACACATATCGATATCATCGATATTCAAATCTCGAGACCATCGAGAGTGGCTCGATAAGATCGACAGGCTGATTTCCGGCGCCCTTGTTTTTTAATGAAAATCTCAAAATTCTTCGATATATCGATGTTCGTCCGATATGATCTGAATTCAAACATCGATAAGATCGGAGGTCCATCGATGATATCGACAGTGGGCGCGCATTTCTTACAACAGTAATTTCAGGTTATTTTTAACTATGATCGGGGGCCCTTCGATTTAATAGATATTCAAATATCGATGATATCGACACTAGATCGATTGCATCGAACAAAACCATAAACTGTCCAGCTAGTTCAAAGATAAATCAGCTAGATTTATCGATGCCTTGACTCTGATATCGATGTCATCGACATTCAAATTGCGATGACCTCGACGGTTCCCCCGATCATTCATGAAAACCTGAAATATCTCAAAGTCAAGTCTCTCTTGTTTTTCAAGTGTCGATGGATCGAACCTGTCATCGATGGAATCGGAGTTCGAAATCCGATGACATTGACCAATTGGCAAAGAGTTTCAAAAGTGTATGACATCGAGTCCGAGTCATCGAGCAGACCATCGATGCTATCGAGAGTATACGCTCGATGATATCAAACGTTCTCGATGATATCGAACTTTGTCATAAATGTGACCGTTTTATATTCATTGGAACTTTTTGCCTATTTATAAAGGACTTGTCTTTTGTTGCTGTGAGAGAAAGTAGAGAGAGCTTTTGAGTGTTTCAACTTATATCCTATACCTAAAGCCCTTTCTCTCAAGGGAGTTCATCCTCCAATCCACCCTCATCATTGATATTCAATGGAATGGATTGGGGAATGAACTTCCGCGTTCAAGGATCCTCTAGCTACTACCTTAATGGCAAATCATTATGCTGGGATGCCTTGAATGCATAAGATTGGAACTACTATCTTCCTAACAGGGAAATCTTTAGAGAGTAGGATTCCATCTTCACCTTGACCCAACCTTAAACCTAGTCTTGGTATATCTTTTGTGTTGCGGATTAAGGGAGCAGAAAACTCTTCGTCAACAAGAAGGAGGAGATCTTCGGCGTTGTGCTTAACGGGACTCATCAACTTATCAGTAAGTATCTAGAGTCCAGGAGGACACTTGCGATTATTCCTTTCTAGGATTGGGACTTAAGTAGTTCTCACCCTTTGAAGTCCTCAAGGAGGCCTCCGGCGGGAGTGTACGTTGTGGGTGCGTTGTATGGACCCTTGCTCTGTGGAGAGCATAAACATCTGGTTAGGAGTGAACCAGTAAAACTCTGGGTTTGAGGTGAACCGTGTAAAACCTCGGGTTTGAGGTGAACCGAGCAAAACCTCGGGTTTGAGGTGAACCGCGTAGAAACCTCCGTGTAAGGGTGGAAGGTGAACCTGATTTAAAACCTTAGGTTTGAGGTGAACCCTGGGAAACCTCCTTAGTGAATTCCGGTACACTCAAGGGTTGAGTGCGACAGATGGGAGTGGAGTAGACAAGTAGTCGAACTACTATAAAAATGACTGTCTGTGATTGATTTTTGTGCTTGCTCATTTGTATGATTATGCTAACTGCATTCATATCTACTCACACTTCACACACAGTCACATCCATCATAGACTATAATTGCTTCATGCTTATCATTTAAATAGTTCTGTGATTGGATCCTCTACTGAGTTTGGAAGCTAGTAGAGTTACATTGGGTAATCCTAAACATTGCATACCTGTTAAGATTAGAGTGATAGGATTTTTTTATATAACTCGTAAATCTTTAAAAAGTCCTATTCACCCCCCTCTAGGACATATTGACATATTCCTACTTTAACTAAAGTGGTCTTCACTGCTATTTCAATGTCCATACATCAAGCAGATTGGGGAAACCGAAATACCCTTATTGGAGTTATTGTCATAACCCGATCGCGCAGCTCAAGGGCCGTGGCCATGTGTAACGTCCTGAATTTTTGCCAACTTGGAGATGGACGTCCTTGGGCAATGGGTCGATTATAACACCTTATTGACTTCTCAAAACTCAACCCTAAAGTCTCAAATCCCCTTTTTAACCCATTTCCTTCAAAAATCACACCTTTCACTACCATATTCATCAAATTTTTCTAAGTACTTTCATATTAGACACTAATCCTAAAGTTTAAATGATGAAGAACAATACTTAAATAAAAATTTACTATAAATAGTAAATAAATAATAAAATAAGTTTTTTACCATTAACCTTATGGAATCTCATAAAATAAATAAGTTATTTGGATAGATCAACTTCTCCTACCCCAAATTCATATATGACAGATCACATAACTCATTCCAGGTTACAAAATACACCCATTTCAAAAAATCAGAGTGGCAGGCACCACATAGGGGCGCGGCGCACCGCGCCCGGCTGACCAGCAGACCGCAGGCGCACCACCGGTGCACCACGTTTTGGTGGACCCTCACTGCAGATTTTCTATACTTTTCGATCGACTTCAGAAAGTCATATCTCCCTCAATATAACTCCGATTTAGGTGATTCAAAAGCCAAATTGAAGCTCAATAAGGTTAGTTTCGTATAAAAATAAGTGAAAATATAATAAAAATTTTAATATAGTTAAATATAGGTCGTTGTGGCAACTGTCCAAAAATTATTAGTTTGGACAGCTGCTGCTTCTAGAATTTTTAGAATTTTTCTAGAACACAAAATCTAATGAAATTTGGTAGAGATGAAGTAGACTTGATGAAGAACTATTAAAAAAATAATTAAAATAATATACTAATTAAAAGTGCTAGAAGGGGGTGTAGAACTGCCCTAGGACCATATTCTGTTGTAATTATGGCATAATTTAGTTAAGTACTAAACTGAATAATCAGTAGAATTAGCTTGAACCACTTTCTATACAAACTATAAGACCTAAAACCTTTAAAATCACTAACTCAACACTACTTAAAAACCTGAGAACAATCTTAAAACCAAGTTGCTCTCGGGAGCACATTGAAACTCCGTATCCGACCTGGACCACGCATCAAAAGTCCGATTAACGCAAAACTATATGATTATAACCGCCTTATTGGGCTTGACAACCATCACGTGAGTTGAATCCAAATAATATCTAGAAATGCACAACTTGAGCCCCGAGTCAAGTGTGTGGGAAACGCAAATATCTTTAAAAAATGAACTCAGATTTACGTGACTTGGGTCGTTCGCTTGCAGGCCAAATTTAAGGTTTCAGACCGTCAGATTCTGACCCAACTGCACCCTTGGATCAGAAAAATTTCCGTACACAGGTCAGTGTACTTATGGCCCTGATCGAGCGACGATAGTCATTGAACTGAAACTGGTTCCCCACGGTCGATCCACAAATCCGATCGGACCAAAATCTTAACCTAGCTTAGATCCATTTTCAGGGAAATTGCTCCTGATCGTGTGTAGGTAAAGGACCTCCAGATGAGCTCCATTGGCCCGAAACAGATGCCTTTTGGCTATAACCTAAGTATACGATGGCCCTGGGGCCATTTGCGTCAGTTATGGGCCTATATAAGGACCTAAACCCACCCCATTTCTATTCCGTACGATTTTCTCCAAACCCTTAGAGAGAGAAGAGAGAAAAGGGGAGAAAGAAGTGGAGATCGAAGGGAGATCCTTGTAGTTTGTTACCGTGGTTCCTTCCTGCTACTCCACGCGTTGAATCGCCTCTACATCTAGCTACACCGTCGAATCCAATTCCATTTTTGAGTAAGAAATCCTAACCCTAATCTGGTTGAGGAATCCAAATAGTAGAATCGGTGAAATAACTAACCTATTTCGTGATTCAGGTAGCCATTGTGCCGTAGACAAAGGCGTAATGTTCGAACCGAGTTCGATACGAGTTTACCGATGAAAGGTGCGGACTATAAACGTTTAGGTTATGGTTTTCAAGGCTTTCAATGTCAGTTAATAATTTATAACTGACTTGATTGCTGTCACATGTGCTTAGATGTAATGATTTATGTATATTACATATATATGTGAACTATGTTGAATATAATGCATTTCATGTGGTTGTTGAAATGTTTAGATGAATATGGAATTATGATTTGTGCTTGCTATGATTATTTGATTGAGAATACATGATTGTTGTACTTGTGGCAACTCCTTGTAAAAGGATTTGCTACAATATATATTATAACTAATTCATTATATGCATGTTAATATGCGTAGTTTAAGTGTTTGATAAAATGCCTGAATGAGAAAATGCTTGTTGAAATGTATTTAATGAGGGTATTGAGATAGGATTCTCAATCACCTTATCTATAGCTACAGTTTCCCTAATGTAATCTATCTCGTTGTTACATGTTTTATGGATGAATGCCTATGTATGTTAACAAGTACTCTATGTGTTCGTTAAAATGTTTAGATGATATTTATATTTGAATTGGTTATTACATGCTGTTTCGACTAGCACATATGAATGCCTATGGTGTTTGGAGTATGATTGGGACTACTGCATAGTCCAGGCAATCGGTAATGATTCTCAAATTAGTGGCCAAGGTCGTTTCACTACACAAGACACGTTCGATGAATCTGAGTCGTACAATGATTGTCGATAGTGGTACCATGTCGACTAATTCAGCGTACGCTCGTACCAATCAAACTTGTCAAGTAACCCGATTGGCCTATTGTGTGTTTACCATGTATAGACACTACTACTTGAATCTAAGGTACCAACTTACCAGTGCAAAGCCCGTTTAACCTTGGTACCACGATCCGCTAAGACTCATAAGTCAAGCATGGTGGTATGGGACACCGTGGTCGAGCTGTCGGCCTACGCTGGGGCGACGAGCCTCCCCGTAGTGACCAGTAGCAACCCAAACTCATGAGTCGAATACGGTGGTATGGGACACTATATTCGAGCTGTCGGCCTACCCCAACGCAGCCTGGCTGTGGTCCCCAATTGGGTTGGTGATGAGCCTTCAAAAATAGACTGTCAGTTGGTAGGGCGTCGGTGGAGTAACTTCGAGTATACACTGGGACTATACTGAGGTGACGAGCCTTTCCGTAGTGACTTCGAGTATAAACAAGACTACGCGGATGGTGACGAGCCTCCCGTAGTGACCTGAACTTGCCTATCGTATGTGATTGACTAGGATTGACAACCCAAGATGGATCATTGTTTGGGCAATGATATAAGGGAGGTACCTTAGCTTCACGAATCTATTGTATGAATAGACCTAATTAAGAACTTGGCTAACACGACCATGCATCGCATTGCATGATGCTTTAGCGAGGAAGCGCACGTTTATTGGGAGTGTTGCATGCGCGATCGTGAGATGATGTCGCTGAGGGAGTGCAGGCGAGGGCATACATCATTATCGCATACCATTCTTACATTAACAAGAGTAATTAGGACCTGATTGTTGTACTGCTTTATCATTACTACTTGACTGAATTGATAACATGTTAACCTTTGCTTTATAATTCCACTGAATTAGCTACTCATTCCCACCTGGGATGGTGTTTTAAACACCACCCAGACTCTGGTTTAAATACAGGTGATGGCGAGGTCTATACAGCAGAGTTGGACTTCATAGGCGAGGAGGAAGGATTCTCCTACGTTCAAGTATCAGGCGGATCTATGTAGATCTCATACCGATGCGCAGGGACTACTGGGTACTTGTTTAGTTGAACACATTTACTTCCTGTATTTGATATGGTTAGAAACAACACATGTATATATTTAGCCCGGTTTCATACTCATACTCTGAAATTTGTGAAACGTTTTCATAATTAAATGCATAATTTCAGTCTTCCGCTTGCCAAATTACATTAACTCTAGAGTATAATATGTTGCTTTAGTATAATCCCACTCATGTTTAAATGCACTAATATGGACAACATTCAATCATCATTATCTATGCTGCATAAGTGATGCGTTGGGACTCGGGAATAGAGCTTTGCTCGACCCCCCATTTTCAGGGTGTTACACCATGTCACTCTCGCAACCTTTAGCCCTATCTTGGGGTCGTCAGTTCCGAAAAGTAGTATAAACACACGAAGTTCTACTCAAATTTACAAGTTCTACATAACCTATTCCAGCCTATACAATTATGTGGACAGCCATATAGCAATGCGCCGAGATAAATCTTCCACAGATCAACCTACATCATATAATTCAGCCATGCATTGAAAAATCCAAGCAAGTGACTCGACCCAATCGAAAATTCTTCAGCATTACATGTCCACAACAAATCATGCTCAATCACAAACTCAGGGAATCATGAATTAAACACTAAATAATTATTTACGGCAATTTATATTATCATGGTAGGCATAGTTAACACCAAACTAAAGGAAACACAATTAACCATCAGCAAATTAGGGAAATCCACAAATTCATAACCAACATAGCATGCGCATCAGCAATTTAATTTATTTAAGGGTTTGGGGCCAATCCCTTTCCCATAAATTTCAGAAATCTCTCATTTGTCATCCTAGTTATACCTAATAAGGAAAATCCTGCCACATGCACCAACATTTACCAAACACGTTCGTTAAACCTATACTAGGCACGATAATCAACTACCTAAAGGCAACGGTCCTCACCTAAACTTAGCCGGAGATTGCTGAGATGATCCTGGTGACGCCGGGTCCACAAGCTCGAGGTGACGGGGCCATGCAATGCATTGGATAGACAAAATAACATGCATGTTGTAGAAATTATGAAAATAGAGTGAGAATCCTTACGTTACCTTAGATGGGTTGGAATTCCTCTTCCAACGGCGGAGAACAATCAAGATTTTCGGCGGAGGAGGGGAGAAGACGTCGGAATTTATGAATTCCGGCCACCGGGGTCACATGCAAGTGAGGTACCCCAATGTAACGTCTCAGAAAAATCCGTACAAAGACCTGTGTACCACCTCAGGCAGAAATCACTAAGGACCAAATCCTTTAGAAATTAGACGAGAATTAACTAAGTGTTAAACTGGATTATCTGTGAAATTAGCTCTAACCACTTTAAATGCGAACTGCAAGACCCAAAACTAGTAGAATCGTTAACGCTACATTACCTAAAAACGTAGGATCAATCTCAAAACCGAGCAACTTGAAACTCAGTTGCTCTCGGGAGCAACTTGAAACTCAGTTTCGGACCTGGACCGCGTGTCGAAAGTCCGATAACCGCGGAACTATATAGTTATGACCGCCTTACTGGACTTAATAACCATCTCGAAAATCAAGTTCAGATAGTATCCAGAAACACACAACTTGGACCCGGAGTGAAGTGTGTGAGAAACGCGAATGCCTTTAGAAAATGAACTCAGATTTAAGTGATTTAGGCCGTTCACTTGTGGGCTAAGTTTGAGGATTCAGACCATCAAAATCTGACCCAAATACACCCTCGGATCAAGGAAATTTTCCTGCACAGGTCAGTGTACTTGTGGTCCTGATCGAGGACGGTGACCGTTGAATTGAAACTGATCTGATACGGTCGATCCACAAATCCGATCGGACTGAAAACTTAACTTGACCTAAATCCAATGTCAGGGAACTTTCCCTGGGCCGTATGCAGAAATGGAGCCTCCAGATGTGCTCTGTTGGACCGAAACAGCCACTCTTTGGCTATAACCTAAGTATACCATGTCCCTGGGGCCATTGAGGTCAGTTATGGGCCTATATAAGGGCCTTAAACCCTCTTCCTCTCTCATGCCATACGATTTTGCAAAACCCTAAGAGAGAGAAGAGAGAAAAGAGAAGGAGAAAGTGAGGAAGAGAGAGAGAGTGTGTGTGAGAGATTGTTGTAGGGATTCATTCCCACCACTCCACGTGCTTAACCACCGCTTCCATGTCATCATACCGGCGATTCCGATTCTATTATTGGGTAAGAAATCCTAACCCTAACCTGTTTTAGATATCCAAATAGGAAGATCGGCGAAATAGCTAACCTATTTCGTGATTCAGGTAGTCGTTGTGCCATAGATAAAGACTTGGAGTTCAAACTGAGTTCGATACGTGTTTACCGGCGAAAGGTGCAGACTATAAACGTTTAGGTTATGGTTTTCAAGATTTTCAATGTTAGCAATGATTTATGTCTAACTTGATTGCTATCACATATGCGTCGATACGATGTTTTCCTAGTATTACACATATATATTAACTATGTTGAAATAATGCATTCCATGTGTTTGTTGAAATGTTTGTATGAGTATGGAATTAGGACTTGTGCTTGCCATGATTTATGTTTGAGGATACATGACTGTTATACGTGTGACAACATCCTTGTGAAAGGATTTGTTATAATACCTATTATAACTACTATATTACATGTATGTGATTTGTGTAGTCTAAGTGTTTGATAAAATGTCTGGATGAGAGAATGCTTGTTGAATTGTATTTAATTAGGATGCTGAGAGGTGACTCTCAATTCCCTTACCTATAGTTACAATTTCTTTCATGTAACCTAACCTACTACTATGTGCTTTATGTATGAAATGCCTATGCAGGACAACATGTGTACTATGTGTTTGTTGAAATGCTCAAATGAGAATTGTATTTAGATTGGTTGTCACATGCTATCTTTGACTATCACATGTGAATGTCATCGTTTAGAGTGTGATTGGGGCTACGATGTAGTCCAGGCAATCGGTAACAATTTTCGAGTAAGTGGCTTAAGTCGTTTCACCACACAAGACATGTTTTAGGAATCCGAATGGTACGCTGATCATCGACAGTGGTTAGGCCATGAGGAGTGCTTACGCACTTCATGTCGATCAACTCAACGTAACCTCATACCGATCAAGCTTATTAAGTAACCCGATTGGTCCAATGTATGTTCACAATGTATGGACACTACTACTTGAATTTAAGGTACCAACTTACTAGAGGAAAACCCGTTTAACCTTGGTACCACGATCCGCTAAGACTCATGAGCTGGGCATGGTGGTATGGGACACCGTGGTCGAGTTGTTGGCCTACGCTGGGGCGACGAGCCTCCCCGTAGTGACCAGTGAGCAAACCAGACTCGTGAGCCGAATACGGTAGTATGAGACACTGTATTCGAGCTGTCAGCCTACGCTAAGGTGACGAGCTTTTCCCGTAGTGACCTCGAGTATAAACCAAGGCCTATGAGGATGGTGACGAGCCTCTTCATAGTGACCTGAACTTGCATGTCCACTGCTATATATTCAGGGGTGACGTTACCCTATAACTTACCTATCGTATGTGATAAACTAGGATTAATGACCCTAGAGGGATCATTGTTGGGTCGATGATATAAAGGGAGGTACCTTAGCTTCCCGAATCAGCTGTATGAATAAGTCTAATTAAGAACTTGGCTAATCACGTATATGCACCGCATTTGCATGTGCCTTTGACGTTGGATTTGAGCACAGATGAAGGGGTGCATGCCACGATCATGAGATGATGTCGCATAGGGAGTGTAGGCAAGGGCATGCATCATTATCGCATACCATCCTTGCATTAATAAGAGCACTTAGGATATGATTGTTGTACTACTTTATCATTACTGCTTGATTGAATTGATAATATGTTAACATTTGCCGTATAGCTCCACTGAGTTGATCACTCACTCCCACTCTGGGATGGTGTTTTAAAACACCAACCAGACTCTGTTTTAGATTCAGATACTGACGCGACGTATGAAGTCGAGCCAGACTTCTACGATGATGAGGAGAGTTCTCATACATGCAGTTATCAGGCAAGTTTATGTAAACCGTTCTGATCGATGGGATTACAGGGTTATATGATTAGTTGGATATCCACATTTTGTTATTTTGGGAATTATACATGTAATTATTTGAACCGGTGACATGTTCAGACTCTGGGGACTTACAATCACTTATATGATCTTATATACTTATCACAGTCTTCTGCTTGCGTAATTTAATTGTCTCTGGAGTATGATATGTTGTTTTGGTATAATCTCACTCATGTTTAATGCACTAATACGGATAACATTTAATCATCATTATCTATGTTGCATAAGTGATGTGTTGGAACTCGGGAATTGGGCTCCTACTCGACCCCCGATTTTCAGGGCGTTACACCCAATCACTCTCCTCTTCTTTCTCTCTCTCTCAGCTGCTGGAAATGGGGTTTGAGAGAGAGGGCAGCTCTTTTATATGCCCAGAATTATTTCAACTAACCCTGGGTTTTGGGTAATTCCCCAAATAGCCAAGTGGGGCCCATATCAGGTTATTGGAGCTACACTGATGGCCCATTGGCCTATCTGATAAATGGGATAGGTGCCCCATGACCTGATGAAGGGTTGAGCGAAGTTTGATCATAAATGGATGCGGGGTTTTGCTGCAGCGACCCGATTCGCGATCAATGGTCACTGTTCCATAATTAATGGCCAGATTTTGTAGGCACGTGCCCGAAATTATTTCCAACATTCGGTGTAAATTTAGAAGAGATCCGATGGCCGGATTTGCATACTCAAGCAGCAGGGTTATTTGGGTAAATTTCAGAATTTTGTTATTTTTTGCCAGGCGACTTGCAGTTTGCAAGTGCCAGCAGGGCAGCGCTGTTTGACGGTTTCTGGGTATTTCCGGGGCTTGGCGTCCGCGTAGGACCACAAGCCCAGCGAGCCCAAAGGTCTAACAAAGTTTCAGGATTTTTTAACCTCCCTTAGGCGATACACAGCCTGTACGGACAATCGCTGAATATAAAGGGGCTACCTGGCTCTACGGCCTGCGCTCGACCTGAGCACGATTTGATTTAATCCTATAAGTGGTTAAGTTTGTCATTAATTAGTCCATAGTAGGCCCAAACGTGCGACTGAATTATCTGATCCTGCGTCGACTCGCACATGCGCGTCAGGACACTATTCCCATTTTGGATGGGGTGTTATAAATATCTACTGAATCCCCATCAAAGAGAACCCTTGAGGACACGTTGAATGCATTCATGGAAGGGCAACTGTAGGCCATAAATGAACTTAAAATTTTGGTTGCAAGAATTGAAACATAGCTAAGTGTTAGGGAGAAATGGACCTTTCTAGCCCAATCACAGTCTAACCCCAAGGGACAATTCGAGGTAAGTGATCCTAATTCCTCAACCTAACAGTGGAACATGTTAAATCCATCACCACCATGAGAAGTGGTAAAGAGATTAATAAAGAGATTCTTAATAAGGTTGAGAAACTTGAGAAATTCAAAGACTCAAAGGATGATGATAAATTTAGTAGTGCTCCACATGACATAAAGCCAGTGTAGGAATATAAGCATGTGGCCCCGTTTCCCTAATGTCTTTGCTCATCAAAATGCCCAAGTGAAAATCATGATATTTATAGGTTTTCCAACAAGTCAAGATCAACATCCCCTTACTAGATGCAATTAGACAGTTCCTATTTTATGTCAAATTCTTAAAGGATTTATGTGTGGTAAATCCTTCTTGACGGAATAGGTGAGTGTCTTCATAAATCAAAACACTCCCTCAAAATACAAGTATCTCGGAAGTCATACAATCTCATGTATAATAGGAAACTTTCGAGTTGACAAAGCACTTTTAGATCTTGGGGCAAGTGTTAATCTGATACCATACTCGATATATGAGCAATTGGGCATTGGTAAGTTGAAACCCACGAAGACAACATTACAATTGGTTGACCGCTCGACTAGAATACCAAGATGAGTGGTGGAAGATGCATTGGTCCAAGTGGATAGGTTCTACTATCCAGTAGACTTTATTGTCTTGGATACACACCCAGTTATAAATGCGAGTACTAAAATTCCTATCATTCTAGGTCGACCATTCCTGGTTGCTATAATCAATTGTTGAAATGGGATCATGAAGATATCCTTCGGGAATATGACCTTAAATCTGAATGTGTTTAATTTGTATAAACCGTATGAGGATGATGATGTGATTCATGAGGTAAATTTGATTAATATATTTGAATATAATAAGCGTCTCCCGACTGAAATTCCCGAGCCTCTAGAAGTATGCTTTGCACACTTTACATATTCAAATGATCCTATGATTAAAGACATAGTGAATGCCTTATAGGAGTGTGTCCCGGTGCCTGATACTAACTGGAAAGAAAATTGTTCTGAAAAACTCCATTCCACCAATTTTGAATGTTTACCATAAAAGGTGGAGGAGCTAGATTCTGAACTGAAGTCTGAAACTTCGGATTCTACTGAGACTACACTGCCTAAGGAGATTTTTTTTTTCTATTATATCAATTGTTTGTAGTATCTTATTCATCATGGTCCACTAATATTGAAATTTTTTCTGCCATAGGTGAATCATATATTCTTTGGACACCTCACAAAAATAAAAAGGAATTTTTTAATGTGGTGCACAAATTTCTTTAGATGATCATAGTCCAGGTCATCCAAACTTGCTCTAAAGTAGGTTTTATAGATGATCTTGTTGAAAAGCTTGCTGAGAAATTTGCCAAAATACTTGCCAGAGGAAAAACTAATGCCTCTGGATGATTGATAGTTTAAATTTATGAATTTATTGCTTTCTTAGGGTAGTTTGTTTTATTAGTATAGTTTAGTTATTGAAACACCAATTGATAAGAAGTTCATACTAGTTTATTTGTTTGTCGCCTTTCAGGTAATTTTCATATACTCCTCTTTATTTTCATTGCTTTCATGTCACTCTTATTGTATATATTTATACATTGAGGACAATGTAGAATTTAGGTTGGAGGTAGGTTTCCTTTAGAAATTTCTTCAATTTTGAGCTAAAAATTTTCAAAATTTTCTATGAATTAATCCAGAGATTAAAATAATAAGATACTTAATGTTGATGATTTTTTAAACTTAGATTTTAGTTATTTGATAGATATCAAAGATAAGTTGAAGTTATTAATCTTTGAATTAGAAGTTTTAAACATTGATCGAGTCATGATTTCATGTCTTATATAGCTTATACATTGAAGTCTTGGTTTGATATTGTAGTGTTAACTTGATGATTATTAAGAATGATAGGAAGCAAACTTGAAAAATGTGCCCATCATATTCAATCAAAAAAGAAAAAGAAGTAATAACGAACTAAAAAGCAGTTGTCGTCGAAAATAACTACTTATCAAAGTTCCATTAAAGGACCACTGTGAAAAGAAACGAAAGAGATTAAAAATAGTGTGAAAGCTGTAGATGGAAAAATCAAAAGCTAGATTTGTAGAATATTGAACTGTAAGGCAAGTTTTGATTTAGGCTTTAGTTATCCTGAAATACTTCTTTTGATTATCAATGTTATCATGAAAGTAGATAGCTGACTCTTTGATAGTGTTAAGTTTAGATTTCACTATGTATTCATAAAACTCAATATATATATATTTTTTTAATTATAGGATTAATGCTTTGAACTTGATTATGATGTTTACAAAGTACTAGAGTTTAGGTGGAAGTAGTGTTTTCCATTAATTTATTTTGGGTTTCTATAATCTGAATTGTTTTTAGAATTGTTTGAGTTTATAGGAAATTATTAATTTGATTTCAAAATATTTTTTCGCATGTTTTGCTCGGAACTAGCTAAATGCTGGTTGGAGGTGTGATAATGCCTAAATATTGCATATTTATCCTCTCAATTACATTAACTTTCCTTGTAATTAAGTGTTAATTTAATATAATTATATATATTTTCTACATGCGATGAGATTTTAGACCTAAAGATGAATACATGCTTAGATAAAGGAATTAAAACTCAAAAGGATGATTCATAAAGAATTGTAGATTTAAAGGACATTAATAAAGAATTCAAGTGCCAAAGATTCAAGAAAACCAAGAATAAAGGATGAAGAAAAGACTGAAAAATCACAAAGTATAATAACATAAATAACAGACGTCTATTCAATCCCAGTTGAGGTTGATTTGGTCCGACTAAATGTGCACAGAATAATCCAAAAAGAATGTGTGATTTTTAGAGGAAATTTGGCTTGACACTTAAGTGCCGCTGAAGCCATGTTCGATGCCACCGAAAGAGAGTTCAATGCAACCTAAGGGAGACAAAGACTTCAAACATATTCAAATGAAATTCTGCTATAGTCAAAGGTATCTTCGGCTGAACTCGATGTGACTTCAGTGCGATTAAAGGCTGTTGTTGATGCGATTGAAGCATAACATAAACATGTCCAAAAATTACCTGAAAAGTATAAACGTAAACTTTACTTGAAAAGTATAAACATACACTTGTCCAAAAATTACCCGAAAAGTATAAACATAAACTTGTTCAAAAATTAGTTAGAAATATCTATTTGTTTAAGCCAAATAAACTCTTTTTCAAAAAATAACTCATTCCTAACTTATAAAATCGGAACTTATTTGTTACTTTATAGACGAATATACTCTTAATTAGACTTTTACCAAATAGTCTAAAAACTTATTATTTTTTTTAAAAAAAATAAGCCAACAAGTTCTTATTTGAAGAGATGCCAAATACCCCCTAAACCTGAGGACTCACAAGAATTAAAAGAAAAATGTGACATTATCAAATGATGTATGTGTTTTACATCCTAGCTGTCTAATTATTTTAGCAGCTCATTTTAGGGCATGAAACAAAAAATGAAGTAGAACCAAATCTCAAGTAGACCACACCATAAGTGAAGTATATACAAAGCTCAAAACAATGGGATAATGAGACATTGTTGAAACCTTTCTACAACCCATCGTAATATTTATTTATTATCAAATTTGTTCATTATGTTACTTAGACCTAGATGAAGTGAAAACATAAATATCAGCCTGATTCAAAACTTTTGTGGCCCAATCAGTTTTTAATGTTGTGCATTCAATCACCATTATTTTCTATGGTGTGGTTCACTTGAGCTTAGGATTTACTCCATAGTTCATGCCCTGAAATGAGTTGGTAAATTTAATAAACAAAGTAAATATAAATAACATACATCATATTAGGCCTATAACACCATTGGGGTGGTGTTGGCAACGCCACTTGACCTGCGTCCAAAGGGAACATGCCCGTTCATTAGGTTACTCAGACCTAGACGAAGTGAAAACACAAAATCAACCTGATTCAAAGCTTTTGTGGCCCAATCAGTTTCCAATGCCTTGCATTCAATCATCGTTATTTTCTATGGCTCAATTTACTTGAGCTTAGGATTTACTTCATTCTTAGTTCACACCTTAAAATGAGTTGGCAAATTTGATAAACAGAGTAAATAAAAATCACATACATCACGTTGGGCTTATAAGTTATAACACCGATGGGGTGGTGTTGCCAACACCACCTGATCTGAAAACACAAATATTACCCAGATTCAAAACTTTTGTGGACCAATCAATTTTCAATACTGTCCATTCAATCACCGTTACTTGGTTCACTTGAGCTTCTGATTTGCTCTATTAGGCCACGCCTTAAAATGAATTGGCAAATTTAATAAACAGATTAAATATAAATCACATGCATCACATTGGGCGTACGGCACCGTTGGAGTGGAGGCAACACCACCTGATCTGCGTCCAAAGGGAACGCGCCCCCTTCCCTAAAATATCTCTGCTGCAGTTCACTATAACACGCGGGAACGAAAGTTAGGCATGTTCACGCTACGCATGTACAATGAATTTGCGGCTAGGCAGTCCATATTCAGCACACGTGTAAAAACTGCTGAATGCAGGCGATGGGCCGAACCATGTCTCGAGATCGCACGTGCCCCACGTGTGCATATGTACTGCGAAGCCCTCTCTTCCTCCCACGCGAGCGAGTCGCGCCAGCGTACCCGGTTGCCATTCTCCTCTCGAAGCGCGCCTCGTCTTTTAGCTTGCCTGACGATGCTTTGAGAGAACCGACAGGCGAATGATCAGCAGCAGTGGCGGATTACGAAAATACCCCTGCTCGAGGCAGAAATTACGTGGTTCTCTCTATGGCATTTCCAGAAATTCTTCCTGTTTTTCTTTCCTCAATTGATCGAATCTTCTCAAGGAAGCCCTAATCTCTGTTTTTCTTCTCGTGTTCTCTCTCGCAGGCATGCTTTGTGAAAATAAAAAAGAAGAAGAAAGAGCTGAAGAATCAGAACTTCTGATTCCAGGTGAAGAAAAATCCATTCTCCATTTTTTCTATGAATTTTCCGTCAGAAATGGTTTTTTCTGTCTCTGTATTTTCGTTCAGTTTGTGCTCAGATTTCCGATAAGCTAGGTATCATCAAAGAGAAAATTATCTCAAGGATTGTAAAATAATCACATAAAATGGCAATTTTGTAATTTCAGTGAAGCACCGATGATTATCGGGAAGTTCTTCTTTTTATTGTTTTATATTGTGTATGTTTTTCTTTTTCTTTTTCGTAATTTAAATTTTATTTTATGGGAATTGATATCTGTACCTGGCACGACTGATTGGCATGCATCCATTTTTAGTTTCAAAATTGATATCGTCAAAATAAAAATGGCTGTAAGAAAATCGATTAGGGTTGGGAAACAGTGGCTCCCATGTGTTTGGGAATTCATCTGGAACAACAGAAGAGTTCATTTTTCTCTTCTTTCTCTCATGGGTCAGATCTAGTTTTTGGAGATGTAGGAAACCCAAATCTACAAATTGGCAAAAGAGATGGAGGGGAAAAAAATGAAGAAGCAAGATCCAGAACATTTATGGTTTACGATACAGATTGTTAATTTGATATATACAAAAAACATGGAATTATATGACCATCACTATGAAGATGCATGGATGGGTACCCTTGGGTCATGAGTTACTATGTGGGCCAGCACATCCTGGTGATCTACATTGCTAATGATCCCCTGAAAGGCCTGGATGGATGGGCACACAGGATCAGATGGTATCTACGTGATCTTAGGACCTTTGTACAAAGCCAAAGATGGATAGCCTACGTCCAACCGCCCACCTAACTACTACAGATCGGAGATGATTTGATCATCCCTTTGATTTACAGTTAAGATGGCCCCCCAGATGTGATTAATGATTTAAATTGTCTAACGGCGGCTTGATGACAATGGGTATTATTCCTCTTCTATTTTCTCTTTGGGAAACAATCTTGGTTGGGAATGCTTTGAATGAGAGTATGCCTCCTTTTTTTATGAATGGAGGGATTGAAAGGATATGGGAGGAGTTTGGATGCGATATGGGTTATCCTTATCAAATTGGATCTTTCTCTTTTATCCTTGTCACATTGGATCTCTTTCTCTTATCCCAATCTCCTTTCTTGTACTTCAAACTCAAAATTTAAATTTCTAGAGAAAATCGAAAGAGGGACATATCGGAGGAAAACCACAAGGGATACACCCACTAGTGGTTGCCTGTAAATTGGCTCCATAGGCCCATATCCAACATCTCCCACTTAATTACATTGTGGGATGGGTACAAAATAGATTGTCTATCTAGATCATCTCATAACAACAAAAAGAAAAAAAAAAGGCAATCATAAGAATTGGAGGCGTGGAACCATCTGGAACACCGTTGTTTTCTCGTAGGTCTTTGAGTAATATGTGACTACTTGAATAATGCTCAATAACCCAAGCCTTGCTATGCCTGTCGTATATACATGACAACATTTAATGGAGTTGAGTCCTGATTTGAAGTACATAGTCAACATACGCACTTATCCAACTTATCAAATTTATTTAGAAAACTTAGTTTTCATAAATATTGGTTTAAATCCGTTTTGAAGTAATAATTTAATACCTAGAATTTTCAAAAGAATATTATTTGCAAAAATCTATAAAAAAAGCTCGATACTATTGGCGGATGAGTCTTTTAAGTGTGTACTAGTGGTTTAGAAATTTGGTGTAGCTATCATGGGATTTTTCCCATGTAGATGTGTAATTTGGAATCGACTAAACTACTTTCCTAGTTTAACCAAATTTGGCCAAGTTAAGAACCTTTGTCATCGCATGACAAAGTAGCGACACTTAATCCGAGTACACAAGAGGGTAGTTGAGGACAAAGAGTCACTTTTGAGACTGGCTACTCGCATGATACAATGATAAGATTGAAAGAAAGCATTCCGTAGGTAATAATAGGTCCGTGCATGTGACTACAATCAATGTTGTATAGTAGACTATACTAGGCACGTGTCAAACTTACAATACACAGGTCACCACACATTAGGTATTATTTATTTCATATTCTCGTGACTTTGCTTTTAATCGTGCCATAACATTAATTGCATAGAAGAGCAATGGATTGATTTTTATTTTAATTTATTTTATTTATTATTATTTTATTTTATTTTGACTTAGATTAATCCCATCCAGTATTCGAAATATCGGTATCGCGTTACGTATCGCACCCTTGGGATATGGATATGTATCAGTTATCGCATGGGATATATCGATTGTATCACGTAATGTATCATTGATGTTGGAATCATGGGGAAACGTTGGAAGTTAGTCAAATTTTTTAATGAAATTTCAGTGATTGTTAAAAAAGACATCAATACACATAAATCAAAACATTACAAAAAACAAGTGCACATAATAGGTTTTCTTTGTATGGGGTCCTAATCTATGCGTTGTCTAACTGAATTGACTCAAGTATATTCAAAGTTTATTCATATAATTTATAAATGTAAGAAGATGTGTGGAAACACAAGCAATACATTCAAAAGCAAAAGAAGAATCACTAAATCATGGATTTGCGAGAAATTGGGATTTTTTTATTTTTATTTTTTTTCAATTTTCGGCAACTCGGTCCTTCTCCTCCAGATCTCAAAATCGAAGCTCCCAATCCATGATTATTCATGCGAAACATGAAAAATCATGGATTTGTAACAATTTGACACTGATTTAACATGATTTACAGAAAAAAGGATCGAAAATAAAAAAATGCTCACCGGATCAAACATGTGGGATATATCCCACTACTTGTGCGTTTCGTATCGCATAGGTGGGATACAAGAAATATCGTGGGATATATCGGCCAATATCATCGATATTTAAAACATTGATCCCATCTACAATTTTTTAAGACTAAAGGCAGATATGACGTTCCATCACTTGATTCTCATATTCTATTCTTCACGATAGGGGTGGTTCACACCTCAATATATGAACATTACCCAAATTGTACCTCTCATATACATTTAGGGTTGGTTTACCCATGTGAGTGGGCAACCAGCTTATGAAAATTGTGGAGATCCCTCGAGATCTTAAGGTTAATGCTAATGATCTACACATCGAGTTAGTAATAGTGCTTAATACGAGAAAAAATGGAATGTTTATTTATTAATGAGAGGTAAAAGATATGTCATATAGAGTTAAAAAAAAGGTAGATCATATGGGTGTAGCTGGAATAGTATATCATTAGTATATCATACAACTTTATTACTCAAGCTCTTCTTAAGCCCATCTACTAGACGTGAACTTGGAATAGTTTTCAAGCTATAGGTTTCATTAGACCAAAGTCTCTTTGCTGGGAATGTAGCTAAGGTAAACTTTTTTCTCTCACTTGATCACGAACATGGCGATACTTTATCTCAATTTGCTGGACTTCTAGTGGTGTTTAGTGTCCTTGAACAAGTGAATAGCAGATGTGTTCTCTATCCTTAACAACACAGGTTCATGAATACCCAGTAGAACACCTAGACTAGGAAGAATTTATAGATCCATGCATATTCCCAAATAGCTGCAGAACATATAATGTACTCGGCCTCTATAGATGAAAAGGTTGTAGATGTCCGTTTCTCACTCGACCATGAGATGGCTTCTTCTTTTCTTTTTTTTTTTTCCCACCAAGAATACATATCTTTAAGTTAAGTTTTCCTTATCGGGTCATTACTCCAGGTGGCATCTGAAAATCTTTGAAGCTCGAGATTTCTGTCTCTATGACAAATTATCAAGTCATTTGTCCCTCTAAGATAATAGAACATACGTTTGATGGGATGGCTTTCCAATGAGATTCTTCAGTTCCTTTGGTAACGGCTAACTATGTCAACTACATAATTAAGACCAACAAAGCATGACATACATTAAGCTACCTGCTGCACTGGCATAGGATACTGAGGATATAACATGTTTTCTAGCGTTAGTCTGGGGGCACGACCTCCTAACTTGCTTGGTAGTTTTCTTAGCCAACTAAACTACTCTTAAGATTTTCTATATGTAGGTATCTTGAGTTAGGTCCAAGCAGTGTTCGAGTTGTCGGTATCGCTACAAGTTTCGCTGGTCGGAGATAAGGATATAATATTGTTATCGCTAATAATATCGCCGATTACCGGAAATGCAGGGAAAAAGGGGGAAACAGAGAGAAAATGGTGGAATTTTTCAGTGAAACTTCAGGACATGCCTAAATACACATATTTACATATTCAGGAATGAAAAAATTACAAAAATAATGCATTAAATAAGAAGTTTCCATTTAATGGGGGCCAAAAGACATGCGTTGTTGTAAGAAATCACTCAAATAGTAACCAAAATGAGTTTATATAATACAAATGCAAGCTTATAACAATTAAGACATGCAAAAGTAAATGCATTAAAAAAAATACACATTTCCGGCCATATTTCATCCCCACATAGAATGAGGATTGGATGAGTGGATCAAGAAAAAAAATGGAGGGATTTATGGTATTAGCGGAAAAGTTGATGGATGAACCAATGGAAGCGACGGTTAGATTGACTGATAAATCCACTGCAGGTTCTAGTAACGGGTCCACCAATAGATTGATTGATGGATCCATTGGTACTTTGACAATTTGACAAACTCTTCAATCCACTGATGGATCAAATGATGTGTTCGGTGATGGATGAATAGTTGAGTCAGCAGCACCTGAATTAATGAAGAGACAGTTGGGCCACTTGAACTGATAGAAGATACGGCATTCATAAAAGCACAAGAAAATACTATGTGGTCGACAGTGGAACATGGTGAGAGTTGTGCCCATAGTTACCTGATTCACTGGTGGACATTTTCTTCCTTTCTTTTTAAAAATGTTTTGTTTGCCCAATTCACCATTCGCGTTTGTGTGGTTCAGTGAACTGATTCGATCCTTTAGTTTGACAAGATTCGATGTTCGATACATGACAAGAAATTCCAGCTTTAGTTTCACGAAAAAATAAAAATAAAAGATATCCTAGTACTGGTTTTACTGTTGATTGGTGCCATTACTGATGTGGGCATAGTCCCAAAAGGTCAGATTGACTGGACAATCATAACCTCCAACTACTGGACATTGTTTTACAAACCTTTTGACTTTTTTTTTTTTTCATTTGCCTGTTTGATGGCCAGCAATAAGATGATTAAGATGATTCTTTACATATGATTTTTGTGATATGACCCATCTGTGGTAGACCTATGATCTGAACGGCTGGGGTGAGGTTACACGTATGTCATATATGCAGTGGTTATGTTCACGAGCATATATTGTCACTTTCCAAGGGCATCAATGTTTTTGTTAGTAATTTGGAAGCTGACTTTTTGACGATCATGGTAGTTCACCACCAGTTTTCAGGTTGTCATCCACTATGCATGTGGCATACATGTCCGCAATCTGGACGCTTCAAATATTGAGCCTCATTATGGATGTGCATAGCCCAAAAACTTATACTAAAACAGTCTTAATCATCTGTTTCATTTGCCGAATTTCGATCCCCAACCTTTGGTTTTTTCTAACCATTAAATTTGGACAGTCATAATAATCTGATTCACATTTGATAGCCTCCTACTGGATGGTAATGATCATTTGAGTAGCAGTATTTTTGAGTTAAGCTCCATCAACAATTGGCTCTATGATTTGGGGAATCTGGATTGACAGAAATGCCTACCACTAGACAGTGCGCATAACCACATGGCTTAAAGTGATGGTGAACATGGGGTATACCCT
Organism: Magnolia officinalis; assembly: GCA_021015155.1. Lineage (NCBI taxonomy): Eukaryota > Viridiplantae > Streptophyta > Magnoliopsida > Magnoliales > Magnoliaceae > Magnolia > Magnolia officinalis. Next base: position 50,466,475 of record JAJHSJ010000010.1, read on the forward strand.
ACTTTACATTGATCAAATGGTATTAGTCATGTGATCTTACAATGATCAAGGGTGCAATGGATTAAAACTATAATCATTTTCTTAATTAACCTTTCTTATCTGTATTTATATTGTGAAATGAGATGTGCTTACCCTAACTTATCTGTATTAACCATATGTAACTCATGCACGATGCCACAGGATTGCAACGAGATGTGCTTACTACTGCCTAGTTGAGAAACTTAACCATAATTCTCTACTATTGGCTGACAAGATTACCTCGTAACAACATTGAGCAACAACGTATTACATTTCTCCTGACCAAGAATTACTGGTGGAAATAATGCTGGTGAAACAGTACCGTTGTGTACACTCATCAACATGCTCATGCACAAAAGGTCATCTCAGTGAGGATGCAATTTTCCTCATTTTTCAACAACTGAATTGGAACCCAAGGTTGATTGCTACTCTTTCTTGTGTTTGCAAATGGTTTGATGACATTGCTAAGCGCATACTATGGAAAGAGTTCTGCCGGACCAGGGCCCCAAAGATGATGCTTGATCTGCAGTCCAGTGGAAGCCACAGCGTGGACGGGAACTGGAAGGCACTCGGGAAGCTGCTCATTTACTGCTCTGGGTGCAGCAAGGGAGGCCTTTTTAACAACATTCAAATTCCCAGCCATTTTGTTTATAGGACGCGGTTTTCGAGGACATCAGGGAAGAGTTTTCTTATACCTCAATGCAGGACAGATGTGTTGTATGTTTCGGACCCTTGTGAGCATCTTGATCAGGGGGAGGAGGGTGACCTAGGATTTTTCCGTGGGGTTTTTAAGTCGTTCTCAGTTTCAAGGGTTCGTAAGATGTTGATTGACCAGGAGGCAAAGCTCCACCCCACGGAGGTCTGCCCGTATTGCAAGGCGAAGCTGTGGAGCATGCTCCAGGCAAAGATGATACCGAGGAGTGCCTGCAACAGATTGGGTTCCTACGAGGATTGCATTGAGTATTATGTGTGTCTGAATGGACATATGCTCGGGATCTGCACTCTCTTGCCCCTGTCTGATTCAGAGGAGGCATCTGAGTTGGAGTGATGCTTGAAAGCAGGTTCAGGTACTCTTTCACTGTCATATATTTTTCTTTTTTGAGCAGTTGTATTTGCACCTAGTTTATAACACACTCTTATTTTGCTCGTGAGTTCTCATGGGGAATGTTTGTACGCATACAAAATCCAGACTCATTCTGCAAGCTCCACCATGGATGAGACATGGCCCATAAACCAGGCTGATTGGATGATCCTACCTGCCGGATTGAAACAGAGCTGAAATGTGCGTAGCTCTTTTTGTCTTCAAATTGAATGAAGATTGGTCCAAATAGCCCAGTTTTGGCCATGGCTGATCTATGATGGTGACATCAGTCCAAATGTACAGATCTAGTACATGCCATCACTTCTTCCAAGAGAACTTCTGTAATAAGCTGTGTGCAATATGAACCGTCTTTCTTTCTTCACTGCTTCTAGTGGCAGGTTAAGTCTCCCATTGAGTATCTAAAAGATTCTCTTGCTATTTGCATGAGCAGATTGGTTCCACTTTCTACACACAAACCATCCGACTCGCAAATTTCATGAGTCTTTGACCTCTTGTTTTTACTTAGTGCTCCCTGAAATCTATATATATTATATTTAGTTAATTGTTTTGCAATTATTAACTCAATAGTCACAAATCTCAACATTTCTTAGGGCCTCTTTGAAAAACTCAATTTTCATTGTGTTTTAGCCAGAAAGCACTATTGTAGTTGTCAGTGCATCTTGGCTAATAATCGAATGGTTATGATTCATTCTCATATTACAGTCTACCTTGGAACGGCCTGATTTTAAGGGCATGGACCTTTCAGGTGAGTGCAAATCATGTGGATTTGTTTGGATTTTCCAGAAGTGTAACCAGTTGGCACTTGTGATAAATGGTGGAAGAAGTTGGCGTCTCTAACTCATTTTAAAAGATAAAAAATCAACTAAGTTGTTTTCCAGACAAAGGCAGCAAACTAGTACTGATTTAAAATAAGATTTTACTGATTTAAAATATGATTTTAATACAGCACCTAAAGAAACCTTAGATTTTATGCTTGGAAAAGACAGAAAAAGAGAAATGAAATGAAAGGCCCTGCTGCCGGAAATAAATTTCGTATCAGTTACTATTTTGTTCGTAATGTATGGAAAATGTTTGAGTGCTTCCTTTCCCTCCATGGCTTAATTAGTAATTTAAGAATAGATGAGGGCATTTGCATTTCTCCTTCCCGTTCACAGCACTCCAGTTCCGTCCCTTCCAGGAGCTTCCCAAATGCCTTCAAGACAAGGAAAGGAAGAAAAGATTGGAAGGAGGAATGGAATAGAAGGAGAATGGTAAGAGGATGGGTTTCCAATGGGAAGGAGTCCCTCCAAGAAGGCCATTGTTCATCCTCGTCAGTGTTGATGGTCACGGATTGTTTCCCTAATAGCAGGAATTTCCATGAGATCTAGTATCAGTTTGGGACATATGGTGAGGTGATTGACACCGTGATGCTGTTGGATCACAGGTCAAGGTGTGGCTTGCAAACAAAGTGTAGGCGAATGGTGCCATTGATGGGTTGGATTGGCATAACGTCAGATGGAGAAAGATTAAGGTGAAAGTCGCCAAATATGGGCCGTAATATCTTTGAATCAAGCCCAAGGGCTCTGTGAAGTTGAAGCCAGCTTCTACAGGAGGAGAAAGGAAAATGACCGATTGGATGCTAAGAAGAGAGCAGATTTGGGGGTTGACGCTTGGGAATGGAAAGGGGGTGATCATTCTGCGACACAATCATGGGGTTGGGATCAAAACAAGTAAAAGAAGCCACCAGTTTAAGACATTAGGGTCCGTTTGGATTGGGAGCATCCAAATTTCTGGGAATCAGAATATGTACTTGGATTGCGAAAAAAGTTCACTTTGACTGGAACTTTTGTGTTTAGGGATGGGGACATTGGAATACCCCAGATATTCAAATGCCCAATGGGCATCTCATACCCTAAAATTAGGATATCACAATGCAAGGAAAAATAAAGGTAGGATTTTCATATTTCCACTGGTGATGACACTTCTTGAGAGGGATGGGCAATTTTAGGTGGGAAATGTGTGATGGTTAGGATCATCAAACCAAGGTAATTTTTGAGAGGGATGCACAATTGAAGGTGTGTGACCCACATGGAGGGTCTAAATCAGTGATGACACGATTTTTAGCACGGTTAATGTGGACTGCCCATTTCCTGTGCAATTGATTGGAAAGCTAGAATTACTGTTCAAAAATGATTTTTGCAAGGATGGGCAATCAAAGGTGGGACCCACATGATGGATGTCTAGATCAATGATCAGGTCGCTTTTAGTACAATTAGTATGGATTTTCCATTTTCCTAGACATTGACTGGAGGGTTAGGATCATCCAACCAAAGTGATTTCTTGAGAGGATGGGAAATCAAGGGTGGGACTCACATGATATCATGATCAATATGGGCATTGATTGGAAGATTAGGATCATCCAGCCAAAGTGACTTTTTGAGAGAGATCAACAATCAAGGTTGGGAGCCACACAGTGGATGGTCTAGATCAATGATATGATCAATATGCATCATCCTTTTTCCTAAGCTTTGTAGATTTTGGATCTTCTAACCAAGGTTATTGTTTTTAGAGGAATTTACAATCAAAGTGGGTACCCGTGTGGTGCATATATAGTGATTGGACCATTTGTAGCATGATCAATATGCACCATTTCCTTGGACATTGATTGGAAGATTAGGATCATCCAACCAAAATGATTTTCTGACAGCAATGAGAACTCAAGGGTGGGACCCAAATGGTGGATGGTTTGATCAATGATTGGACCATTTGTAGGATGATAATTATGGACGGTCGATCGCCCTAGGCATTGGATGGCGGGTTAGGATCATCCAACCAACGTGATTTTTCAAGAGGGGCAATCAATGATGGTACCCATGTGGTGTTATAGATTACTTTTCATACCATTTGTAGCATGATCAATATGGACCATCCACTTCCCTAGGCATTGATAAAAGATTAGGATCATCCAACCAAAGTGATTTTTTGAGAGGGGTGAGCAATCAAGGGTGGGGCCATACAATAGATGGTCTAGATCAATGATCGGACCATTTATGTTGGGGTCAATATGGACCCTTCATTTCTCTAGGCATTAAATGAACAATTAGTATCATTCGACATAAGTAATGTTTTGAGCGGGATGGGCAATCAAAGGTGAGATCCACATGATGGATGGTCTAGGTCAATGATTGGACCATTTCCGCTATGATCTATATGGCCAATCCATTTTCCTAATCACTAAATGGATGGTTTAGATCATCCAATAGAAGTGATTTTTTTTTTTTTTATAGTGATGAGCAATCAAAGGTGTGACCGCATTATGGATGATCTAGATCAATGATTGGATTATTTTTAGTTGATCAGACCATTTTTAGTATGATCAATATGGGCATACATTTCCCTATCATTGAATGGATGGTTGGGATCATCCAATACAAGTGATTTTTTAACAGGATGTGCGATCAAGGGTGAGACTCACATGATGGATCGTCTAGAATAGATTGATGGTTGAGTTCCATGTAAGCACTTTAAACCGATCCTTCATTCTCATGGTCAGATCTTTAGCTTGCTTGAATGATGAAGTTGAATGGGTTGCACTTAGATGGGGGCTGAATCAAGTTAAAAGTATTGGTTGAAACTGATCTGTTGCTCGATAAGTACTTGTTTTCGTACGAGGTGTTAGGTTACGTCCATTTGGAAAGACGGTACAAGGTTGCATGCCACCTCTGGCAGAAATGATTTTCTAGAGGCATGTTGTGTTAGTGATCTAGGTGAGGGGGATGGGCTAGACTCCTAAGGTCGATTTGCACCAATTAAATATTGGTGATAACTCTGACAACATATGCATGGCATAATTGTACGACAATGAAAACCTTCCAAATCGTTGACCCGATTATAGATGGTGATAATCTAAAAAATTGAACCGAGAAGATGATATTAACCATCTGATTGTCTTTGAATTTGGTCCACACACATCCATTTGATAGGCATTAATTTATGGTTAGGATTGTTTGATTAGTGTTGACTTTAGATATAAGCTCCATACACAATGGGACCCACAGTTTGGATGGTTTGAGTAGCGGTAAATTGGTGCCCCATGCAAGGAAGAGGATTCACCACCATTTTTTCAAACAGTGCAAAACAAGGAGTGTAGCTCTAGGGGAGATTATTTTATGAATACGTGTGTAGCCTTAGCAGGCTAGTGGAGAAGCATTTGGGAGATTTGATGCTCATGCTCAGTATGATGTGGTTGATACACAGTCACACAACATTTAATACTCAACAAACATCAAGTCAAGCTAAAGCGTCGAAATTATGGGAGCCAGTGTTATCGGTATCGCTACCAGTGTTATCGGTGTCGCTAAGGTGGAGATAAAGATAATATCAGAGATAATTTGATAATATCGGAGATAATTCAAACACTGCTCATGAGTAGGAGCTGAAGTTCAGGAATAGGTGTAGATGTTGGCCATTCTGCAGACAAGAGACCTGCTGACCCATGAGTGGTTTGCTAAGGGTAATTGGTAAAAGACAACATGTTTGAGTCAATGGTATGACATGGAGATGGAGCAAAAGCACACAGCCAGTTCTCATCAATTGAGAGCTCCACTCCAAGAGAGGAGAAGCATCACAAGGTGAGTTCTGTGAGACTATGAATGCTTTGAGTGAGATCTATTAGGTTAGGAAACCCTTCGACCATTCAAAATTCACATAGAACAATAGAATAGAACACCAAGGAGAAAGCGCCTTTTAAGGATATGGGGGTCAACTTCGCCTTCATCAACCAAATGGGAATCAAAGTGAGAGCTGTGGTTGGGTATGAATGATGGGGCATCGAATTCCAGAATTCTTATTTCCGGAGTGTGGGAGAGGTTGGCTTGGGGACAAGAAAGCCTAAGAAATGAATATAAGCCGATTTTGGATTATATTGACTACTTTACTTAGGAGTAGACTTACTTGGTTTGGTCATGTGTAATGGAGACCAAGAACATCGCTGGTTAGGAGTGAACATGTACAAGTTGAAGGCTCTAAAAGGGGAAGGGGAAGGCCCGAAAGGAAGCTGACCCCAATTAATTGGGATAAGGCTTAGATGATGATGATGATGTGCCTTTTTACTTCTTCTTACCTTGATTTGCCCCTTTGTGTAGGCAAACTTGCCAATTGGCTATGGGACGGTAATTGAGAGAATTGAAAGGAAACTCTTAACATGTAGGAGCCAATATCTATCGTTAGGTAGCCACATGTATAAAAGCTAACATGTTAAATATGCCAATGTACTTCATATCTTTATTTTAAAGCCCCAATAGTGTGATCCACTGTATTCAAAGAATTGGAATCTAGAAAGAAATTCTGCTTGGTCGGGTGGAATGAGGTTCTCCCCGTAGGATAGTGTGGGTATGGGTGTTAAAGACCTTTCAGTGATGAATCGGGCTTTAATGGTAAAGTGGTTGTGGAGACCTATAATGCAGGGGCATTTTCACACTGGGCTCGAGTGGGGTCGCCTGTGGGATGCAGGGGCACACTCGGAGTGGGTGACCCATGCGATTTGGGGCCCACGGGGGAGTTCTTGTGTTTAAGACTCCTTACCAGGGGTGATTAATGCGCATTTCACACCGGGCTCGAGTGGGGTAGCCCGTGGGATGCGGGGACACACTCGGGGTGGGCGGCCCATGTGATTTGGGGCCCACGAAGGGGGCTCGGCCGAGGTCCTAACCCATGAGATGTGAGGCCTAGGCTATGAGATGAAGGGATTAATTCGTCATACTCTAACAGTTCGAGCTTTTAGAGCAAGTGGTTAATTGTCCTGCATCAAATTGGTATCAGAGCGGGAGGTCTCGTGTTCGAGATTCCTCATCGAGGGTGATTAATACAGGGGCATTTTCGCACTGGGCTCAAGTGGGGTCACCTGTAGGATGCAGGGGCACACTCGGGGTGGGTGACCCATGCGATTTGGGGCCCACGAGGGAGGTCTCTTGTTCGAGACTCCTTACCAGGGGTGATTAATGCGCATTTCACACCGGGCTCGAGTGGGGCAGCCCGTGGGGTGCGGGGACACACTCAGGGTGGGCGGCCCATGTGATTTGGGGCCCACGAAAGGGGGTTCGGCTGAGGTCCTAACCCACGAGATGTAGGGCCTGGGCTATGAGATAAAGGGATTAACTCGTCATACTCTAACAGTTCGAGCTTTTAAAGCAAGTGGTTAATTATCCTGCATCAACCTAGTTTTGGAGGATAGCCATATTTGGGAACAAGTTATCTCTTCTAAATATGGCATCCGAGAGGGGGTTTGATCAACTTTGCTTCTTCGATGTTTAGGGCCTCAAGCATTTGGAAGGCGGCAATTGGGTCTCTCAAGATTTTATGGAAGGAGGCTCTTATTTTGTGGGAGCTGGTTACCAAATTAGATTTTGGGAAGATGCTTGGCTTGACAATGGCTTGATTCATCTTGAGTTCACAAGACACTACAATATATCTTCTAATCAAGGGGATTTTACATCTTGTTGTTTTAGCATTGTGGGGGATGTGGCAATCTAGTGTTCTTTCTTTCAAAGAAACCTTTGTGATGAGGAGATACAAATTTAAAAGGCTTTAAGATAGAAGATGGGCACTTGTCTTCTCTCCAGGGAAGTCAAGCAGGTAGAGATGGAAGGGTAATAAATCAAGCTTATTCTTGGTCAAATCCTTCTAATGTATGCTAAAAATGGAGGGAGGGTGAGCCTAGTGGTAGTGTTTGGGTGGCCAGCCACAAACGATGAAATCCTGACTATTGATCAGCTTAGGAGGAATATGATCATCATGAACATTTGTTCCATACTTCCATATGTATCTAAGATGCAGAATCTGTGAATGGTATTTTTATCCATTGCAACTTGTATCTTTCCTATGGGGATATTCCTGGAGCTATTTGATTTGCAGTGGGTAATGCCAAGATCAATTGAAGCTTTGTTTTTGGCCAGGAAATGGGAGGTCTGTTTGAAAGGGGGAAAAATATTATGGTGTCCATCTCTCTTATTTGGCCTCAGGTCCATATGGGGAGAACACAACAGCAGAAATTTTGACAACAAATCAGAAAGTAATTGAAGTGATTTTCTATAGGGTTACAAGGAGGGTGCTTGTATGGGCTTTGGGCATTCCTCTACTCAAATGTTGTAAAATAGAGTGAGATTTTGGTTTTGTTGGAGGGCTCCTCTTTTGGTAGGGAGGAGTTGATTTTTTATCATCCCTTTTCAATTCCTCCCTTTTTGTACTCCTGTTTTTGTTTTGTGCTAATAGAACTTTGTTTTGCCATTTGAAATAAAAAAAATTTATTCATGTTGTTAGTGTTTGGGACTTTTAACTTGTTTTTTTTTTTTTTCCTATTGCCTTCAAAAGGAAGAAACACTGCCATTAGATCTGTAAATACCATCTGTTAGCTTCAACAGGAAAAGCAAATCATTGTTGAAAAATGCTTGAGACTCTGACACCACAATTCCATTTACCATTTTCTAGCCACATATATGGACAAGAGTATGACTATGGATATGAACATGGATATTAGTCATATTATTGGAGGTAGATGTATCCAAGATACTCATTAATACCCAGTCCTTATGGAGTGTAGAGCCGCTACAGCCTACAGCCGCAGACAATCATTATAACACAACACACAAATGGCTGTACCGATCTAGTTCGGAGAGGATAAGAGAGTGCATTAGTTGGTATCATTCTACCATGACTTGGGCACAACCAATGCTTTTCGTATTGTTATCGTGTAATGTATTGCACCCTTGGGGGATACGGATACATATTAGTCATCGCATAAGATATATCAGTTGTATCGCGTAATGTATCACTCCTATTAGGAAACATGGGGGAACATTGGGAAACTGGTCGAATTTTTCAATGAAACTGCAGGGATTGTTAAGAAAGACATCAATACACATTTAGAAATCAAAACATCACAAAAAACAAGTACACATAATAGGTTTCCTTTGTATAGGGTTCTAATCTATGCCTCATCTGACTAAACTAATGCAAGTATATTCAAAGTCAATTTATATAATTTACAAATAAGAAGAAGATGTGAGGAAACACAAGCAATACATTCAAAAGCAAAAGAAATAGAAAAATAGAAATATACCTGGGAATGATGTGTGTTGCTGTGGCTTGGACCCCACTTAGAGTTGTGCATACATTAGGAGTGGAATTTTGAAAAGAAAAAAAAACTCTGAAATGGTGGCTAATTAACTGCTGAACGAAGTAGAATTTTGAAAAAAATTATGTTTTTGTATTTAAAATTTTTTTTTTTTTCAAAAAATCCCCAAATTACCAAGAATCACTAGATTAGGTTACATGTTTAATTTCGTATTTGGACAATAAGATTGCAGCCAATTCGGGAGAAATTAGGAAAATTTTGATTTTTCCTCAATTTTCTGCAAATCGATTAATCTCCCCCAAATCTCGAAATCAAAGCTCTAAATCTATGATTTTTATGCATAACATGAAGAATCATAGATTTCTAACTATTTGGCATTGATTTCACATGATCTTATAGTGAAAAGAAAAAGAAATAAAATTTGAAACTAGAAAATGCTCACTGGATGGAAAACGGTCCTAAATCAGCTTGGATCTTGATTCCGACTCAAAATTTATGTTTTTTTTTTTTTCCCAAATGATTCACGAGAAGGGGTCGAAATCCACAATAGATCTAGTTAGAAGTGTAGAGGAATCAAGAAAAAGAGATTTAGAATGTTTTTTTTTTTTCAAAATTTCTGAAGAAAGCCCTGCACTTCCTTATTTCTGTGCGATATTGACCGATATCGTCACTATCGAGAATTTTATAAAAGGGATTGGTTGCGATTGCGATATCTCATGATATTTTGCAATATTTGTGACATTATGTGATACATTGCAATATCATGTGATATCTTCTATGATACGAAGAATTTCAGATACCATCTTGGGATTTCATATCATTGATGTGCGATATAAGATATATCGACCGATATCATTGATACTAAAAACATTGCGCAGAACAACAGTATTATGGCCGCCCTAGTGGGGCGGGGATAACGACTTTGAGCTGTCTCGTAACTCTTTGTGGGTTTGAGACAGTGTGTATTTTTGTTTCTTTATTGGTTTTTAGATGTATTGGTTGTGTTTTGGTAGTTTTATTGTAGATTTTTAAATTATATAAACTCATTTTGGATATAATTGCATCACTAATGCCAAGTAGCACATTGTTTAGGATATAGAGCTAAAACTTATTATGCAAACTCTTTTTTTTTTTTTTTCCCCGTAATTTACGAGTTCCAGGTGTGCATGTCTCTTCTAACATCACCTAAGGTTTGGTTGAAAATTCCATCCTTCTGTAATTTATGAGTTCCAAGTGTGCATGTCTCCTCTAACATCACCTAAGGTTTCATTGAAAATTCCATCATTTTTTTAATGTTTCCCTCAGGAATACATTCCCCAATACATGAGATATTTCACGTGAGGCACCACTATGTTTCTATATCCCATGGGTGCGATACATTCATTAATACGATACTTAAAAGACTGGGCATTTCCACTAGATTATCCCTTTGTTATTTCACTTCTTTATGCTCATATGTGGAATTCTCTATTCCCTTGGATTTGCACAGGTTGTTCTGTTATAAGTTCAAGATTTTTTGTTCTCTCAATGGATCTTATTTGGACTTGGAGGGTGAGTCGAAACTGCAATAGAGATCTTCTTGTCTTCCGTTTTAATGGGGCATCAATCAAATCCAGCTGTCATGTTTCCTGTGTGAGGGTATAGAGGAATCACTCTTTTATCATGCAACCTTAGGGTAAGCTGCTCTTCAATCTTTTCTCATTCTACTCACCTTATTTGGCCACAATCAAGTATTTATATGGTGTATCATTGTATGCATGTATGCATCTACAGTTGTGTATGTTGCCAAATGGCATCTTATTCTAGGTACTAGTATTGACCAGCTATTGTTTATCCTTGAGAATTTATTCTGTTGGGTGCTTATCTTTTAGGACTGGACTACCATTTGAATGATAGTGACTATCCTCAGTACATGTGCCGTAAATGTTTGCCAATCCAGACTCTTACTATGTCCAAATTTGGACTCCACTGTTGAGGAAGCATATCCTAAAATTCACACTCATTGGATGATCATAACCATCCAATTGGTGGTCATCCAATGGGCTATTAAAGCGGCTATGCTCAGCATTTCCAAATTCAATGTCCACTATCAGATGGAAAAGTTTGATCATTGTAATATTCGAGTATGCTCCATCCATAGTATTTAGTGGACTTGAACAATGTTGTCAAAATCGTTATCGTATCACAAATCGTAATAGGGGTTGGATCGTATCAAATTGCAAATCGTAAGATTTTTTTTTTTTTTTTTTTTTTTTTTTTTTTTTTTTAAATAATAATTTTCCTAAAATTTTGAAAAAAAAATATGAAAATATAAATAAATCAGAAAGAATTAAAACTTGTCAATCATCCTCCTGCCATCAATATGCACCAAGTAATACCATGTCATGAAGTGTCAAAAGATTCTTATTTTTCCTTTATTGATGTCTTTCAAGAATTTTCCCTTAAAAAACACACAAGGATCCTTTAATAATTTATGTTCTTGTTATCTTTCTTAAATGTAGAATCATTTTGGAAAAGCCACATTTGATACTATTGATCAACGAAAAAAGATATTTGATTTCTAAACATTATTCCACAATACATATAAATCAACATGATTGTAACCATCCATAAAAACATTCCAGATAAGCCAAACATCAATTTGTTGTTTCGACTAGTTAAGTAAGAAATCATAAAAAAGTTCCATGATTTAATGTTAAAGAGAGCATTTAATCTCTTATACAAAACAAATAAAATAATTTATCTTTTCTAAATGATTCGTAAAGTCTCCACTAATTTGAAAACATAAAATGAAAGCCAAGTGAAGCTTAAAATAGAAGAGAACAAGTATAATTTCAATAGTATATCGTAGGATTCAAATCATAGAATCATAGGATTCATATAAAAAGGGTTTCAAGGTGAGATTCAATTCATATACCGCAAATCGTAAATCATAGGATTTTGACAACACTGACCTTGAATATGATAAATATAGATTCATGCCACATGTATATTTGTCGAGTCTTCACCATTTAAGAAATCTTGGAAGACCCATGGTAATATAACCCATCTTTTATCTTATTACTTTGATAGAAGTTATAACTGTTTTAAAATTGCCAATCCCATAGACATGCATAGGACCAAGAATCCAACAGGCGACCTCATTAGAGAGATCAACAACAAGCTATCGGTGTGCCATAGCTGTGTGGGGTTGTTGGCTTTATCTTATGGGCCTTTTTGTGCTCTTGAGCTTCTCCTTGCTTTTTAGTGCCCTTGTTTTTTGTTGATTTTATGGCGTTTTTACTTGCTTACCTTCTATAAGAAAAAAAAATCACACGTAGGACGTGGACTGCCAGTGTCATCATCCTCGTCATCATCTAAGCCTTATCCCAACTAATTGGGGTCAGCTACATGAATCCTTTTCTGCCATTCTACCCTATAAAGGACCATAACTTTAGTTAGACCAGCCTTCAACCCTATGGCTTAGTAGTAGACTCACAAGAGTTTCAACACGAGGTCATGGGTTTGAGCAGCCATTGTGGTGTGAGTGTGCGGGCGTGTGAAAAAAAATAAAATCAGTTAGACCATAAGTCAACAAGTCCTTTCTTGCTACCTCCACCCACGTCCTTTTGGGTTTTCACTTTTAGAGCCTTCAACTTGTACGAACTTACTCAATCCTTTTAATTGGTGCAATTCTTGGTCTCCAATGCATGTGACCAAACCATCCAAGTCTACTTTCCCTTATCTTGTTACCTATTGGTGCTACTCCTAAATTCCCTCGAATGCGATCATTTCTAATTCTATCCTTGTCATGCTACTCATCCATCTCAGCATCGTCATTACAACTAATTCTATGGACATGTTGTTCTTTAACTGTCAAATATTCTGTCCATAAAGCATGGCTGGTTTTATGGCCATCCCATAAAAATTCCCTTTTTGTTTGGGGGTACATAATGATTGCATAACATTCTAGAGACACATCTTTGTTTTTTCCACCTCGCATGAATTCTATGGGTGATGTAGAATGGGTTGCGGATTCGCTCATGGCTAAGATGGACCGAAGAAAAGAAGCCAAGAAGGATCGATCACACTCAACATAGTTCGACCAGTCGACCTTTGTGGTCGACAGGTCGAAATTCCGTCATAAATTCCAGATTGCTTGCTGGCTGATTTCTGTTACTTTAGTGATGCACGACAATTAACCACTTGCTCTAAAAGCTCGAACTGATAGAGCATGACGAATTAATCCATTTATCTCATAGCCCAGACCCTAAATCTATGGTTAGGTCCTCCATTGAACCCTCCTCGTGGACCCCAAATCCATGGGTTCCGCCTCACACAGGCCCTAAAAACATGAGTTCCGTGGGCTGCCCACCCTGAGTGTGCCCCTCCATCCCAGGGGCCACCCCACTCGAGCCCGGTGTGGAAATACCCCCGCATTAATCAGCCCCTGTGAGGAGTCTCAAATACGAGACCTCTCGCTCTGATACCAATTTGATGCATGTCAATTAACCACTTGGTCTAAGTGGTTAATTGTCCTGCATCAAATTGATACCAATTTGATGCAGGACAATTAACCACTTGCTCTAAAAGTTCGAACTGATAGAGCATGACGAATTAATCCATTAATCTCATAGCGTAGGCCCCAAATCCATGGGTTCCGCAGGCCGCCCACCCCAAGTGTGCCCTTGCATTCATGGGCCACCCCACTCAAGCCTGGTGTGAAAATGCCCTCGCATTGTTTAAACGAAATATTGTTCATAGGTCTCTTCGACAGGTCGACATAACTATTTGACAGGTTGAAATCTTGTCAATAGGTCAATAGAACGGGTCGACAGGTTGAAAATCACAGAATTTTCGATTTAAATCTCTGGACATTTTTTGGCTGTTTCGACTTGTCGACTCGATGGGTCGACAGACGGCGAAAATTTACACGTTTTTTGGAATTTGTTTCTTTATTTGATTAGAACTCTTTGATTATGTTTATAGGGTTTGTTTAGGATTACTTAAAGGGTGTTAAACTCGTTTTTATTCATTTAATCTAGCAATTAAAACTCTTAGAAATTCTATTTCTTCTCGTGAATTCGAGATTTTCTCTTGTGGATTGAAGAGCTCCTTGTGGATTCGAGGTATCTATCGATCGAGGAAGACGGTGATCTACCTCATCACATCCTCCCCTGCATCAATGGGCAACATCCTTCTCAATCTTTCTAACAACAACACTTTCCACTCATAAATTATTGACCCAAGATATTGAAAGTGGCCATTTTGGGAAATTTCTTGGTCAGCAATCTTTACTAATTTCTTGTTCCTACACCTATTGTTACTAAAATTTCCCTCCATGTACTCTGTTTTAGTCCGACTATATATAAATTCTTTAGATTCTACAGTACCTCTCCATAAATCTAGCTGTGTTTATGCCCTCCCTCATATTGTCAATCAAAGCTATGTCATTTGTGGACAAGACAAGGGAGGAATCTTAAAAAAAGTTTATAAAATAAAAAATAAAAAAATAAAAATAAAAAGAAAAAAAAAAAAAAAAAAAAGAAAAAAGGAGAGGTGCTCTAGAATCTAAAGGATTTATAAATAGTGTGACTAAAACGGAGTATGTGGAGGGCAATTTTAATAATAATAGGAGTGGGAAACGATGCATCTCCATAAATCTAGCTTTGTGTTTACACCCGCCCTCCCTGCAGATGCCTTTTTTTTTTTTTTTTTTTTTTTTCTAAATTAAAAGGTGGGAGCACGCCACATGAAATTGATTGATAATGGAGCACACCATGGGATCTCTTCCCACACATGCCTTGTTAACTTTGTCTATTAACCAATGCAAAAAGGTACAGGCTCAATGCCAATCCCTGGTGAAAGCCTACATCAATTGGAAACTCACTTGTCTCTCACTAGTGGTCCTCACATTTGTTACTGCTCCTTGTACACATCCTTAATCATGTTAACATATCCTCTTGAAACTCCACTCCCAACACCCACTAGATTAACTCTCTAGGGATCCTCCTATTGCAAGCTTTCTCTTGGTCAATGAAGACCACGTGGAGATCCTCCCCTCCCTATTTGTTTCTATCAATTGTCTAAGCATGAATATCTTCAGTGGTAGACCTCCATGGTTTTGAACTCCTCCAATAGCCACTATATTAACTGTCTAGGGATCCGCTTCTAATCATTTGGATGCCTATAAAATCCTTAAGTTAGTTATTGGAGTAGAGGTAATTCGATTACATTGGTTGTTTAGATGGGTGCATTTGCTTATAATGGGATTACAGATTGTAATTGGATTATAGCTTTTAGCTGTAATTTGAAACATGGCAAAAGGGCATGTTTCAGATTACAGGTAAACAAACTACAGGCAATGGATCTATTTTTGGAAAATTTTCGATGTAGGGAGAATTGTGGTTTCGACATTCCCACTCTCCACTTCTTCCAATGGTGGGACCCATGGTTCAGTGATATAGACCATCATGTATCTATGGTCCATTGTACACAGTGCCTAATTATATGTGGGGTTGCCCATCTAAGGTCTTGCAGGATGTGTGGCGTGCTTTGTAATCGATCTTTGTACCTCTTGTTGTATCTTGTATGGCCCGCTGTATACATGAGTTGATCGTGCATGTATGCGTAACTATACATGTATGGCCATGTACACGTGGCCAGGATATGTGGGGGCCACTGCACATGTGAAGGATATTATACACGTCGCCAATATACTATATGTACACATGAATTAATAATTAATTGTTTATATTCAAGAGTTTCTCATCACCAGAGGGAATTTGAATTAGTGGGCCCACTTTTGTGGCCAACCAAATGATTGGTTTAGCATAAGGATCAGCTATATGCTTTATTGAGTTGGGCCTATCCCAATGATCTATCTTAAATGAAGACTTCATATTTTATTTGATAATTTTTAAAGGATTTACCACTCTAAGCTTTGTCGTGTGTGAATACCCAATTACAGGCTGTAAACAATTTACAGTTATCTGAACACAGACAACTGTTTGCCTGTAAACAGATCGCAGCTTAAAGCCAAATAGGACAGGCTGTAAACACTTTACACTTGTAATCTGATTACCTCTTATCCGATTACAACTTGAGGATTACACGCATCCAAACGACTCCTAAGCTCTCTTGGTATACATGGACTACTGGTGTAATTGAAATAATTCTCTCATGAGCAAATAAGCTTGCTTCTGGAGCCAAATTCAGTTAGTCGCTTTGTGTTGTGCTTGCAGTTGCTGAGAAATTGTGAGAGGGTTATTTCTGTGGTGCTCATGGATTACAGTATTTATTCCAGACCCAACTGGGTCTCTGCTTAAACGGAAGAAAAAACACGTCACGGGAACTTCCCTGTTGATCTGATCTTATTTGTTCTCCTCTCTTCTGCAAGTGCTCTTGCTTCTCTGGCAATCTTATTGATCCGATCCATTTCACTGCAGTACTCTTGTGTAGCTCTTGTTCTACTGTGTTCCAATTTCATCTGCAGTTGCCATAGTTGGATGATGACGGTAATCAGATTTTGAGTTCCAGTTTCAAAACACAATTCAAAGCAACACGTGCACCTTCAGATGCAGAATACGAGGAACATTTAAGTGGTACATAAGGTCACCCCACCAAAGATGATCAAATGCAAAAATCAGGCTGGTGTGCTCAGTTGGTTCCGCCAACACCTGACAAACATGTGATGCCTGACAGATGAGTGAACCTTCCTGATTTCCCCATATGATTATCTTTCTGATGGGGCCTCCTTATGCATTGCTTAGACGTTCCACACAAATGCCAGGCTGGTATATGTGCTAGCAAACCTTTATTTGATTTTTCCCAAAGTAAACATGCAAAAGTAAAAACCTCTATTTCGTCCAATTGGCACGCCCTTTCATCAGCTTCTCGCTCTCCCATGACAGAATTGTGGACTTTTGCTTTTTGTACCTGAAATCTTAGGCTTATTAGAAGGAACAAAAAAAATCTAATGCCTTGCATTTTGAGGATGTAATTTGAAGGATTTAATACCTCAAAGTATATTCGAATATATGAGGACCTGACTCATTAACTCAACCCAAAACTCAATCTAGTACTTGTCAGTTTTTTATTAGGTTTAGGAGACTGATACCATAGTTTGATCTTTTGAGTTTCTTTGTTGGAACTTGAATTTTGGGTTCTTAAGAAACAAGTCAACTCTTTCTTCACCCTGATAAGGAATTATATGAACTTAAGTAGAGGACATGCTGAGTTTCCTCAAGCCTTGAGTTTGTACATGTGGGGCCCATAGCTTGGCAATCCAGACCATAGAAATGATGGGCTTCCCAGATGGTAGGGAATCTTTCAAAACTGTCATGATGGAAGATTGAATCAGTCCATCTATGGCAGGCACCTCTCCTATGTTTCTTCTATCAGGGTGGTTTTCGTGGAATCCCCTATCAACCCTTGACACATTAGATCAATGGTCTGATCACCAGGATGTGGGTCCCACTCGTACCCGCTCAATGTTTAAGGATATCATGTGTGTCTTCAGCTCGAGTTTCATCTAATTCCTGTCAGCTAGCCTGCATGAACTTGATGTTGTTGCAGGTACTCTGGTCAAGTCTTTGAACACTGATTGCAAGGGCATGGTGAATCAATTACTGCCTTTCAATTCTAGCCATCCTGGCTTTCTCCCAATCATCTGCTTTCGATTCTAAGTCATGGCTTTCGATTAAGCCCTCTGTCTGGTCCCTGTGGCCAGCTGTCGGATTTGTGGGTTTTACACCGGAAGAAGGATTTGGTCTCAGCACCATATCCTTCGCACTTTCTGATTTCATGCTGCCAACACCACTCCGGTGCTCCTCAGTGGATGCTGGAGCTTTTCTGCTAGGTGGGATCATGGGCTTCTCAGGTGTTTTTTGATTGGCGGTGGAATTTTCTGATGGTTGTTGATTACCGGATTTAGCTTGCCTAGCTGAAGCTTCTTCACCTGATGGTCATTTTTCCTAAGATGAAAACATTGGCAGTAATAATGGCCAAGGCAAGAAACATTACCCCGACACGACAGAACACGAGTTTAGTGAAAGCTCACATGCATGAGCGTCGCTGTGAACTCATGCAAGATCTTGTAAGAATGTGGCAGGTTTCAAGCTATCCATCAGGTTGCTTCTACCGTGTGTGTCCTTGTCCAAAGATCAGGCTGCCCCGCCCATCAGGTGGGCCACACTTTGGCCAACCTTCTCTAGACATTCGTTTCTCCATTGTACACCTGATGAATGGACGCAGTGATTTCTAGGCTAGGGACGTACATGGTGCAACCCCTCTGATGGATGGCTTTGGTCTTGACCATGAGTGGCTTAATGGCATGCGGAAGTGGTCGCACTGGGATCCACACATGTATTTCAGCTTACCAGAAGATAGCGTCTTCTTTTTCTCGTCCTTTTGCTAGACCTCCCGGAAATGTTTCCTGCTTTTGGCAGTCCAGTGATTCGGCTACATTTCTGCCTTTGGTCTGGGTTAGAGAGGCTTCTGGTGCATGAGGTGATTTCCTTTGCCCGGCAAGTGGGTTGTCCTGTTTTTTTTTTTTTTTTTTTTTTTTGGCTTTTGGCTTTGGTTGGAGAGATTTCCAGTGTCTGAGGGGATGCAGTAAGCCTAGGCAGCCGGTTATGCTTTTTTTTTTTTTTGGTTTGCCCAGCAGAGGCTTCTTCTGGCTGAGGCAGTGTCATCAGCCCATTCAGCTGGTTATCTTCTCCTTGGTGTTTGGCCTTGGTTAGAGGGACTTCTGGTGCATGAGGGAGTGCGCTGTGGGGCCTATTTGGTTGGCTATCTTCTTTTCTGCTTTCGGTCTTGATTGGGGAATGTTCTGCTGCCTGAGGGAATGCCCTTTTACCGTTCAGCAGCGAATGTGCTTATTCAAGAGTTGTTATAGCAAAGGTGGCGGCTGCAACTGCTGCATCTGCTTCTTCAAGAGATGTTATAGCAAAGGTGGCAGCTGCAACTGCTGCGTCTGCTTCTTCAAGAGTGGTGATAGCAAAGGTGGCTGCCGTGATTGCTGTCGTGAATTCTTCTTCTAGAGTGGTGATAGCAAAGCTGGCTGCTGCTGTTGCTGTCATGAACTCATCGTTGTCATCAGCGTCGCCATCAGGAATCTCCCTTTCCAACCAGTTCTTTGCCTTCTCTGCAACAGCAAAAAAGCAAAAAGAAAGAGAAAAAAAGTGCACTGAAGTTTGCAGCTAGAAATAGATTTGAAATCCGTAGTTGTTCATCAGGTTTGCAACTAGAGATAGATTTGATGCAAGAAGGCATGTTGAAGTCTATAAGGTGGTGAAGTATCATAACTATTTAATGTAGGAAATTGCATTATTGAAAATAAAATAAAGGTCTTTCCTATGATCCAACTCTTGGGGTAGATGAAAGGGAATTGCATTACTTCTGATCTAGGTTGGTCCAGCGTAGCAGTGTAAACGGTAAGGATTACACTGCTCCTAAGCTAAAGTTGATCCCCCCTAGTTTAAGGCTATGCTAAAATAAAATAAAAGGACAGGTAGCGTCGCATTGTAGATTTGATTTGATTTGTGTTTGGTTGGTGAGGATGTACAGCTCTTCCATTTTCCTCATTTTTATAGAACTTTGGGGTGGTTGCTAGAAAAGGGATCTTCGTAGCCACTCATGTCTGTTGAAGTGGAAATAACTCTCTGGGCCCAAAGATAGTCGTATCTTATCAAACGATGCCATGTATGCTAGTCGTTTGTCGTGGATTGGCCATTGGTTGTGCACACGTCCTGTGCTTCTATTATGCGGACGAGAGTCTCCCGATATGCCACGTATTAGTGGTAGCTTCCTTTCTCTGCTCAAATGTGAATAATGTGTTGTGAAACTCGACCAAGTTGTTATAGTTATTACCCTAGTCTTCAAATGTTTTCGCCCGTAAGATCTTTGCACGATGCTGTAGTGCATCAGTCAAATGTCTCATTTGACCCAACCGTGTTTCGTTCGAAACCCAACTTCAGTCATGAGACCACTATGGTAATTAACTAGAATTGCTGCATGAGCGGAATATGCAACACGTGTATCATTGCTATAGCCAGTTGGGCTAATCCTTTTTAGGCTATTCATGACTTTATGGATTTTGATCCCATTCAACTATCACGACAGTCGGAGAAATCTTCCATCCGTCTTGTACTGAGATTTCGTTGCCACATGGCATTATCCGAGTCGCTAGATCTAACGTGGTTGGATCGGGAGTAAACACAGTGAAGATCACTCTTCCTTGTTTGTCAAGCCTTTGTTCATGAGAATTTGTGGGAAACATTGTTTTCCACATTTTATTTTTGTTGGAAAAAAAAAAAAAAAAAAAACTACTTTCCCACCTCCACCCCTAAGAAACGCCTTTCCAATGATGGAAGGAAAATAGGTTTCTCAAGGGTTCAGCCCAAATGTGCTAGCATCCACCTTCTATTGCCTTACATGTGTCATATATGTCAATGTACCAAATGTATTGTCCATCTTTAGTTATGCCCCACACTTATTGTCCATCTTTAGTTATGCCTCACACCTACTACTATACCACCTATACCAATGTGCCACATATGTAACCATCAATCTTCTTTTGCACCCCAAATGTGTAAAACATCCCATATGTGCTAATGTCCCACATGTGATACCATCTATCTTCTCTTGTGCCCCCACATGTGTTAATGTGCCTCATGTACAGCATTCATCTTCTCTAGCTCCCTACATGCGCAAAGCACTCTAGATGTGCCTAAAGTTGTACAAGAGCTGAGCCAAACCGAGTTGGACCCAAGTTTGGTTTATCTTGTTTATGTGACACCTCTTGTTCAAGTTTGACATGAGTTGAGCTTCGAGCCTGTCCCTATTGTTTGAGCTTGGTTTGGTCTAGATTATACGAGCTTAAGCTTGGTTTTGTTTGGTCCAAATATTCGAGCCGAGCCAATCGGAGCCAAATTTAAACAGGGTTCTCGGCTCCTTTATTTTTTTTATTTTTTAAAATAAACAATATACATTTTTAAATAAACAATGTACATAATATGATTTATTTTTATTTTATTTTATTTATTTTTATTTTTTTATACAAAGATAACACTACAAAATAACATTAAAAAATATTAATATAGAGGTAACAACACTAAAAGGTAACATAAAGTTTAATATCCTTTATAGGACATGATCCCAAAATTGAATCATATCCAAAGCTCAAGTGGATCACACCATAGGAAACAGTGTGCATACAGTTAATGAGCTGAATCAAGTCGAGCCGGGACTGTCATAGTTTGAACTTGTTTTGTTTTTTTAAACGAGCTCCACTCCGAGGCTTGGTTTGGTTTGGTTCGGTTCAAACTTCTATTTGAACCAATCTAAGCCGTGCTTTTTCAAACTAATCCAAGCTAAGCTTTCGAGCTAGCTTGGTTTGTGTACAGCTCTAAATGCGCCAATGTGCCACATGTGCCATTATCTATCTTCCAGTGCTCTAAGTGTGCCACATGTGCCAGCGGTGCTAATGTACACCAGTGCTGTCATCTAGCTTTGAGTGCCCATGTGTCAAATGTGCCAATGCATGTCTTCTATCACATGTCACCCTTACAGCTTCAAGCACCTTATGCAGACCACGTTTGCCACAATTCAGCTTCAAGCGCCCACAAATGCCATGTATGCCATATGTTCCACTATCATCCCACATGTGCGGGGTGCTAATTTGGCACATGCTAATGACCAAGAAGCATTTTTTTCCCAAGAATTTTTTTTGTTCTGCAAAAGAACAAATTTCAAAATAGATCCTAAATTTCTAGGAAAATTTTGTGGAAAAAAAAAAAAACCAACATGAAAATAAGTTTTCCCAATAAACACCATTTCCTTTCGTATGCTTTCCATGAATCCAAACAGAACCCAAATGAAGTAACAGAGATAAATGTCCAGTTTGGAATCGTGTGTTGGGACCGAGAATAGAAGGTGACTTAGCCCAAACTCTGCCGAGTCTCAACTCAAATTAGGACCAAAAGAGTGGGTCCGAGTCATCTCCGGTGGCCTCTGTGAGGCAGTAGTGACCCAGAGCCCAGAAAAAAAGAAAAAGAAAAAAGAAGAAGAAAACATCGCCAATGTGAAGCAATTCAGCATGCTTTAGAATAAAACTATGGTCGGTCCCTTATTGGACGTAAACATGGGGCCCACACCGATGGGTTAATTGGCCTGAATTTTTGGGGAAGGTCGTCTGAACATGTGGCCTACTGCAGTACGTAGCGACGTGTTCTAGCAAACTTTATAATGATAAATGTAACTAGGCTGAGAGCTACCTGAGCCGCTTAAGCAAGTTCTCCATTCTTTCGTCAAAATCTGTAACATGAGAGAGAGAGAGAGAGAGAGAGAGAGAGAGAGAGAGAGAGAGAGAGAGAGAGAGAGGGCTTATTTGAAGAAAGAAAAGCCTATAAAGAGAGAAAGGAAGGCTTGTGAAGGCTGTTTATCGATTAGCTCGAGTATTGTAGGGAAAGCGTGCAAGTAAGGTGATATATATGCTTTGTATCCAAAGCGTGGCTTGGATCTCACGTTGTCAATGAAGAAAAAGGATTCCCCCCGACCCCCTTGGGTTTGGGTTCCATTCCTTTTCTATGACCTTTCTTTTCTTTATCTTGCCATGTTTGCTTAGACTGATTATATTTTTTTGTAGTTTTTTTTTTTTTTTTTTTTTTTAAATAAATTCCTGTCTATTCTATATTGTTGGTTACCATTTTCTCAATCTCGATTTCCAACCACGTGGCAAATGTGTAAAAGATCTGAATCGATCATCAAGGTAGGCCTAACCTTAGATAGGTCATAATCTAAACAATCATCATATTAATTGTTTGGCTCAAAATTTGATCACTGGTACATGTGTATGGTGCCGAGCATGCCAGAGCTGATCCGAACTGAACATCTATGACCCCAAGCGCCGATATAGACATAGAAATCATGAGTTCTTGTAAATGAAATTAGGCAATTTGCAAATGGGAGGATTTGTCATTTTAATGAGTTCTTTTTGTCTTTCAATTAAAATGACTTATTCTCACCATGATAACAGAGATGACTTGATCCGTGCAATGTGAGAGTAGAATGAACTCAATTATATTAATTGAAATAAAAATGAAAACTTACAAATTTTCCTTGGTGATCCAGCATCTGTGGTGTAGATGGTGATGCCCTATATCTAAATCTTCCTTAATCTAGTGACTTGGGCATAGACGAAAGGAATTACACTACTAAAAAAGAAAAGTAAAGGTCATCTTTGTGATCTAGTGCTTGACATCGATGGAAAGAATTACACTACTCCTAATCTAGGTCGGTTTGGCGTATCAATGTAGATGGACAGAATTACACTATTAATCTAGGTTGATCCAAAGTATCAATGTAGATGGACAAAATTATAATACCCTCGGTCTTTTCCACACCTTCCTGAGTGTGTACTAGCTTTCATGCGTGTACGACCTAGCCCCTATGCGAGCGCCCTGTTTTTTTCTGCGCAAGTACTCATGTGCCCCCTATCCTTCCGTAGACCCTCGAGAGCATAAGTGTGCACCTCGATCCTCTGTACCCCTTCCTGCGCAAGCACACGCGGCCTGTCAATCCCAAAACCTCTCATGTGTGTGCGCACGAATGCCAATGCCCTTGCACATGCGCTTTCCAGCCCCCGCATGTGCATGACGTACCCTATAGGTTCGATCATCACCCCCTGTTTATGTGTGACCGAAACCCCACCCCGTGCGACCCCACACAAGCGCACCACCTCATATACATACTTACTCTCGCACATATGTACCACATACACACATATTTACATAAACACATACAGAAACACTCTTACATGATGGTTAAACCTTTGACCTTAAACATTGGAGTGGTCCCCACATGCTGCATCACTTGGCGTATACATCGAGCCGAATCGAGTTGAGCTGGCCTCAGCTTGACTCGGCTCGGCCACTAGCTGACCTCAACTTGAACTCGGCTCGGTCCTCGAGCCTGACTGGCCAGCTCGACTCGGTTCGGTCAGCAACTTGGGCCAGTTCGGGCCGAGTTCGAGCCAAGATCGAGTTTGCCTGTGCGTCATTTTCACAAACACCTGGACTGCACATTCAAAATCCCACTGTCTGTAAAACAGCAGCAATAGTTTTTCAGGTATTTTATCAAATACCTTCCAAGCAACATAAAAATCCAGGAAAAAAAGAGGTTTTTGTTTCATATACGTACTTTCCTTGCCACCAGCCACACTTTGTTGAGTCATTTCATCAAACACTTGGTGAGCAACATCAATATCAAAGTAACCGAGTCACCGAACTGGTTCGATCCAAGTTCGATTCAAGCTGGATTTGATCCGAGTCAAGTCGAGTTGGGCCAGCTCGAACTCATTTTCAAGCTAAAAAAATCAGCTTGACTCGGCTCGAACTCAGCTTCGAACTGAGTTGAGTTGAGCTTTTTCGAGTCGAGTCGAGCGAGCTAACCGAGCTAGCTCAGTTCGTGTACACCCCTATGCATCACCCCTTACTTTATGCCTCAACTAGTCAACAAGGGGGATCTCTGCACAAACCCCCTACCTTGCTTAGCTCATACTCCCTTCCCTGTCTCCCATGCTATCTCTCTCTCTCTTCCCCCACCCCGGTGAGTGTATCTCCCCCTCATCCCACCTCTCTCTCTCTCTCTCACTCACTGCGATGTTTATTACCATTCGTTTTAGGGTAATTCGGACCTGGATGAAGGGAAAAAACACAAATATTAGCCTGATCCAACACGGTCGTGGGCCCCACTACTGAAAATAGTGGGGGAATGACCACCGTTAAAACCTACAAGCCTACTGTGATGTTGTATTATCCACCCCATCCCATCAGTTTTTCCAGCTCAAAAGGGGGGCCCACTGGACGTGGGACCCACCTTGATGTATGTGCCCTTGATCCAGGCCGTCCCTACGTGGGACCCACCATGATTTATATGTTTTATCCACGCCAGCAGGGGCCAACCTGCTGGACGCTATCCAGCAGGTGGGCCTCCCTGTCCAGCCGCTGGCCCCTTGTGGTCCCCACAGGATGAATATGTTTTATATCCCACCATTGAGAGAGAGAGAGAAGAAAAGAAGGAATTAAAATACAATAAATTGCAAGGGAATTGAATGCTTACGGTTGAAAACTTCCCTGGGCGTGTGTCCAGCAACCTGGGGCGCACCCGATGAGCGCGTCAGATTCACTCACCCCTTCCAAATTGCCAACTCAATTCAGGGCATGGCCCCACAATCAGCAGCAGATCCAAGTCTCCAGTGGATTACGCGGCAAGAAATAGAGGGAATGAAGTATCTACCATGGGGCTCACTATGATGTTGATCAGCCATCCAGCCTGCTGGCAAGGCCGAGCATGCCCGAAGTGGGCCAGGCTCCACAAATGAAGTGGGCCCCATCCCAGGAAACAGCGGGATTGAACTCAGACCGTTGAATAACACCTGTGGGGCCCACCGTGATGTTAATTTTCATATGACCTGTTGACGGAGGCCACGTGAGCAAGGGGGCAGACCCCCACAAATAACAACTTAATCCAAAGCCTTGTGGGCCCCACCATTGGAGACGGTGGTGATTGAACACCTACCGTTGAAACCCTCTTTAGGGGCCACTGTGATGTATGCACGCATACACGCCGTCCATCCCTTTCTCTAGCCTAGCCCTGGGCACAAGTCCAAAAGGCTTATCTAAATTTCCAAGTGGATCCCACTGCAGGAAAACGGTCCTGCCGTCTACCGTTGGCCCACATTGGCATTTTATTTGACATTTCCGAGAGCTGGACTTTGGAGGGACCCACACATGAGGCAGGTGCAAAGCTCAAGTGGGCTCCACCACAAAAAAAAAAAAGTGGTGATCAATCATTGACCGTTGAATCCTTCCTAAGTGCCCACCTTGATGTTTATTTG
The DNA here is from genome assembly GCA_021015155.1 of Magnolia officinalis. Lineage (NCBI taxonomy): Eukaryota > Viridiplantae > Streptophyta > Magnoliopsida > Magnoliales > Magnoliaceae > Magnolia > Magnolia officinalis. The sequence goes on from JAJHSJ010000010.1 coordinate 50,492,584, forward strand.
CAACCTGGCCAGTCCGCAAGAGACGTGGGCCAGGCCCCACACGAGAGGTCAACCCAAAGCCTAAGTGGGTCCCACCACCCCAAGCAACGGTGATGCGTATCTCCACCGTTGAAACTAAACCGCTGGAATTTATGGTGATTGATCACCTGCAGCTGGAACTTCAAGTGGGGTCCACCATGATGGATGCGTTCTAATCCCGCTGACAGTGGGACCCACCATGATTTATTTGTTTTATTTTAGTGACCCTCCCCTCCCCCCCTGCATGGCCCACCTTGATGTATATATTTTACACCGTCCAGCACCGTGAGCCCACCTTGATGTAGACCGGCTGCCTGGCCAACCAGTGATGTTTGTGACTGTCCACGCTGTCCACTGGACACCGGGACCCACCGTGATGTATGTGATTATGCGTGCGGTCCATGAGGCCTGCCATGATGTATGTGTCTTTTGCATGCCGCCATGACCCCACCATGATGTATGTGTCCTATTCACGTGGTCCATGGGACCGCTGTTACGCAATCCATGAGGCCTGTCGTGATGTGGTGTGTGCACTGTGGGGCCCACCGTGTAACATATATGTGTGCACCGTGAGGCCACTGTGTTGTGTGTGAGTATGCCATGAGGCCCACAAGACCGTGGGGCCACCGTGTTGTGTATGTATGTGTCGCGAAACCCACGAGACCGTGGAGTCCACTGTGGATGTGTGCATGTGCGGTTCGCCGGTTCCTAATCAGGTTGGCGGATGGCGGTGTTGTGTAGGGCACGCCCACTGTCTTGAACAGTAGCCCTTAATGGGTTGGTCGAGGGAGGTTTCGGGACTCACTGTTTGGCAAAGGGGTCCACCATGACGCTTTGAGCAGGAGCCCACTAGTTGGATAGTCGGGCCCACCATGATCGTGTAAATGTGAGACCCATCGCCAAGCCCACATGGTGTATGTGTTTTATACATGCCGTCCAATAGCATGACCCACTGCTAGGCCCGCTTTGATGTATGCATTCCACCTATGTTACCCATCCATCATGCCAAATCATTTAGGCATGTGCCCACCATGATCCAGTCGTCCATCTGTTTTAAATAGATCATTTTAGGATGTGGGCCCAAAAGTAGGGTAGATACAACGGTCAAGTGACCCACAGCCCCCAGGAGCAGAGTTGATAATGATGCTCACGATTGAAACCATCTTGGGCCCACCTTGAGGTTTATTCGCTATCTAACCTATTGGTGGGACCACACTTTAGTGACTAGCTTGGGAGTGAGGCCCACCATGAAGTGTGTCTGCCTTTCGATTTGTTAATATGGTCGTATAGGCTTGGATGAATGGAAAGTACACGTGTGCACATGATCAGAACTTTTGTAGCCCACTGCGAAGAAGGGTCTACCTTATGCTTATGTGAGGCCCATTGCACAAGGCCTGCAAACCACAAACATATGCCTTGAGTAGTGATTATGATTTGACATTGGAACACGAGTATAACACATAAATAGTAGCTTAACCTTGTAACTATTAATCTTAAACTAGTTTACTCAAGCGCACGTTAACCAAAAGCTAAATGGGCTTACTTGAATTTAGTTGACAATGCTTAGAGAGAATGTTTGCGCATATAGAAAATAAATATATTTGACTTATGGGATGCACACCACATGGTGTGTACCATAACTCATGTTCAAGTATGTGTTGAGATATGGAGCCACATCTGGGGCTGCCTTCGATTAGTCATAGGAATTGTTCGACTAGTCGTAGGGGCCTGTTCGACCGGTCGTGGACCGACTCGACTCAAAGTCCAGCGAGTCCTGTTTTTTCATATCCTGGTCCTTCGACTAGTCGTAGGAATTGTTCAAGTAGTCGTAACTTCGACTAGTCGTAGCTCCCCTTCGACTAGTCGTAGGTTACGCAGTTTCGTTTCCGAATCTGATGCGGACTGCGGATTTTGGTGTCGCCTTACGCAAGGGTGCGGAAGGGAAGTTGCCTAAACTATATATATGTGTTCCTAGGGCTTTTCTAGGTGTATTGGAATATTAGGGAAATAATTCTAAGGTGTGGGCAAAGGGTTTTGTATGTTCTTCCAAGGGAGAGGTTAATATATTGCCTTGTAATCTTTGTTCTTCATAGTGGAAGTTTGCATCCGTGGTTTTTTTTACCCTAGATTGGGGTTTTTCCACGTATATCTTGTCTTGTGGTTTGTTTTGGATTGCTTTGATCTGTTTCTAGTTTATATTTCTTCCTGTTTATCGTTTGTGGGTGAGGTCTGAGTTGGATCTAAGCTCACTGCGTTGTTGGCGTGCTGCGTAACAACTGGTATCAGAGCTATTGGTTTAGTTCTATTAGGAGCGATGACAGAAGATGGAAAAACTAGAATTGAGAAGTTTGATGGTTCAAACTTTGCCTTCTGGAAGATGCAGATGGAGGATTATTTGTATCAGAAGGACCTCTATGTTCCTCTAGGAGGAAAAGAGAAGAAACCAGAAAAGATGACAAATGATGAATGGTTTTTACTAGATAGGAAGGCTTTAGGAACGATCCGACTCTCATTGTCTAAGAGCGTCGTCGCCTTCAATATATCGAAGGTGAAAACTACAAAAGAATTAATGGAAGCCCTAGCCACCATGTATGAAAAGCCCTCTGTATCCAACAAGGTTCATCTTATGAAACAGCTATTCAACATGAAGATGTCAGATGGTGGGAGCGTGGCTGAACATCTAAACGAGTTCAATACAGTCACAAGCCAGTTGGAATCCGTTGGCATTGTTTTTGAGGATGAGGTCAGAGCATTAGTGAACTTATCCAGTTTGCCAGACAGTTGGGATGGTTTGGTGATTGCTGTGAGCAATTCTTCAAGATCGACAAATCTGAAATTTGATGATGTGGTCGGTCTAATTCTGAGCGAAGAATCTAGAAGAAAGGCATTAAGAGTTTCAGGGGATTTAGGGAATGCTCTAAACGTTGAAGGAAGAGGAAGATCGTTGAACAAAGGAGGCAATAAACACCGGCGTTCTAAGTCTAGGAAGAAGTCCAAGGGACCGAAAGACAAAGACGGGTGTTGGCATTGCGGCAAGAAGGGGCACATGAAACGTGATTGCAGGGCACTCAAAAAACAAGAAGGAAGCTCTCAAGGTAGAAAGAATTCAGTGAATCTATCTGAGGAGAGTGACACAGAAGCATTGATCTTGTCTCTTGATGCGAGGAATGAGTCTTGGATTATAGACTCGGGTGCTTCGTTTCATACCACCTCATGTAAGGAAGTTCTGCTCGATTATGTGTCAAGTGACTTTGGGAGAGTCTACATGGGTGATGATGAGTCGTGCAGTATTGTTGGAAAGGGGGGACGTTCATGTAAATCAGAAAGACGGAACGGTCTTGAAATTAAAGGATGTCAGACATGTACCGAGTTTGAAACGTAACTTGATCTCATTGGGGCAGTTGACCGATACCGGTTATATGACGACATTCACCAGTGATTCTTGGAAGATCACAAAAGGTGCCTTGGTGATATCTCGAGGCAAAAAGGAAGGTACTTTGTACGTGACTTTAGGATCGTATAGTTTACTCGCAGTCGCATCAACTGGAGTGAATGGGCAGTTATGGCATTAGAGGTTGGGACATATGAGTGAGAAGGGGATGCAAGTGCTATTGTCGAAAGGGAAACTACCAGGGCTGAAGTCTATTGACTTGGAATTCTGCGAGGACTGCGTGTATGACAAGCAGAAGAGGGTAAGCTTCAAGAAGACAAGACGCGCTCCAAAGACACATCTGTTGGAGCTTGTACATATTGATGTGTGGGGACCGGCACAGGTATCATCTTTTGGTGGCTCACGTTATTTTGTTACTTTTATTGATGATGCTAGTAGAAAACTATGAGTCTATTTCTTAAAGCATAAATCTGATGTATTTGATGTATTTAAAAAGTTATGATAGAAAACGAGACAGGTAAAACAGTAAAGTGTCTCAGATCTGACAATGGGGGAGAGTATTGTGATAAGAGGTTTGAGGAGTATTGTGCAGCAAGTGGAATCAAACATCAGAAAATGATTCCAAGGACACCACAGCAGAATGGTGTGGCTGAGCGCATTAACAGGACCATCCTTGAACGCGTCAGGAGCATGAGATTACATGCAGGGTTGCCCAAGACCTTTTGGGCAGATGCTGTGAATACTGCCGCATATCTTATCAATAGAAGTCCCTCAGCACCATTGGATGGTGGGCTACTAGAAGAAACGTGGACTGAGAAAGAAGTGAACCTTGCACATCTCAAAGTGTTCGGTTGCACTTCATATGTTCACATTGATGCAGAGCACAGAAACAAGCTGGATGCGAAGTCCAGGAGGTGCACGTTTATAGGCTACGGGCAGCATGATTTTGGTTACAGGTTTTGGGATGCAGAAAACAGAAAAATCATCAGAAACAAGGACGTAGTCTTCAATGAAAAAGTGATGCATAAGGACAGTGTGCAAGAAAATAAGGCTGAGGAAAAGGAATTCGTAGAGTTGGAAGAGTTATCAGACACGGGTGTTACAGCGCCATAGGATGATCATGCACAGGAGCATTATAAGGCAGAGCCACAGACACCGGTTGTGAGGGAGTCTACTCGAGAGAGGAGACCCACGGTCCAATACTCACCCTCCTTACATTATCTACTGCTGACAGATAATGGTGAACCAAAATGTTTTGAAGAGGCGTTACAGTCAGATACACGGGTTAAGTGGGAGCAGGCCATGGATGATGAGATGGACTCTCTCGAGTCTAATCGTACATGGGAGCTAGTCACTCTACCCAAGGGTAAGAAAGCTCTTCATAACAAGTGGGTTTACAGACTGAAGGAGGAGCACGATGGTTCGAAACGGTACAAGACCAGATTGGTTGTGAAAGGGTTTTAACAAAAGGCAGGTATCGATTTTACTGAAATATTTTCACCTGTAGTGAAAATGTCTGCGATTCATATGGTCTTGAGTATAGTGGCTACAGAGGACTTACATCTAGAGCAACTAGATGTTAAGACAGTCTTTCTTCATGGGGACCTTGAAGAAGAGATATATATACATTAGCCGACAGGATACGTGGCACCAGGAAAAGAGAACAAGGTGTGTAGACTGAAGAAGAGTCTATATGGCCTGAAGCAGGCCCCGAGACAGTGGTACAAGAAGTTCGACAGTTTCATGTCGGGAAACGGTTATAGGAGATGTCATGCTGACCACTGTTACTATTTGAAGAAGTTTGATACATCGTACATCATCCTTTTTCTGTACGTTGATGATATGCTTGTGGCTGATTCAAGCATGAAGGACATCTTAGATCTCAAAAGACAACTGTCTAGAGAATTTACCATGAAGGATTTGAGAGCTGCAAAATAAATCCTAGGCATGAGGATAAAGCGTGACAGGGAAAATAAGAAACTAGTTTTGTCACAGGCAGAGTACATAGCTAAGGTACTTGATTGATTCAATATGGGAGGTGCTAAGCCAGTTAACACTCCATTACTCAGCCACTTCAAGCTATCTAAGGAGCAAGGTGCAAAGACGTAGGAGGAATGAGACTATATGGCTAAAGTCTCATACGCGTCAGCCATTGGGAGTCTCATGTATGCTATGGTGAGCACGAGACCGGACATTGCTCAAGCAGTGAGAGTTGTTAGTAGCTTCATGAACAACCCCGAGAAGGAACATTGGGAAGCTGTGAAGTGGATCCTTAGATACTTGGTAGGTACTAAGGATGTAGGGTTGTGCTATGGTAGATCGAAAATCAAGCTACAAGGCTACGTGGATTTAGATTTGGCAAGAGATGTCAACAGCAAAAGAAACACTACAGGTTATGTCTTTACTCTGGGTAGTGCTGCAGTCAGTTGGGTCTCTCAGTTACAGAAGATAGTATCTATTAGTACGACAGAGGCAGAATATGTTGCGGCTACAAAAGCGTGCAAAGAGATTGTGTGGATGCAAGGCTTCATGGAAGAGTTGGGTAAGAAGCAAGAAGATTGCAAGCTGTACAGTGACAGTCAGAGTGCAATACACTTGGCTAAGAATTCAACCTTTCATTCAAGGACCAAGCATATTGCCATCAGATATCACTTTATACGTTCGTTACTGGAAGATGGATCGATTGCTCTGGAGAAGATTCATACAAGTGAGAATCCCATGGATATGTTGACCAAGGCAGTTACATGGGAAAAGCTGAAGCTCTGTTCAGCTTTGATTGGTCTTCAGGCTTGAAGACGGGGAGGTGGTGCACTCCGGATGAAGAAAACGAAGGTTTGTGGTGATGTGTCTCCAAGTGGGAGATTGTTGAGATGTGAAGTCACATCTGGGGTCGCCTTCGACTAGTCATAGGAATTGTTCGACTGGTCGTAGGGGCCTGTTCAATCGGTCGTGGACCGGCTCGACTCAAAGTCCAGCGAGTCCTGTTTTTTCATATCCTAGTCCTTCGACTAGTCGTAGGAATTGTTCAACTAGTCGTAGCTTCGACTAGTTGTAGCTCCCCTTCGACTAGTCGTAGGTTACGCAGTTTTGTTTCCAAATCTGATGCTGACTGCTGATTTCGGTGTCACCTTTCGTAAGGGTGCGGAAGGGAAGTTGCCTAAACTATATATAGGTGTTCCTAAGGCTTTTCTAGGTGTATTGGAATATTGGGGAAATAATTCTAAGGTGTGGGCAAAGGGTTTTCTATGTTCTTCCAAGGGAGAGGTTAGTATATTGCCTTGTAATCTTTGTTCTTCATAGTGAAAGTTTGCATCCGTGGTTTTTTACCTTAGATTGGAGTTTTTTCACGTATATCTTGTCTTGTGGTTTGTTTTGGATTGCTTTGATCTGTTTCTAGTTTATATTTCTTCCTGTTTATCGTTTATGGGTGAGGTCTGAGATTGGATTTAGGCCCACTGCGTTGTTGGCGTGCTACGCAACAGTATGCTCTTAAGGAAGCATTAGATAGATGAAATATGCAAAAATAGCATGCGCATGTAAACTATTGTTGAGGTATACTCAAATAAGGTATGTGACTTATGTAATATATGCTAGTATAGCATACAAGTAGCTTCGTTCAAGTACTCTAGTGAAGTCCCTTTGAAGTCCGCCAATAAACTCGTGTTAAAGAAGATATGACATGGTAAATATCTTATAGATGATCCAATATACATATATTATGAAGTGACGTCATTAGAATTATGTTGTGATTGCTCAAGTAAATAATATGTGTCTGTGAACATTATATAATGGTGTGACCACTCGAACAAGTGAATCATGCTAGTTCTGTAGTATCTTGAAATGATGAATTTGTGAAATATGTATGTAACCTTTAGTTATGTGAAGGAATGTTGATTGTATGACCATTTGACATTAGACTTTATAATAGATGTAAAATTACTTAATTATGTGAAATTACGTGACCACCAGACAATATGAACTTGTGATATGTGTATGACTATTTCATTAAGCCAACCTTTGATATATGAATGACCATATAATTATATGAAATAAAATATGGTATGCTTTGTATGATGCTCTATTTCAAAAAAATATGTTGAGTACATGAATTGCATATGCATGATAGAGTATAATGATAATGCTCCACTACAGGTAGTATGCTAAATTGAATGGATTTACAATGTATGTTGTGAACCATACAATATTGAATGTTTGCTTCTATGCTAACTAATGGTGGTGAATACGATAAATCATGACCATTTAGTTACGTGATGAATAAGGTAAATTATGGCCATCTGACCATATGATGGTGTGTGAAATTATGACAATTTAATTGTATGCTTATGTGTTTAAGAACATGGTCTCTTAAATGTATGACATGGAATATTTGATCATTCACTATACTTAAATATGTTGGAACGTGTGAACTATTTTGGTTGTAATGATCATTGAACCATGTGATCTCTAAATGTAATTATATACTAAGTAGAGAGTACGAACATTATAATGGTGCATACTTTATACAATTACAGTCGAGCTAACCGAGTACACTTATATGTTTTACAATGGTAGTTTAATACAATAGACATGCATACATATGCATCATGGTTGATTTGATACATGACATGTGTGTATGGAGCATATTATAGAGTACATGCATAAATTTATGATTATGGATCACAGGATGATTATTTGCATGGATTGATGGGTCATAGTATTTGTGATGTGGACTATACATAGACTCAGGGGCCATTGTTATAATGATATAGATTCTATATAGACTTATGGGCCATAATTGTTTTTGATATTATACAGATTGAGGGGCTACGGTTTATGTTGGATGATATATGGAGGATGATAACCTTGATTGATTGGGTGCATGGTGCATGCATACATATCATAAGGTATGCATTGTATTGTTGGATGTACATTATGCGTGACATACACATGGATTACAGATACTTTATAATGCATGGCATTATATGATGGATATAGTTTATGGTGACTTAGATACCACAGTTGTATTCATGGTTTAAAAATATCAAAGATGTTGTTAATATTGTGGATTAATACACAAAGCTCTTTGGTTAATTTCACTAAACCGTGTTGGTGCCATTAGGTGCCTCATTGTCAGGTTGAGGGAACACATAGGTCATGGTGTGTTTGACTCCCACTGCCAAGGTCAAGTGGAAAGAGGTATGACCTACCTAGTATGAGTGGACATATAAAATAGATTCAAGTTGACCCCTTGGCAAGATGAAGTGAAGTAGGGTCCACTACTGGTTGTTGGGTAGATTAATTTATAGGTCATTCTTCATTTGGCCCTATCGATGAGGCAGGTATGTGAGACCATACACCATAGTGCATTTGGGTATCAGCCCTGATGCTTTCCATATAGTAATTGTACTGATATGTGTTGGATATCAGTTGTGGAAACATGGCATGTATTGTAACATTTGCATTTATTACACTACATTATATTATCAAAATCATGTGACATTGTATCATATTGCATTGTATACAAGATTCATAGTATACTCTAATATTCAAGTATTTGTAAGTTTTATTGCATGACATAGGATGCACTGTACAAACGAGATGTATTCACTAAGTTTTTTTTACCTTATGTCTTATTCTCATTTTTTCAGGGTAAGGTAGGCAATAAGAATAACTTAGTAAGGACTATATACTAGCTGGATTTGATGTTTCGTTCCTTTAGAATTCATGCAGTGTATTTATGTATTTGAAACTTATGTATATGATGTAATTGTTAATAATACATAATGGAATAGAAGTTTTGAATTGCTCTTTTATCTTATTGATATTATAGTTGAGGAAAATACTAACAATTGTACTAAAAATACTTCCCTAATCATATCCCAAGAGCATAGTCAGGAGCCCAGGCTCCATTTTCAGGGCATGATAAGAACTAAACTACTCCTATGCTAAAGCTGGTCCAATGTAGTAGTGTAGACCAATTAAATTACAATACTCCTAGTCTAGAATAAGATACAAATGCAATACACAATATTTTTCTGTAGATTTATTTTTATATTGAGTTGGCGAAGGCCCCAAGCTTCTTTTTTTTAAAAAAATCTTTTTTCTATTTATATAAATTTAAGACGGTAGTTAAAGAGAGATCTTTGTAGTCACTTCTCATGTCCGCTAATTTAGAAATAATTATTTGGGTTCGACGATAGTTGTGGCTTATCAAGTAAAGCCACGTGTATTATTTGTTTATTGTGGAACATCCTGCTCTTGTTACATGGATGAGAACTCCTCTTGCAACACTATGTGTTAGTGAGTGGCCTCTTCACGCAAGAATGCATATTGAGTCATGAAACTTAACTAACTTGGTGTTATTATTACTCCACTACTTAAGTGCTTTCGATAGTAATGACTTCTGTGTGATGTTATGGTGTATGGATCGAATTTGTCACTTGTCATGACCATGTATTAGTTTATATCCATTTTCGATCATGAGGCTACTATAGTGTATAGTTGGCTCTATCATGTGAGTGAGATACACAACGCATGTTTCATGGTTGTAGCCAACTCGACTTACCCTTTTCAGGCTACTAAGAACTTTTCATATTTTAATCACATTCGGTCATCAAGGTAACTAAAGAGATTTTTTGTTTCTCTTGTTAAGATTTCACTACCACGTAGCATCACCTGAGTCGCTAGATCTGACATGATCAAATCAGACGTAAAGAATGCCTCTCATATCTCTTTGCATTTAACAAAAAAGTAAATAGACGTAGGTGATTTTGTGAGGAGTTGTATCGATGTCTCTCACTTGGTTGCATTTGGATGATCCACAACCTGGATTTGCAACAAAGTGGTGGATTTCTCGAATAAGAATGAGAATCGTTAGTTTCATGCGGCGTAACCCCATTAATTCATTAACTACATGTGTTACCTCTGCTTCAAGAGTTGTTTATCACAGTGATCTTGTATTAAATGTAGGTACAATATCATAACGGTTCATTTTTTTAATATTTTCTCCTCCCTTAGCTCCTTCATGTTCTTGGTTTGCTTATCTAAAGATTCATCTAAGTCTATGGGGCCTATTTAACAAGTTGCAGGGCAAAATAAATAACATGATGGGCCCCAGAAAAGGTTTTAACTGTGGACAACATTGTCCCTAACTATTTCCTAAGGTGGGGTCCACCTTAGTTGCTTATCAAGTTGATATTTATGTTCCCCCTTCATCTAGGTCTATCTGACATTATCAACAAATTAGATGGGATTTAGACTCTAAAGAGGGAGGGGGCCACCTACTGGAACGATGAATCCCATAATGTGAAGCTTGTTGTGTGGACATGGCCCATGCCTTAAAGAACCCTAAAAAAATGGGGAAGGGAGAAAGAGAGTGTGTGGCGAAAGGGGAGATGCACTCACATGTTCGGGTGTGCACGAGGTGTACGCAAAGATTTGTTGGTTGAATTGGGTTTGACTCTTCTCTTTTCCTTCTTAATTTCTTCTCCTTTCTCTTCTCTCATCTCTTTTGCCTTCTTCTTTTCTCTCTTCCTTTCCTCTCTTTCTTTTCTCTTTTTTCTTTCATTCTACTCACTTTTCTTTCTCTCTCTCTTTTTTTTTTTTTTTGCTTCTCCTTTCTTAACGAGTGCATGGTGTATGGGTAAAAGGAGAGAGTGAGTAAAGTTGCGAGTAGAAGGTAAGAGAGAGAATGAGTGGAGTTTGTTGGGATGAGATTGGGTTAGGGCCCAAGCCCACTACGATGAGGGGAGGCCCATGCCTCCTCTTATGGTTCTCTTCTTGTACTTAGGCTTTATGGCTTTTCACTCGACCACATACATGACAAGTGTTCGGGTGTGAGGTCGAATCTACGGGATCAGAGGCTCATGCTTTAGCTCATGGGGGTATGCACATGTACAAGAGGGGTCGAGGATACACGTGTGTAAGCGCATGGGAATGCGTATACACACATACACAAGGCTTTTAGAAGTGAAGGGTACGCACTCTCGCACTAGATTATATATGGAAAATATCAATGGTACACACACACACGAGAGGGGTTGAGGACACATGAATGCAGATTGTGCACATGCTCGAAAAGTCAGGGTGCTCGCGCGGGAGGTGTGGTCACATAGAAAGTCGGATTACACGCATGAGGGTGCGGTCGCACATGCACAGAATCCGAGGCTTACTTAGGGAATGTGTTGAAAAGACGGGTATTAAATTATTACTTTTTATATTTATTTTTCTTTGAAATTTTGGATTTAATTGTAATAAACTTGAAATAAGAAATTTATATATGAGTTTAGTTAGTAATAGTGATGATTTAGCATTAAAAAAAACATATGCTTTTTTTTTAAAGTGCGAAATGGTTTTTTTTTCGAACCTTTTTTAGCTTGTTAGTACACACCCATTGTCAGTACACGCTCCACTGTTAGCCACCCCCACTAGGGAATCGATACTAAGACCTCAGTGTTGAAACGAGGTATCTTCACTCAGTCTACCACTTGAGCTATGGATTAGGGTGTTGCAAAATGGTTCTATGCGGTTGATCTCATGGGAAGTTCCCGTGAGGTCAAGCTATGTGGGTCCCACCGTGATGTGTGTCGAACATCAACACCGTGAATTTGATGGGTCCCCTTTAAATTATGGGATATCCCAAAAATAAGTTGTATATGGAACTCAGGGGGCCATACCATTTAAAATCATGTGAAGACATGCCCAAAACAAATAAAAGCACTTGGTGGGACCCACTTGAAATTTAGATGCATCTGAAACTTGGTCTAACCCCTCATCCAAGTGGGATACACATAATGGATGGGCTGGATTTGTGAACCACATCTCGGTGGGCTCAACAAATGATTATGAATGTTTTAATGGGAGGGTAACCTCTCTCAATTTTTATATGTAGTATGGCCCACACAACTTCCCATGAGGTCGACTGCATAGAACCATTTCCATATATATATATATATATATATATATATATACCCGGTCTCCTGCGCACAGTACCGCAAGGAGTTTATATGCGAGCCTTTATATAAGCCATAAGATGAGGAGTACAGCTAGGATTCAGCTGCATTGAGAGAGAGAGAGAGAGAGAGAGAGAGTCTTTAAAAAAAAAAAGACTCTCTCCTACACTCACGGAGGCAGATTTCCTGCGAAAGCCTTTCGCAGTGAGTTCCTGCGCAAGGATTCTGGGTAGGGCCCACTATGATGTTTGTGATAAATCCAACCCGTCCATCCGTTTTTCAAGATCATTTTAGGGCACGCGACTAAAAATGATACACACACACACACACACACACACACACACCCAGTCTCCTGCGCACAGTACTGCAAGGAGTTTATATGCGAGCCTTTATATAAGCCGTAAGATAAGGAGAATAGCTGGGATTCAGCTGCATTGGGAGAGAGAGAGAGAGAGAGAGAGAGAGAGAGAGAGAAAGTCCTAAAAAAAGACTCTCTCCTACACTCACGGAGGCGGATTTCTTGCGAAAGCCTTTCGTAGTAAGTGTTCACTCCCCAAGTATAGGGTTGTGATGTAGTAATAAACTCGGTGAGACCGAGGTCGAATCCACAGGGACTGAAACCTGTACGTTATCTGAAAGCAACCAGAACTAGAACTAGAAGAAGATGAATTCTAAATCAAGTAAAGATGAGTGAATAGTTGTGAAATAGTAAACTAAAATATAGGAAAATCAGAAGTAGGAAACTAGGGATTCAGAGGATCCACTTGTAAAGTTCAGGGAGATGAAAGGTGTAGCCATGAAAATCAAACTGAACTGACCTTGATATAGTCTTCTAGAGATGAAGGGTATATGAATTAGAATGGATTCCATCACCAAACCATGCCCAGGAGACAAAGTAAACAACAGAATTAAACTAATTACCAACCAATCAACAATGTATGAAGGTTAGAAAGGGTACCGTCATCCAACCATGCCCAGGAGACGATGGTGAACAACAGGGCTTCCTGACGTCATAAACATAAAAAGAGTAGGAACATGCTCAAAGCCATCGCAGACCCATTGTAATTTCAGTCACAACAGACCATTAAAAACTAAAAACATTCCCATAAAAACCAATATCAAATTCGGTTCATAAATTAAAAAGGCAAGTAAAGAGTTCCCATCACACTACAAGCTTCACCCCTTAGCCCTAGCTAAGGGGTTTTAGCCTAACATGGATGGACTGATCTCCATGTAAGTCATAGAAAGCAAACAGAAAAAAATAAAAATAAATTCAAACTCTCTTTCTCTGCCAATCCACGTCCACACTCCAACTTCTGCTCCAATTCGAGATCCTCTTCTCTCTCTGCCTCCGTTTCTTTTATAGCACCAAAAGGAAAAATATAGGGGAAGTCGGTGGGATGCATAGAGGTTACTGGAGTTGGTGGCTGTGGCTTACGCAGCAAGTTTCACGCAGCACAACATGTTTCGCAGCCGGAACGCGCAACAACGCAAGACAACTTGCGTTTGGCTTGGAATTTTGGGAAGGGGAGCCTGTTTGGATTCGAAATTTGTCCATGGTTAGGGTTGGACCCACCTTTCGCATCCTCTGAACGGTATGGATCATCAATCCGATACCGTTCTTGATCACACAGCTAGCCACAGCGTCCGACTTTCACGGACACAGGGCCTCTGCGTAATTCTTGCGCTGTGATGGTGGCGGTGCCCACGATGGCTGATACACAAAAGAATCCACTCCATCCACTGCGACTAGCAGGAAAAACCGGACGGGAATGAGTGTTTTTGTATTGATTTTGGTGAGGCCCCCGAGATCTTCTATTCTACCATCCAACCTGCGTGGGATCGAGATTTTCCTGCTCGTGCGATCGTTGCTTCGAAAAAACCCTATATGTACGGTCGGTTTGACCTTGCAGAACGAATGGACGGTTCGGATCATCAATATGTGTGATGATGGTGGCCCACCGAATATCGAATGCAATTCTCTGTTTCAACAGAGAACGGCAACTGCTTTTTTTTTTTGTATTGGAGTCGGTCAATCACAATGCTGACCGATTCAAAGTTTCGGTGCACGGCGAGTGTTCATGTGTTGTGCACATGCACTCACCTCAGTGGGCCTCACCTTGATGTTTATGAGAGATCCATTCCGTTCATCTGCTTTGCCACTTCCTTTAAGGGGTTAAGACCAGAAGTACATCAAGATACCAGGTGGGCCCCAATTTACTGTTTTATAGGCTGAACTGTCTATTGGGCCACTTCTAGGGGGATCCGATGGCTGAAATTTGACGTGTACGGTTAATATAGGGCGTTCAGGCCACGTATGAAGTCTCATGTCAATCGGATAGTGGGAACCCTGTGATCTTGCATTCTGGACGTCCTTCGAGCCACTTGAGCTTCAGTTTCTTGATTTCCTTGGATCTCGGGCGTTGATCTTGATCCTCTGGGGTCCGTCCCTTACCTTGGTGAATTTTGAGTGTTAAATTTGTGCTTTTACCATCGTATTTCAATCCAAACTCGTAAATACATCCTACATCACAAACGCAATTAAATCGGGCCGTTTAAACCGTACCATGTTCGTAAATTAGGGCAATAACTGGGGTCTAATTTGCAATATTTGACCCTCAACAGTAAGTTCCTGTGCAAGGATTATGGGTGGGGCCCACTATGATGTTTGTGATAAATCCAACCCGTCCATCCATTTTTCGAGATCATTTTAGGACACGCGACTAAAAATGAGGAGGATCCAAAACTTAAATGGGCCACATGAGAGGAAACAGTGGGAAAAGGAATGCCTACCGTTGAAACTTTCCTAGGCGACCCGGCCTCATATGCTAATGATCCAGTCTGTTGATCTGATGGACACCACCACTAACATTAATACCTAAAAACAAATCTCTTGAAATGGGAGATTCTAGCGATTGGAACACCAATGAAGAAAGACATTCAACAACGGTTCATCCTCAGCAGAACATAAGCCACAGATCAAAGAATTAGGATATGCCGCTCTTGGAATTTTTGGGGCATCCCTTATCTAAGGTGGGGCCCACAATATCAACAGTTCCGATCACTGAACCATTAGTCACGATTAACTAATAACTTCTCCACTCTTCAACGGTCGCATTCTCCAGAGATTCTCATCGTATACAACTGGGGACTTCGATTCATTAACCCAGACGGGTGATATGATTAGCCTCACCATGAATGGAGAATCCCTCAAGACTATACTAAATCGAAAAATCCCATCCGTCCAATCATCACCCTTTCAATTGATTGTGGACCTGTTTTTTTTTTTTTTCTCTCGATTGTTGATTTCACTCCACCATTGGAAGGGTCAAGATTAATCCATCATTGAAATTTTTGAATGAGATCCTTCCACTATCTGTTTTCCATCATATTAATGGAATGGATCACAAATTCATGGGCCCCACCTGTACAAAACAGAATGCAAGATGATGCAAACATGTTCTCTGAAAGAGGATCGTATAACCCCATTACCTATCATTCCCAAGGGGCACATTTTCTTTAGGTCGGTCCATATACTGCAATTATATGGTAGAAAATGTAGCACCGTAACTTGGTAGGGCCATCCTTCAAACATGCAAGTCGTACTGATATTTGTGATCTTCACCGTCCATCTATTTGAAACTATCATGGGTTGATGTATGGTAATATATCATTGGAGATATAATTTCTCTGTATAATAAGTGATTGTCGTCCCTTAACCCGTTTTGGTTCTCCACCGTCGATTTGAGGACTAACGATCAGATAGGAAGGATCATCTAATGGTGTGAATATTAAAAGAAATGTCCATGTAAACTATTTTTTACTAGATGGACCGTCTAGATTGATACTTTTGTAAGCCACGTGTACGGCTTTGAGAGTGCGATGCTCTATTATATAATTTCCCCGCTTTGGAAAGGGGGAAAGTTGGAAAAGGGGGTTGATGAGAGTCATGACTACTGTTTCATCTCGTATGGCCCATTTAAGTTTTGGATCCTCCTCATTTTTGGTCACATGTCCTAAAATGAGCTCGAAAAATGAATGGACGGGTTGGAATTATTACAAACATCATAGTGGGCCCCACCTAGAATCCTTAAGTAGGAACTTCTTGCGAAAGGCTTTTGCAGGAAATCCGCCTCCTACGCTCATGTCGAGATTTCTGTCTTTGCACGCTGGAATTGGACGCGGATTGCGTCCTACCCCCGCCCGGACGGGCAAGGCTCTATAGGGCCCACGGTGATGTAAGTGTTTTGTTCACACCGGTTATAGTTTTTCTCATATCATTTTAAGGTATGAGAAAAACAATGAGGTAGGTACATGGCTTAAGTGGACCACAAAGTGGGTATTGAACGTCCACCATTAAAAACTTCTTGGGAGCTGGAGAAGTTTTGGATCAAGGTGATATTTCTATTTTCACTTCATCCACGTCTACATGACCTTATGAATAGGTTGGATGGTAAAAAAACATCACGGTGGCCCTTTAAAAGGTTTCAACGGTGGGTGTCATTATCACCGTAGCGTCCTTTCGCAAGAAGTTCCTGTGCAAGGATTCTGGGTGGGGCCCACTATGATGTTTGTAATAAATCCAACTTGTTCATCCATTTTTCGAGCTTATTTTAAGACATGCAACAAAAAATGAGGAGGATCCAAAACTTAAGTGGGCCATATGAGATGAAACAGTGGGGAAAAGAATGCCTACCGTTGAAATTTCCAGGGCTCCATCTTGTTGTTTATATTCCATCCAAACCATTTATAAGGTCATTTTCACTGAGATTAAGTGAAAACAACAAGAACTTAAACTGATACAAAACTTTCGTGGTAATATAAATGTTTCAACAGTGGTCACTAAATCTTCATTATTTCCTCTCATGTGGCCCATTTAAGTTTTGAATCCTCCTCGTTTTTGGTCGCATGTCCTAAAATGATCTCGAAAAATGGATGGACAGGTTGGATTTATCACAAACATCATAGTGGGCCCCACCTAGAATCCTTGTACAGGAACTCACTACGAAAGGCTTTCGTAAGAAATCTGCCTCCGTGAGTGTAGGAGAGTCTTTTTTTTTAAAGACTCTCTCATTCAATGCAGCTGAATCCCAACCGTTCTCCTCATCTTATGGCTTATATGAAAGCTCGCATATAAACCCTTGTGGTACTGTGCACAGGAGACTGGGTCTCTCTCTCTCTCTCTCTCTCTCTCTCTCTCTCTATATATATATATATAATATATTATATATATATATATATATATATATATATGGGAAATGGTACTATGCAGTCGACCTCATGGGAAGTTCCCATGAGGTCGAGCTGTGTGGGCCCCGCCATGATGTGTGTCAAACATCAACCCATCTGTCTGATACACCATTCCATGCTGGGCCATGGGCTTAAAAATCAAGTAAATCCATGACTTAGGTGGTCCACACTACATATAACAATTGAGAGGGGTTACCCTCCTATTAGAACATTCATAATCATTTATTGGGCCCACCGAGATGTGGTTCACATATCCAGTCCGTCCACTATCTGTGTCCCACTTGGATGAGGGGTCAAACCAAGTTTCAGTCGCATCTAAAACTCATGTGGACCCCAGCAAGTGCTTTGATATGTTTTACACATGATTTTAGATGGTATGGCCCACCTAAGTTCCTTATACGGCTGATTTTTGGGATATCCCATAACCTAAAGGGGACCCATCAAATACAAGGTGTTGATATTCGACACACATCGCAATGGACCCACACAACTTGACCTCATGGGAAGTTCCCATGAGGTCAACCTCATAGTACTGTCCCTATATGTGTGTGTGTGTCTAAAGAATACTATGTAGTAGTACGTCTTTGAAATTTCTATTATGATCATAGAGGTATTAAGTTGTGTTGTTGAATGCGGGATCTGGGTCGAGAGAATTCGGGTGCTGGATTCGTGGCGTGACAATGTTGTTCGTAGCTACGTCAAAGGTTGTGATTAAAATTTTCTTGTAGTCGATCAAGTCTTAGATTGCGTGTTTTAAGGTGAAATAGTGATTTGTTGTATGACCCTAGGCTTGATGGTATGCACAATACTCTTTTTCATTATAGTTTAGTGGCCAAGAGTTCGATGGGGGCCTAGGTGGTAGCGAAGTGAGAAGTTAACCCTATACTAATGTGATTAGCATTTTGCTGTAAGGTTAGGCTATCAGTGTGAACCACCTAAGCTCCCTGGCTACCCCATCTTCCAACCTTAGATGGGGTATTTTGGGTTCATCTCATCTATTACTGTTGCTACCATTATTGTCCCTGTTGAGGGGCGAATGACGCACCTTGGGTATAGGCGACAAGATTGCTTACTTCCGTTGAACAAGGGATGGGAACACTTTCGTTACCATTCTTGTATTCAGCAGTCCTTCCACAATCTACTGTAGTGAGACAACTTTATAAGGTTACCAGGAAAAGATTATCCAACATCTTATTTCGACCTTGACTTGTTCCTCAGCATAGATGAGTTGGGTAAAGTTGGCATATAGATACAAGATGAGGTATCTATAGATACCAAGATTTGTTAAGTTAATGATCATGAACATTTTCCCATTATCGTCAATGAGAATTTTATTCTTGTAACCATGACCCACCACTATCCAACGTAAGCTGATAATAATTCATCATTCTTCTATCTTAAGGTAGCAAGATCCATGCTTCTGGGCACTAATATTGTAAATGCTTGAAGAATGATTGACAAATGCTTAAGAAAGTTATTCCCAAGTCTTGATTTGATGGTAATATAGTGATATGTACTAATTTAATGCACCATTTTTCTGGATTTATGAAACAGACAAATCAAAGTTCAATTATCGCCTTCCACAACATCGAGATCTTCACAGAATGATTTTAAATAAGTGGTGAAACACTCCATACTATCATATTGGTTGAATTTTGGTATTTTCAAGTTTTGAGGTACCTTCACATCAATGGACAAAAGTCCCTAAATATGGGGGATGGAAGATTCACCTCATATTGCTTCTACAACTTCCTTTTTCGTCGTCCTCAATTTCTCCTCAAAATGCTCTTGGAGTTGTTTGATTTTAGAGGTTTGGATCAGAGGGGTTTGTCCCTGATAAAGCTTGAATTACCTCATCATAGTGATCGACCTTGTCAATATACCTATAACTCCCACCTAGAGGAGGTTGGACTTAGCTACTACTCCTATTAGGAGGGGGTGGATTAGAATACGAAAGGAAAACTACAATTAAAAAGAAATCCTAACTATGGGATGATGTTAGAATTGATTGAAACTTCCGTTAAGGGGAGGATGCTGGAATTGATGAAAACTCTTGTTAAGGAGAGGATGCTAGAATTGACTAGGACTCCCTGCCGTGGGAGGTTTTATCTAGTAATGACTTCCATTGATGGAAAATTCCTGAAAATGATTCTTGGCTGTGAAAATGATCTTTGAAATAGACCCTCATTAGGGAGAAGATAATGCATGTCTTATACAAACACTAAGGGGAAGTTGAATACTGAATTTGAAGTTAGAGGGACACTGAAAGCTAGAGTGTAACACCTCAAAATCTGACGCCTAAGTATAGGGACTTTAATCCTGATTTCGAGGGCGTGAGAAAAATAGTGTATGCATCGACTTTCTCAGTACAGTTATTAGTATAATATCTAAGGCCGATTTTATTTAGTTGGGCATACACTATTAACAACTCTCCACCATCCGTGCAAAGTTGGTCTATTATACACACATGGGCACTCACCCAATCTGCCACGATCAACGGATTATCCATCGGACATTATAGTTGGTCTATTGCACACACATGGGCGCTCATGCAACCCGAACACAATCGATGGAGTATAGAGTCTATTGCACACACTTGGGCGCTCAACCAAGAAATATTGCACATACTTCGACACTCACCCAAAAATATTCAATGGTCCTATTGCACACACATGGGCGCTCACCCTAAGGTAATCACTAGGACTGTTACACACACCAGGGTGCTCACCTAAAGGTAATCACTGGAGTTCTCAATTCCTTCAATGCATGAATCAAATAGGTACTTTACCAAAACCTTTAAAAAATAAACCATTAACTTTTAAGCCCTTTAAAGGCATCAAGATTCTTTCACAAATCATAAGCATTCACAAAATTTCTCAATGTGTAACATAATTGACAATTTTTAGAATGATTCAAATCCTTCATCTATGCTGTTGATACAAAAATCCGGTCCACCCTTTCTAGGCCTTCGAGTACCTGCACAAGAAGAAGACAAAGGAGACCCTGGCTAGAGTAGGGGACCCTCCGATGCTAAAGTCAGGAATTTGGGTCTAGTTGTACCGACCCTCAATTTTCATCGTGAATTTGAACTTGAAAACAGGAACGACCACCTCCACTTAGAACTAACTAAACCTTTAAGTACAACCCTTTGCAAGAATAGAACCGGACTGATCTTCAGTCCAGGGTGATTCATAAACCCCGTACAAGGAACGTGTAGCTCAGATTAACCACGGGTGATCAGAACCCACGATAACCTATCACTTACCAGTTATAAACCTTTGAAAGACAAAGACCCAACCATTTGTATGTACCAACCTTTAAGCTGTAGCCACTAGGAGAACTTCCAAGACTTATGGTCGGCATTGATCGGACGAGATCATGACGTGGACCCCACGTCTGAGCAGAGCGTGTACACAGATAACGTACACACGCTATGCATGAGATCAAGTCATCGGCTCAAAGAAGCTTTGACCCGATGGAATTCATAAAAGCAAGGAAATTCAAAAATTTCCCTCCCTCCTGACGCTGCTCATACAAACCGTCTGTTTGATGATACAAACGGCCACCATCCGAATACAAAGGTGTGATCCATACCGTTTATCTGATAGACAAGGTCCCACTGACCCTGACTACGTCACCACCTAGGATTGAAAGCTCCTTACGACAGCACAGTCAGCGTCCGCTCTCGCGTTGCAAAGGAAATGCAATGATGAGGAGGATAGAGCCACATACTGTAACGCCCTGAAAATCGGGGGTCGAGCATAAACTCAACTCCCGAGTTCCAGAACATCACTTATGCAACAAAATGAATGATGATTGAATGTTGACTGTATTCGTGCATTGAACATGAGTGAGATTAAGCCAAAACAACATATCATACTCCAGAGACAGTTAAATTTGCAAGCGAAAGACTGTGATAGATAGATAAAATATATAAACTATGATGAGTCTCCAGAGTGTGATAACATTACCAGGTTAAATAATTACAAGTACAGTTCCAAAATATACCAAATGTGAGGAAGTGTAATGTCTCCTGTCCCAAGTACCATAGCCCCGTCAATACAATATCAGGTCTTCATTGACCTGCTAGAGAGATACAGATAGGAGAACTCCTCCTATCATCATAAAAGTAGTCCGGCTCTGCTTCACAAGCATCGCCATCACCTGAAACTCAACAAATCTGGTTGGTGTGTACAACATCGTCCCGTAACGTGGGAGTGAGTGATCAACTCAGTGGAACAGTAAAGCATAGGTTAACATGTTATCAACTCAGTCAAGCAATAATGATAAAGCAGTACAATCAAACAATTCTAACTACTCTTATTTAATGCAAGTATGAAATGACATGATGTATGCCCTTGCCAAACCACCCTCATGCGACATCATCTTACGTTCGCGAATGCGTCCATCCCTCAGTGCTCCACATCTACCAGGCACATGCAGTGCGATGATGAGCATGATTACCAAGTAATTATTAGTTCATTTCAAACAGCAGTATTGGGAAACTACGGTACCTCCCTTGTATCATTCCCAAACATGATCCATCCTAGGGTCGTCAATCCTAGTTAATCTCATACGGTATTATGGTTCGAGAGGCATCGCGAAGGCATCGCAAAGGGCTCGTCACCCGTCAGCACGGATACAGATCTCACCGTATGCGGGTCAATTGCTGACCGTCAGCTCGAGTACAGGTCTCACCGTACTCGGCTCAATCGCTAGCCGTCAGCTCGAATACAGGTCTCACCGTACTCGGCTCAACTCATACTCCAGTTGCTGTGAAGGGCTCGTTGCCAATCACAGACCTTGGAGTATACTCGAAGACACTACAGAGGACTCGTCGCCTGTCAGCACGATACAGGTCTCACCATACTTGGCTCTCGCCGTAAGTGTCGACAGCTCGAATACAGTGTCCCATACCACCGTATTCGGCTCACGAGTTTGGTTGCTCAATGGTCACTACGGGGAGGCACGTGGCCCCAGCATAGGCCGACAGCTCGACCACGGTGTCCCATACCACCATGTCCGACTCATGAGTCTTAGCGGATCGAGGTACCATGGTTAAAAGGGATTTCACTGGTAGGTTTGGTACCCTAGGTTCAAGCAGTAGCGTCCAAACATGGTGAACATACATAAGACAGATCGGGTTACTTGACGAGCTTGGCTAGCTCGAGCGCACAACAAGTTGAACGACATGAAGTGCATAAGCACTTCGCGTGGCCAACTACTATCGTCAACCGAAGTACGACTCAGGTTCGTCGAACACATCTCACGTGGCAAATGAATCACAGCCACGAATGCAATTCTGGTACCGATTGTCTGGACTATAATCATAGCCCCAAACACAATCAAGTGCAGATAGATAAAACAGTAGTAGATTAAGATTCAACTCATACAATCAGGGTCTGGAATTATCCGTTTAGGGCTGCCAGGGCTGTTGCACGCACTCGTTGCTCCACTCCCCCATCACCCATGACGGATCATACAACGTAAATATAAATTTAAACATATGCATTACATAGTTAAAATCATAAAGCAGTTGAGCATGTTATGAAGCACAACACAAGCATGAGTTTGTACATGTTCAATTCCTAATCACACAACTATCCAAGGAGATCATACACATAGTTAAAAGAGGTTGAGAATCATATCTCAACACCCTTATACATTACAATTTGCTAACTACTACTCATTCAGACATTTCAAGAAACACTTAAACAAACATACATCAACATACATGACATATGTCGATCACATAGGCATTAGGCCAAATTCTTTCACTAGGGAGTTGCCCCAATCATAACACGCGTACACCCACGACAGATAGTCATGGCAAGCAGAAATCCAAGTTCCATATTCATTCAGTCATTTCCACAAACACTTGGGCCACACATTTTAGCATATATAGTGTATATTGGCCGTGGCGTGACTTAGGGCAAATCCTTTCGTCAAAGGGGTATCGCCAATACATCAATCATGAATCCATGACAATTAGTCATGGCGAGCACAAATGAAAATTCTATACTCATTCAGTCATTTTCACAAACACTTAGAATACACTATTACAACATACATGGTGTATGTTAGCAAAACATGTATTAGGGCTATCCTTTAGCCAAGTGAGTATTTTATCCATGTATAATATAACTACAACAAATAATCATGATAAATACATCTCCAAAATTTATACGTATACAGTATTTTCTAGAATACGCAATTCAACATACATAGTGTATATAAGTAAAACATGTATTTAAGCGAATCCTTTTGCCAAATAAGTATTTTATCCATATATCGTATATCCATATAACAAATAAACATGTCAAAAACATTTCCAAAAAATATACGTATACTGTACTTTCTACAAATACCTAGAGTATGTAGAATTTCATATTTTTCATCTTTAATCGAAACGGAAAACAGACAGCACTTTGTACATGTGCAATTGCATGCAGATCATGAATCTATCATTATCTGACATTGAAAGCATTGAAAACCATAACCTATACACCTAAAGTCCGCACCTTTTGTCGTAGAATCGTAACGGAGTCGATAGGTTTGCTAAGCTTCCGTATTCGGCAGTTTGGCAACCTATAGAACGAAATAGGTTAGCTATTTCACAACCTACAACTGTCAAAACCCCAAAACAGATTAGGGTTAGGGTTTCGTACCTAGAAATGACGCCGAAAACGCCGGGAAAGCGATGAGAATCAGACGGTGGAGCTCGTACAGCGGCAAGGAAGAGTGGCAGGGAGATTCTCCCACTGCTCCCACACTTTCTCTCTCTTTTCTCTCTCAATCTCAAATTCGTATGGCTGCCAAGAGAGAGGGTTTAAGGTCCTTATATAGTCTAAAAACTCACGAAATAGACTCCAGGTCAAAGTATACTTAGGTTATAACCAAAGTGAGCTGGTTTCAGCTCAACGGAGGACTTCTGGCGGGCCTCCTTGAGCCAAAGGTCGGACTTAAGCTCACCAACGCTGGATCTATGTTCTATTAAGTTTTCGTTTCGGTCGGGATTCCAGATCACGCGTGGCGGACCAGTTTCAGTTCAACGGTCAGTGGATCTCGATCGGAGATTCTGAGTACATGTAAATGTGTATGAAATTTCTCCTGATCCAAGGGTGTAATTTGGTCTGATTCTGACGGTCTGGTTGCTTAATACTGATCCGCAAGTGAGTTGTGCCAGATTACTATTCAAGATATTTTATTTTGAATTAATTTCACATTTCTTACACTCTTCACTCCGAGCTCAAGCGAATAGCGCTGGGATACTATCTGGATTTGATTTCCGAGATGGTTGTCAAGCCCAGCAAGGCGGTCCTAATTCCTTAACTTCTTGTTAATCGGACTTCCGACGTGCGGTCCAGATCCGATACGGAGTTTCGAGATGCTCCCGAGAGCAGCCGGGTAATGAGATTGATCCTAGATTTTAGGGTACCCTAGCGTCAATGATTCTACAAGTTTTGGGTCTCGCAGATCGTATTTAAAGTGATTGGTGCTAATTTCATAGGTACTCTAGTTTAACACTGGCTAATTCTCGCCTAATTTCTAAAGGATTTAGTCCTAAGTAACTTCTATCTGAGGTGGTACCTGGGCCTTTGTAGTTTGTATATAAAGTGATCCAAGTTATACTACTTAGCTAGTTTAAGATAGTGTCTAGGGTGAAAGTACTTAGAAAAATTGAAAGATCAAGGTGGTGAAGGGTGGGATTTGTGAAGGAAATGGGTTAAGGAGCGATTTTAGACTGTGGGATTCAGTTTTGACAAGTTAATAAGGTGTTAGGAGCAACCCATTGCCTAAGGACGTCTAATTCCAAGTTGGGGAAAATCCGGGATGTTGCAATCTACCCCCCTTAAAACAAAATTTCGTCCCCGAAATTGGATAAGGGTAATAAGGGAAGATTTCTATTATTTCATTTGCCTAAGACTTATTGATTCCAAGTTTCTACACGTGGTAGGGTATATACCAGCTGGTTCATGTTAGCCTACCCCCCTTAAAACTTAATTCTTTATCCATTTCTCTTACCCTGATGGTTTGCTACCATTTATTTCTTTACCTATTTGGAGTCTTGATGACAATTCCCAATTATCTAGAGTAAGATAGCCGTTTTCATTGTTTGACCAACACGGAGAGACGTTTATGGTGGGCTTAATCCCGATACATCGATCATCTACCAGGCCAAGGTAGAAAGCTCATCGTATCCCTTCCGAATCCTGGTGGATCCTGGTCTTCTGCTCGGCCAAGCAGTGAGTCCATTGGTAGTCACCCAGGATTGAGAATTGGGTCAAGCCGCGAATGTTTCGCAGTTGTATATTACAGTAACTCCGTAGTCCGATCACTCTATAGAACGTAGGGAGTGTCCATCATTGAAAGGCTCAAATGGTCTATGTTTAAGGTTGCCCTTTAAGTCTTAGTCTAAGAGAGTCCTCGTTATCATCTATGTCAAAGGAAATGATGAACCAAATCTTACTAGATCATCTTAAAACGGTTTCTCATAGTAGAACTTACTAGGGCTTCTATAATGTTCGTATTTATCGAGCACCGTTTCGATCCTAGGCCAGTGGGGTAGGGTCCACCACGTTTCCGCTATGCCACCTAGATCAAAGAGGTGTATTAGGTGACCTAACTAGATTGGGCTCATAATGTTCTACCCCCCCTTAAAATTTTATTTTCACCCTCAAGGCTCAAGAGCTATGTCCTGATCCGTATGTCGAAACAAGGTGTAATTTATAACCTATCCTTGACATGAAATGGGAAATACATTGGTCTGCCTTTCATCGACGATGTGTACTATGGCATTGATACCTATGGGTATCGAGAGGAGCTAAAAATGATGGGTAATGTGGTTGATGTCAGGGGCAGGTGTGAGTTTGAGGTAAGATGCCTAATTCTACCAAGGGGTTTTGTCGCGGTCCAGACTTATCCTATTTAATGATGTCTGGCTTAACAGGCAGGCTATCTTTCTACGTTCATAAGCACAATATGTATGCCGACATGGCATGCGATTTGAGACCTAATTCCTAACTAATTGTTGCCCATTTGGGTAATTCCTTGGGGCCTAAAAGAAAATCTCTATTGGCTATATGTTCTTAACACTTCTCGAAACGAAGTTATAAACTTTTAGTTGTAAGTGGTCGGGCCAACACGGAAGGAATGTTGTGTAGTGGGTCTGAGTCGGATACATGGACCTCCTGCCTAGCTAGAACAGAAAGTTACCATATCATTTCTTAATCCTAGTCGATCTCGACCTTCTGCTTGATCAGAGCATAGGGTTCATTGGTCACTACCAGGATTGAGAATTCGATTCAAACCACGAATACCTCCCTTATATGTAGTTTCTCTACTCCGTGTTCCCGATTGTACTAAGTCCTTGAGAAGGAAATTCTAAGGGATGTATTGATTGGACCTAACATTGAATCCAAGGGATATATAGGTTTTATGTAATCGTGAATAGTTTCTAGCTACGTCAAACATGCTCCCTAAGAGTTACTAAGGAAGCCTAAAGTATTAAGGGGATTCAACAACGAAACGGGGTCTCGCTCCAACCTATTCAAGCCAACTAACTACGTCTATCACTCAATTATCTTACCATTGTTAGTCGTTTACATTTCTTAGTCTAATCAGCAGCCTAGGCTCAACTTATGAGCAGCGGTAATCCACTAGTTATAATCGAAAGTCTATGCTTATACACCAGATGATTTTATACCCTTTCTAAATAAAGAAATTATTTTATCGCCTAGGGTCAAAGTTGTCGTTGATGGAATTGGGTTGCCGGAACTCGGAATTTAACTACGCACGAGCATTTCACACATGTTCATACTAGCTAAGAAGATCCTGGGGTTACATTATTAATTTGTTGGATTTCCTATACGGTCAGGTCTGTCAAAAACTAGGAGTACCGCCCTAGGTCCAAAACTCTAAGGGTCATATTTGTCAAACAATCATTTACTCTAAAAGCTTAAGCTATCAGAGTGTGGTGGGTTAATGTATATCAAGGGACTTTATCACTTCAATACTATTTGGCAAGTGGTCTTAAGTTGTATTGAATGGGACCGCATTACTAATCCTACCTCGGGATTGGAAGTGACATGGTTGGTAGGAGGGTGGGTGGGGATCAAAATTATTGGTATAGGCTTTGGAAAATGAGCCTCGTGTCGGAAAGTGTGAGATGGGATTTTCAAATCCCAGGAATCGGAATTTCTAAGTGTTATTTGAAAGGAAATCTCAGAATTACTTTTAATTACATACATTTTAAACATGGTGTTGGAAAACATGGGATACAACCAATCTAGGGACAATACTTTACACATACATTTATTATTTCTTTTTACAATTTCATCCACCTAATCTCACTTAATGTAGTTGGCTGAATGGGCCCAAAAGGGTGAAAGGGGGCTGGAGTTGATGACTCTTCACGATTTTGGGTATCAACAGGGTTTGTAGAGGCCCCACTGACAGGGAATGAAGAAGGAAAATGAGAAGATAGAGTGGGGTAGGGGGTGTGCATGAATTTGGGACGAAATGGAAGGTGTAGGGGCTGTCTTCTTTGATACTCCACGGACGACAGTCCCAACAGGTGTTGAAGAGACACAAAGGACAAGGAATGAAGAAGGAATAAGGGAGGAATGGGATGGGTTAGGCAGTTACACGGTTTTGAGCTCCAAATGGGGGATGTGAGAGCTCAACGTGAAAGAAAAGGGGTAGGGTAGGTGGTTGGGGTTGCTGTGATCGATGGAAGTGCGTGAATCATGGCCGAATATGGTGGATTGAAAGATTGGAGGAAGGATTTGAGGGAGAAAAACTGAAAATGGAAGGGGAGGGCGTTTGGAAGGAAAGATGTGAGAGAGAGGGGGGCTCCAGCCCTAAAAATCGTAAACCCCCACACTATTCGCACCCACCACACGTGTGGGGAGGTCGGGCCAACCATTCCCAGGCCCGGCCCAACACCAGCCGAGCCACCCGACCGCGGTCGACCGCGGTTCCACCGCGGTCCGCCTTGGCCGGCGCCGCGCCGCCGTGGTGGGGTTGTGTTCTCCACAATCCCAAGGTGCCAAATGCACCCTGGGCCCACTTGTTTCACCCCCGGATTAACGCGTGTGGCCCCCGACTCCGTTTTGAGTCGTTTCGGGTCAAATCGGACGTATCTTACAATCTGGAATGAGTTATCTGACGTAAAATATATGAATTTGGGGTAGAACGAGCTAATGAAGCCAACCAACCCTGCAACGCAGGGTTGCGCAGCCCAGAATTGCAAAAAAACCTCCGATTGATGGTCGTTTCCCTATTTCAATTTCATTTTACTAAAATAGTAGTTTTTGTTTGATTACTCTTCATCTGTTGGGCTTTAGGAGTTGCGCTCATCATGTAAAGAGCTTAGAATAATTAGGAGAATGGTTTGTTGAAGTCAAATAGGACACTTACTATTTTTGGCTGAAAGCCTTGCGCACTTAGTAGACATCACGACCCTATAGTAAGTCGCGAATTCTAGGGGTTTTAGTCGTAGTTTGTCTCTGATTTCCTTCCCATTACTTGGTATCCCTATTTAAAGGGTTGTGAACTCATTTTCCTTTTGTCATTCATTAATAAATTTTGAATTTATTAGAATTTATTTCTACTTTCTGCTTTCCTTTCCTCGTGGATTCGAGAAGTCTCTGTGAGGAGTCCAGAGAAGCTCCGAGGATTCGGAGTAGTTATCATCATCACGCTTATCCTGTATTCTACCGATTGTCAACAGTTGGAGTGAGGTGGTTTGTAATCTAGACTCATTAATAGACGGCCTAGGAATGTTTTTAAGGTCGACCCGTGCGACCATGGTTGAATACAGACTCGATTTCGGCGTTCGTTTTTCGTGAACTAGCCGTTGGACGGAACAGGGATGCCTAAGACTGTTTCTACATTCCGTCGCTCCCTCCTAAGTCAGAGTGCGTCAGTGTGCGTCGTGTGACCATAACCCAGGACCGGTTTAATCCAAATCATGCTTTGATACCATCTTGTAACGCCCTGAAAATCGGGGGTCGAGCATAAACTCAACTCCCGAGTTCCAGAACATCACTTATGCAACAAAATGAATGATGATTGAATATTGACTATATTCGTGCATTGAACATGAGTGAGATTAAGCCAAAACAGCATATCATACTCCAGAGACAGTTAAATTTGCAAGCGGAAGACTGTGATAGATAGATAAAATATATAAACTATGATGAGTCTCCAGAGTGTGATAACATTACCAGGTTAAATAATTACAAGTACAGTTCTAAAATATACCAAATGTGAGGAAGTGTAATGTCTCCTGTCCCAAGTACCATAGCCTCGTCAATACAATATCAGGTCTTCATTGACCTGCTAGAGAGATACAGATAGGAGAACTCCTCCTATCATCATAGAAGTAGTCCGGCTCTGCTTCACAAGCATCGTCATCACCTGAAACTCAACAAATCTGGTTGGTGTGTACAACACCGTCCCGTAACGTGGGAGTGAGTGATCAACTCAGTGGAACAGTAAAGCATAGGTTAACATGTTATCAACTCAGTCAAGCAATAATGATAAAGCAGTACAATCAAACAATTCTAACTACTCTTATTTAATGCAAGTATGAAATGACATGATGTATGCCCTTGCCAAACCACCCTCATGCGACATCATCTTACGTTCGCGAATGCTCCATCCCTCAGTGCTCCACATCTACCAGGCACATGCAGTGCGATGATGAGCATGATTACCAAGTAATTATTAGTTCATTTCAAACAGCAGTATTGGGAAACTAAGGTACCTCCCTTGTATCATTCCCAAACATGATCCATCCTAGGGTCATCAATCCTAGTTAATCTCATACAGTATTATGGTTCGAGAGGCATCACGAAGGCATCGCAAAGGGCTCGTCACCAATCAGCACGGATACAGATCTCACCGTATGCGGGTCAATTGCTGACCGTCAGCTCGAGTACAGGTCTCACCGTACTCGGCTCAATCGCTAGCCGTCAGCTCGAATACAGGTCTCACCGTACTCGGCTCAACTCATACTCCAGTTGCTGTGAAGGGCTAGTCGCCAATCACAGACCTTGAAGTATACTCGAAGACACTACAGAGGACTCGTCGCCCGTCAGCACGAGTACAGGTCTCACCGTACTCGGCTCTCGCCGTAAGTGTCGACAGCTCGAATACAGTGTCCCATACCACCGTTTTGGCTCACGAGTTTGGTTACTCAATGGTCACTACGGGGAGGCACGTGGCCCCAGCATAGGCCGACAGCTCGACCATGGTGTCCCATACCACCATGCCCGGCTCATGAGTCTTAGCGGATCGAAGTACCATGGTTAAAAGGGATTTCACTGGTAAGTTTGGTACCCTAGGTTCAAGCAGTAGGGTCCAAACATGGTGAACATACATAAGACAGATCGGGTTACTTGACGAGCTCGGCTAGCTCGAGCGCACAACAAGTTGAACGACATGAAGTGCATAAGCACTTCGCGTGGCCAACCACTATCGTCAACTGAAGTACGACTCAGGTTCGTCGAACACATCTCACGTGGCAAATGAATCACAGCCACGAATGCAATTCTGGTACCGATTGTCTGGACTATAATCATAGCCCCAAACACAATCAAGTGCAGATAGATAAAACAGTAGTAGATCAAGATTCAACTCATACAATCAAGGTCTGGAATTATCCGTTTAGGGCTGCCAGGGCTGTTGCACGCACTCGTTGCTCCACTCCCCCATCACCCATGACGGATCATACAACGTAAATATAAATTTAAACATATGCATTACATAGTTAAAATCATAAAGCAGTTGAGCATGTTATGAAGCACAACACAAGCATGAGTTTGTACATGTTCAATTCCTAATCACACAAATATCTAAGGAGATCATACACATAGTTAAAAGAGGTTGAGAATCATATCTCAACACCCTTATACATTACAATTTGCTAACTACTACTCATTCAGACATTTCAAGAAACACTTAAACAAACATACATCAACATACATGACATATGTCGATCACATAGGCATTAGGCCAAATCCTTTCACTAGGGAGTTGCCCCAATCATAACACGCGTACACCCACGACGGATAGTCATGGCAAGCAGGAATCCAAGTTCCATATTCATTCAGTCATTTCCACAAACACTTGGGCCACACATTTTAGCATATATAGTGTATATTGGCCGTGGCGTGACTTAGGGCAAATCCTTTCGTCAAAGGGGTATCGCCAATACATCAATCATGAATCCATGACAATTAGTCATGGCGAGCATGAATGAAAATTCTATACTCATTCAGTCATTTTCACTAACACTTAGAATACACTATTACAACATACATGGTGTATGTTAGCAAAACATGTATTAGGGCTATCCTTTAGCCAAGCGAGTATTTTATCCATGTATAATATATTACTACAATAAATAATCATGATAAATACATCTCCAAAATTTATACGTATACAGTATTTTCTAGAATACGCAATTTCAACATACATAGTGTATATAAGCAAAACATGTATTTAGGCGAATCCTTTTGCCAAATAAATATTTTATCCATATATCGTATATCCATATAACAAATAAATATGTCAAACACATTTTCAAAAAATATACGTATACCGTACTTTCTACAAATACCTAGAGTATGTAGAATTCCATATTTTTCATCTTTAATCGAAACGGAAAACAGACAGCACTTTGTACATGTGCAATTGCATGCAGATCATGAATCTATCATTATCTGACATTGAAAGCGTTGAAAACCATAACCTATACACCTAAAGTCCGCACCTTTTGTCGTAGAATCGTAACGGAGTCGATAGGTTTGCTAAGCTTCAGTATTCGGCAGTTTGGTAACCTATAGAACGAAATAGGTTAGCTATTTCACAACCTACAACTGTCTAAACCCCAAAACAGATTAGGGTTAGGGTTTCATACCTAGAAATGACGCCGAAAACGCCGGAAAAGCGATGAGAATCAGACGGTGGAGCTCGTACAGCGGCAAGGAAGAGTGGCAGGGAGATTCTCCCACTGCTCCCACACTTTCTCTCTCTTTTCTCTCTCTTTTCTCTCTCTCAATCTCAAATTCATATGGCTGCCAAGAGAGAGGGTTTAAAGTCCTTATATAGTCAAAAAACTCACCAAAATAGACTCCAGGTCAAAGTATACTTAGGTTATAACCAAAGTGAGCTGGTTTCAGCTCAACGGAGGACTTCTGGCGGGCCTCCTTGAGCTAAAGGTCGGACTTAAGCTCACCAACGCTGGATCTACGTTCTATTAAGTTTTCGTTTCTGTCAGGATTCCAGATCACACGTGGTGGACCAGTTTCAGTTCAACGGTCAGTGGATCTCGATCGGAGATTCTGAGTACATGTAAATGTGTATGAAATTTCTCCTGATCCAAGGGTGTAATTTGGTCTGATTCTGACGGTCTGGTTGCTTAATACTAATCCGCAAGCGAGTTGTGCCAGATTACTATTTAAGATATTTTATTTTGAATTAATTTCACATTTCTTACACTCTTCACTCCGAGCTCAAGCGAATAGCGCTGGGACACTATCTGGATTTGATTTCCGAGATGGTTGTCAAGCCCAGCAAGGCGGTCCTAATTCCTTAACTTCGTGTTAATCGGACTTCCGACGTGCGGTCCAGATCCGATACGGAGTTTCGAGATGCTCCCGAGAGCAGCCGGGTAATGAGATTGATCCTAGATTTTAGGGTACCATAGCGTCAATGATTCTACAAGTTTTGGGTCTTGCAGATCGTATTTAAAGTGATTGGTGCTAATTTCATAGGTACTCTAGTTTAACACTGGCTAATTCTCGTCTAATTTCTAAAGGATTTAGTCCTGAGTAATTTCTATCTGAGGTGGTACTTGGGCCTTTGTAGTTTGTATATAAAGTGATCCAAGTTGTGTCTAGGGTGAAAGTACTTAGAAAAATTGAAAGATCAAGGTGGTAAGGGTGGGATTTGTGAAGGAAATGGGTTAAGGAGCGATTTTAGACTGTGGGATTCAGTTCTGACAAGTTAATAAGGTGTTAGGAGTAACCCATTACCTAAGGACGTCTAATTCCAGGTTGGGGAAAATCCGGGATGTTACACATACGCTGCTCCTCTGGCAGATACGACCGTTGAAAACAGTCGGACGACATCCACGTACGCAACCAGAGCTCCGTCAGCCTTATAGTTTCCAAAAACACGCCCCTACCCGACCGAAAGCGGAAAGAATCTTTCCTTATTAGGGAAAGATGTATTTTGTCCGTTCATTGGCACCTAGAAGCTTCTTTCAAGCTAATCCTGAGTGTCGAGATTAGGGTTCTATGAAAATATCCTAGCAAATGAGATAAAGACGAGATATTGGGGTGGCGGTGGGTTTTTCACTCGTTGAGTGGCTGTCTTAATCAACAGCCCTTCTTGCACTGTGAGATGGATCCCACATTTCTTTTAGGCCATATCAGGACCGTCCAAATGGCTCTGATCTATGGATAAACCACCCAGCCGAAAAACACCATTATCGTCCTTCATCTTCCTCAATCTGACTGTGAAACCCACACCCTGCATAAGTGGCCCGTTCACACATCCAAACCGCTCCTCTGGTGGCCCACCCCACCTATAGTCCATTAGGGACAAATGTTTAAACCTGTGCATAAGGATTGATGCTTTAGGAGATCCGTTTGATTAGTTATTCTTGGCTAACTTGCGACCTCTCCTCGCTAATCCTCGTGATTAGTGATGGAACCTGTAACGTCTCGAAAAAATCCGTACAAAGACCCGAGTATCACCTCAAGCAGAAATCACTCAGGACCAAATCCTCTAGAAATTAGATGAAATTAACTAAGTATTAAACTAGATTAGCTATGAAATTAGCTAGAACCACTTTAAATACGAACTGTAAGATCCAAAACTTGTAGAATCATTAACACTACATTACCCAGAAATCTAGGATCAATCTCTAAACCCAGTTGCTCTTGGGAGCACATTGAAACTCCGTATAGGACCTGGACCGTGCGTCGAAAGTCCGATTACCGCGAAACTATACGCTTATGAACGCTTTACTGGGCTTGACAACCATCTCGGGAATCAAATTCAGATAGTATCGAGAAACGCACAACTTGAGCCCGGAGTGAAGTGTATGAGAAACGTGAATATCTTTAGAAATTGAACTCAGATTTAACTGATTTGGGTCATTCGCTTGCGGACCAAATCTAAGCTTTTAGATCATCAGAACCCAAATACACCCTCGAATCAAGGAAATTTTTCAGCACAGGTCCATGTACTCGTGACCCTGATCGAGCGACGATGATCGTTGAACTGAAACTGGTCCTCCGCGGTCGATATGTAAATCCAATCAGACCGAAAACTTAACTCGACCTAGATCCAATGTTAGGGGCTTAAGTCCGACCGCACGCAGAAAAGGGGCCACCAGAAGTGCACCGTTGGACTAAAACAGCCACCTCTTGGCTATAACCTAAGTATACCATGGCCCTGGGGCCATTCCCATCTTTTAGAAGTTTGTTTGGCTCACTTTGTTGATTTTAGCGATGATAAGATTTTGGACATAATGAATTCCTTGAGAGATTCAAAGCCCCTACTATCAAGTATGGAAATAGAAAGTGTCGAGGCACCGAAGTCTAATCCTGATATACAAGATGGCAATGGAATAGAAAATGTAGTGCCTAACCAAATTATAAGGAGGCGTGTTCCTGAAAATGAGCAACCCAATGTTATCTCCCTTTGTCATTCTCATGAGAGAAATATGATGCTTTAGATTATAATTTTGATTATTAAGCTTTTAGACTATTGAGCCATTAATTTATTGGACGCTAGTTGAAGCAATTCATTGGTAAATTTATCCTAAAGGAGATGTTTGTCCCTTTGGAAGATCATGTTTACCAAGATTAATTTCCTAGCCTGATGAATATTCATTTCAGTAGTAGATTAGGTTATTTTGTTTAAGTAGTTTTTCTTTTGTTTTTGCTTTTCTACTAACTTAGAGATTTTCAGCACTTATGAGTATTCATCATTTCAGGTCCTCTCTACCATCTACTTATTACCTTCAGTTGCTCTCATGTTGCTTTGATTTTTATGCATCCATCTTTTTCAACATTGAGGACAATGTATCATTTAGGTTGGGGGTGGTATTTCTTGTGGAAAGTTCTTTCAAATTGTTAATCTTTTGTTGTTTTGGGCTTTGGGCTTTGTTTTGAAAAAAAAAAAATGGAGGTATGAATTTGTGTATTCATGTGATATGAAGTGGTCTGAATATAAGAATGATAAGGCACTTGGTTATGAACTTATCTTTCAAAATGGTTTTTTTATTGGATTTTGGATTTTTTTTTTCTCATATTTTGCTCGGGACTAGCAAAATGTTGGTTGGGGTGTAATAACTATGTAAATTTGTATGATTAACCCTTATTTTGTAGTGTTTTCCCATATAAATTTATGATAATGTGGTCTGATTAGATGTATTTTATATGTGAAGGAAAGAATGGAAGGTCGAAGAAGAATCTGAGCTAATAAAGGAGAATTAGAGCTCACAAGAGATTAAGATCAAGTATAGAGGAACCTTGGAGAAATCAAGTGAAAGATCAAAAGAATCGAATATGTTTAATGACAAAGAAATGAAGAAAAAGAAGTCCATAATTTTAAGGTCAACCCCAACTTGCTGTGGAAATTTTGAAACTACTGAACAGACTAGTTTAGTCAACCGTGGATAGGTCCAGTCAACCAAGAATGAAATTGCATGGATTATCTACTGTGGCGCGTACGAAAGCTTGGTAGAACTTAGAATTATGGCTAAGACCTAAAGGACGGTGAATAGGACCACTTAAAAATTCTTGTCTACTTAAAAACAATTTATCAATTTAAACTAAGAAGGCAAGTAACACTTAGGCTTCAAAGCCAAAGTGGGTCCAATCACATAGAGTACAATAGATGTAATAATTAAACAACTAGCCTACAGACATATTGAGCTCATATGTGCTTACAAGTTAAGTGTCTAGCATATAATTTAACACATTAGCATGAATTGAATTATACTTAAATGATAATCACAAACACAAACATATATAATGGTTTGATTTTCCTACTTTACTTTCGGTAGACTCACTCTCCTCGAGTGTACCAGTATTCACTATCCTACTAGTTTTCAATAGGTTACCCCTAACTTTTACAATGGTTCTATTATGCAAACTACTAACCTGCACATACACTCTCATATCGGAAGAACACGTTTTCATTTGTGTTCGTAGCTCCCGTAAGAGACTTTAATTAGTTTTTTATCGCCTAACCAACAACCGCTAGTGGTTCTAATCTAAGGCCCTACGTACACTCCCGCTGGAGGTTCCTTATGGAGACTAACACGTATGCATTAATGTCCGGTGAATGCGGTCCTAATCTAAGGACCTATATATACTTTCACCAGAGGCTCTCATGGAGACTAACACATACTCCTGTCGGAGGCTCCCATGGAGATTAACACGTACACACTTGTGTCCAGTGAATTAGGTCTTACACAAGAGCCACGATCTGACACAAGAACCTATTCAAGTTTGGGTTATAAACTTTACACTCAATCCTACATAATTTTAGTTGATTCCTAATAGTTATTCACCTATATGGGTGTTCTAGGAAACTTAAATAAGGATTTGACTATAGGTTCATGTTTAATCTCTAAAATAGGGTGGAGATCAAGTCCATCTTCATAATCGAGGTTAGAATCCTCATTGGAATAATAATGCTCAAGAATAAGACTTGAATCTCAATGGTTTAAAGGGTTAAGATCAGCGATATGAGTGAAGAATCACTTAAGCTTCTATTGCACTAAAAACCCATAGAAATGCCTAAGAACAAATGCTCATTTTATAAAAATCGTGTTGCAACGGCTATAAAACGGTTAGTAAACAGCTCTTTCGATAAGATCAAAAATCACATTGAGCTGGCCTTCGATTCTATCAAGACCTAATAACAGCCTATCAATAAGATCAAGGACCACTAAAAAACTAATATTTTGGGTAGTTTGATTTATAACGACTTTGCACTGCTTTTAGCCTATCTTATCATGTTCTAATTGGGCTCTTAAGACTAAGGGATGATCAATTACCTATTAAGGTTAGGATCATTTAGAGGCTAGGTTGTTTTGGATTTAAGGTTAGAGTCACCGAGACACCTCAATTTACATGTTCTTCACTCATTGATGTTTCATGTCCTTTTGTGTCTTTAGTCTTCAGCTTCTAAGGGCTCAACCGACTCACTGACACATGGACTAATGTGATTAACAAATAGGTGCACAAATTAGTGCACTAACAGAGACTTGCTGGATGATTTCTGGTCGACTGATCAGATATAGAAACTGTTACATAAGTGCATAAATTTCATAGTCGGTGGAAGAAAAACCTATTTAAGGAGCTCTTTTAAACATGTTTGAAAGAGGAATTAGGGCTTAGAGAGAGAGAAAGCTAGGACAGAACCAGTGTTTAAAATATCGAAGATATCAGCCGATATATCTTGTATCCCACCTGTGCGATACGAAATGCATAGGTAGTGTCGATATATCCCACCTATTTGATCTAGTGACAATTTTTTATTTTATATTTTTTATCCATGTTTTTATTGTAAGTCATGTTAAACCAGTGTCAAATGGTTACAAATCTATGATTCTTCATGTTTTCCATGAAAAATCATGATTTGGATTTTCAATTTCGAGATTTTAAGGAGATGGGTCAAGTTGTGGAAATTTGAAAAATAAAATAAAATTTCTCAATTTCTCACAAATCAGTTGCAATCTTTATATCCAAGCACAAAATTAAACATGTATGTAACCTGATCTAGTGATTCTTTTTTATTTTTTATTTTCTTTTGAATGTATTTCTTGTGTTTCCATACATGTCTTCTTACGTTTATAAATTATATAAATAGACTTTGAATATACTTGCATCAGTTCAATTGAAAAATGCATATATTAGGACCCCATACAAAGAAAATCCATATTATGTGTACTTTTTTGTAATGTTATGATTTCTAAGTGTGTATTGATGTCTTTTTCAACAATTTCTGAAGTTTCATTGAAAAATCGACCAATTTCTTAACGTTCCCATGTTTCCCAACATTATGCGATACAACCGTATATCACATGCGATAACCGATATGTATCTATATCCCAAGGATGCGATACATTACGTGATAACGATATTTAAAACATTAGGTAGAACTTCGTCAGCGTCGTTCTTCTTCTTCAATCATTCGGTTCTAATTTATTTTTCTATTTTTCATTTTAAGATATGAGTTATGCTTGACTAATCTCTTAACTAAGGCTAAGGGATGAACCTTTTAATGGATTCTTATTGTTAATCATTATTAATTAAGGATTATGGTTTTGAATGATGAATTGATATTGTTTTGATTGAATTATTAGTATTGCTGAAAGTTTTGATTTGTAAAATCCCTTGATCTATTGTTAACTCCAAGTATAATAGATGCTTGAATTCCCTGCAATCAATTAATTAGATCATGAGAAATCAATCAATTGAAGTTCATACCTTGTTTCGATGTTCTAAATTGGTTTAATTGTTTTATCTCTTGATTAAAATGAATTATTGTTCAATTCCAATTGAGTTATCAAATTGTACTGACAAATTGGCATTATGAGTTTATTAATTAGGGATCCTTAGTTGTCATTTATTATTTTTAATTACTTTTATTTGTTGAATATCATAATTTTAGATTTAATCTAGTTCTAATAGTGTTTTTATCCAATTTAGTCCTTGTGGATCGACCTCGATGTTACCGAGTATATACTACTTCACAACGCTGCACTTGAGGTAGCTAAGATCAAACGTCTCCACCCAAATAAATTTTTTCAATATTACCTTAAACTAAAATGAAATGAGGTACCAGAATCTATTACCCAAGATACATTACGAGTATCGAAAGACAGAATTATGGCATTAAAAATATTTCTTCAGAGATGTTTACAGAATTTTTGCCTTCTTAATTATTTTTTTATTATTATTTCTTCGAAACTTTACATTCCACTTCATATGCCCATTTTTACTACAATTCCAGTAACCATCACACTTTCTATACAGAGTCTTGGATGATCTGTTCATCCCTGATCTTGATCAATCATGATTTGTATTTCCTTTGTTTTGTTCTCCCCCCTTCTTCAATTTTCAAAACATTTTCCAATGTTTCACCTGAAGATCCCGAGGCTTTCCTTCAAGATTCCTCACTTAAAACAAGGCCCACAACATCATCATATTTCAACATTGTCAATCCGGTAAATTTTCTTACGGCTACCACAAAACTATCACAGTTGTCTGGTAACATTGATAAGATTAAAAGAGCTCTAATTTCATCATTAAAATTGAGGTATATGGACTCCAAATGACTCGTGGTTGTGTTCAACTTATTAAGATGCCTAGCTACATTTCTATCATCAGACATCTTCAAATTGAACAACTATTATATTAGAAGAACCTTATCAGAAGCAGAGGATTTTTCGTACATCCTTATAGGGTTGTCATCAAATCCCCTTTGATCTTCTCCTACAAGATGTTGAATGCAATAGATTTCACCAGAAAAATTCTAATCGTTCCCAAATCCTTTTTGTCGAGCACCTCCCAATCACTATCAGACATCTTTTTTGGTTTCTTCGATTTTCCTCCAAGAGTAAGATAGAGATCCTTCTGATAAAGGTAATCTTCTATTTGCATCTTTCAAAATCCAAGTTCAAACCATCAAACTTTTCAATCATGACATTTCCTTCTTCCAACATTGCTCCCACTCAAACTAAGAGCTCTAATATCAGTTGTGTAACACCCCGTACCTTCAGTACATGGGTGTTACCTTTTAAACCCACATAAAATTAAAATTAATTGGGTTAACCAAAAACTTGAACTCGACATACACAGGATGGGGATTCTGATCGACGTTAAAGCCATCCAACAGGGTCTTCAAGGGTCAGATCACGCACCATGACAATCAGGAAGGTGAGACTACTCGGACACTCTAAATTAAAGTCATTACGATAGTTAATACTGTTGCAATACACTTGTCACCAACACATGAGAACTAGTTAGTGACAAACCGTGCTTTCATCGTAACTAGTACTTGACAATAACCGTTGAAGACAAATATCGGGTCCAACCGTCCAACAGATCATGCCAGATAGGCCAAAAATAGCTCAAAAAGGTACGTAACGGGCCACCTAGGACTCTTCATCGATCCAAAATGGACCAAGATCCCTGAGTAGGGTCCCCAAGGTAAATGGATGGAGTGGATTGCAGTAGGCCTCTACACAATGCTTATGCATAAAGAATACCTGTGCATGAGGTGCACCAAAACCATTGGCTCGGTCAAACATGCCTTGACCGACAATTTTGTAAAAATACTAATCTCTCCCGCCAACGGATATTTTAAACCGACCTACTTCGAACCTATAAGTGGGCCACCACGGCCACTTTCCGGGTGTTCTTAACCATTCAATTTCTTCACGGGACCCACACAAGCATAACGGTATAGCCGTTTGATCATTTCTATTCAGACGAAGCCGATTGAACGCCACCGTCCAATCCATGCCAAAAAAAGCCCGACCGAGGGGCGTGTGGAGAGGTGAGAGAGGGAAACCGACTTCCCATTTGGGAAGGGCCAAGCTTGGCCGTCCACGTTATGGGCAATCACAGCCGTCCATCTCTCTCTCGCTAGCTATAAAGAGGGCACTGTAGCCCTAGGGAATTCATACCAAGCAAGGAAGGGAGAGAGTTTAAGTGAGAGCGAGAAACAGGGAGTCATCTCTCCTATTGTAGTTCGAGTGCAGGGCCGGTATCCACCCTCCGCAGGTGACCACTCCTTCTTTTATTTCCTTCCTTTCATTTAAGATAGAATGAAGTCATGAAACGGACCTGCAATTAGGCTGTATGATGGCCCTGTTGGGGCCGAAATATGGGTTTTATGTCTTTCTGTTCAGCATGCTGTTTTGTGCTGAGACCGACCGAAAATGGTCGGGCCTCAGGCAGACATCAGACCACATTACCAGCCCTATTTGATGTTATTTTGAGCCTCTATTGTGCTTCAAAATAGCTCTGATAACCAGCCAATCAATGGCTGCGTGTGTCGGACTGAGAAAGCCGTAGTTGGGTCTCTGTTTACGAATGAAATTGAGCTAATCCAAGACTCTGTTCCGGGCTGAGAACAACCCATCTGCAATAGCTGTTTCAGACTGAGACCCGACCAAACAATGGTCGTGCGTCAGGCCATGGACAGGGTGGGACCGAAGCTCTGTTTGAGCTCTTTATAGAAGCCGAAACCAGCCGTATAAGTTGCTGTGGTTTGGTCTGAGAAACGAGCTCTTGTTAAGCTCTGTTTAGAGGTGAAATGAGGAAGAAGATATGTTAGGTGGCAGGCTCTTGAACGACCACCATGATAGGCAGAGAGAAACAGGCCATGGATGACTCCGTTCAAACTCTCCATCAGGCCCATGTTTTCAGTTGAAGTCGACCCAAACCATTGCTCTGTTTGAGCTGAACTCAGGCCTCAAGTCGGACGGAAAAGGTGAAGAGAAACAACACCTCTTGCTGGGCCAGGTCTGGTGTTGAAGGGTGGGGGCCGAAAACGGCTTCTACTGCAGCACGCAGCATGGGGTGTTGTTTTCACGAAATACAGGTGGGCTGCTCTTAGACCCTGCATAAAACACAGGTGGGCCTCACCAACGTCTGTGGGCCGACCCTGAATGTAGGCCCTGCATCGACCGTGGGCCCCACCAACTGTTGTGGGTTGCTCTAGTGTCAGGCCACCGTGGGCCAATTGAGTTGGACCGTCCATCAGGGACTCTATATCCAACAAAGAGGCCCCTGGGCCGGACGTTCCGAAGTAACGTCCAGCGCTGGCATTAGTAGAAAAGAAAAAAAAAAAAAGAAGAAGAAAGAGTTATAATAATATATATACTTGTCAACCTATTTACATGCAAAAATTTTGAGATCTCATCGTAGCTAATGAGTTTGGAAAATCTGACCGGTCCACATGGAGCAGAACCTCATAAAACCCCTTGGTTTCAAAGTTTACTTTAAACTGAAACGTCGGTGGGCCATGAGAAATGCAACCAGTTTCTTCCCTTGATTTGCAGTTATCTTTGTTATGGCCCACTTGAATCTTATATCAGGGTGAAAGTTCACCCCCTAGGGTTTCTTGAGATTACACATCTTATGGACAGTTCGGATTTAGTACCCATGCTCATGTAAGACCCACCTGTGAAAAGCAACTAAGAAGTGTATGCATGAAACTGTTCAAAGCTCACCTGCCAATCAGTCCACGTGAACTGATTGAAAAATTTTCAGATCTCATCGTAGATGATGAGTCTGGAAGATCTGAGCGGTCCACTTGAAGCAGGACCTCATAAAACCCCTTGGTCCCAGTTTTTGCCTTGAACCAAAACTTCAGTGGGCCATGATTAATGCAAACAGTTTTTGCCCTTGAAATTACATTTTTCCTTGCTATGGTCCACCGGAATCTTAGATCAGGGTGAAAATTTAATCCCTACGGTTTCTCGAGATTCCACATCTCATGAACCGTTCAGATTCGACACCCATGACGCATGTGTAAAGGTGCACACGTGCATAGGTGCATGGGTGGCCCTGCCTCATACATGCA
This sequence comes from Magnolia officinalis, assembly GCA_021015155.1. Lineage (NCBI taxonomy): Eukaryota > Viridiplantae > Streptophyta > Magnoliopsida > Magnoliales > Magnoliaceae > Magnolia > Magnolia officinalis. The sequence goes on from JAJHSJ010000010.1 coordinate 50,535,829, forward strand.
TGCATGGTGAGTCCTGCATGCATGCCTCTTATGTGTGTTCATCGTGGGCCGTCTAAGGTCTGGACATAGTCCACCTTGGGCATATCCAGACCGTCCATCCATTTGTTGGTGGACCACACGTGTGGGCCCCACATTGATATACATATCATATATGTAAGGGCCTATGTGGAACCCACGCATGTGTGAAGCCACGTGCATTAAAAAGGTACCGTTTGCTGCAAATATGACATACCATATAATGTCAATATAATGTACATGCTGTATACGTCGGTGTACCAGACGATATATCTATAAGATATATACAGATATACCACATAATGTACACCACGTATACATGGGTATACCAGGCGACGTATATATCATATATGCGGTGTGCAAGCTCCTCTATAAGGTGGTGGCCACATATGGGGGCCCCACCACGAGGTATATATTTATTTACACGGTTTTTACAATAAATTTCATCAACTAGATAAAGTATATGTTGAGCCCACCTATTGGGGCAAATACCATCAGGCGTACACTCCTCTCAAATAAGCGCTTAAACCATCGTAATTGAGGTCATTCAACTAACCATGGCATCCTAGAATCGTAAGATTTATTAGCTAATGCCAAAGATAATTTTCAGGAATCTGTTCAAGTGACGCAGAGACTCTAGCTTCTCAAGAGGGCTCACACCCAAGGACACCCTACAACGTATCTGGTGATGATTTCTTCCCCTTAAGCTTTCTACCCTTAACTAGACCAGAAATGACAGTTTTATTAATGTAAATAGCTAGCTAGACTAATGATAAACTGTGTGTAGAAATAAACTGTATTCACTTGATTTATCTGCTAAACATGAAAATTCTCATGCTTACTATTGTTTAGATTCTTGAACTGCCTTGGTGAATAATCTAGTCAATTATGTCATGTATATTCAGTTGTTGTATATTGATAGGAATACATGTGTCGTTCTTTATCCTCCTTTCATATTGTAATATATGCTGCTATGACACACATATTGCTAAAATCTCTCCACGGGAAGTCCTAGCAAAAGAGAGTCCGTGCTTGGGGTGTAACTAGATTGGTTGTGACATAAGTAGGCCCCTGACATGGAGGTTTTGGTTGTGGTACTTGATCATGGGGTTTACCATCTATGTGTGGTTTCATCTAACTGACTGGGGGTGAATCTCATAACCCTTCCAAATACCGTTGTTTACCCATTTTTAAATCATTCATGTCGACATGTTTAAATCGCCACTTTTGGTAGTTTCAACATTTCACCCCTAATCAACATTGGTGGTAGCCTTGTTATGTTAAAATGATTGACCACATGTTAGTAGGTGATACACACACCCTAAGACGGTAGTCTCATGGGCCGGGGTGGTGGTAATGGGACACTATGCCCGAGCCGTCGGCCTACGCTGGGCCATGTGCTCCCCGTAGTGACCGTGAGCTTACTTAAATTGGCTGATTGCAAATGGACTAATAATGGGTTGACAACTCATGCATACATAGCATATTTCGATGACTTGGATCACTCTGCCCTGCGATTACGCTAAATGTTGCGCTTATGACCAGTCATTCGACTGTGTTATTGACTTGGATCACTCTGCTCTGCGATTACGCTGAATGTTGCGCTGATGACCAGTCTTATCCCTGGGTGACGACCCCCCTGTCCGTCCGGATGTTTTTCCTGGGACTTAGGTCGTCTGGACGTTTTACCCGGGCCAACAATTGCATTCATACATCCATGCATTTAAAAAGACTACATCTATTGTGTTTTGGATTATCTGTATGCTTTTTATGTTATTCCTTGCTTAGGGTGGCGGTGTGTAATCTTAGCGGGAGATCACACTGAGTTGGCCACTCATTCATCAATATTCAACTGTACAAAGGACACGGGGACAGAGGGAGTTGCGGAGGAGCCGGAGATGACAGAGGTCGAGGAGGAGGCTTACAATGAGGAGCTGTACCAGGAGGCGGCTGCTTATTTTGGATTGAATCAGTAGTCTATTTAACTTATTAACATTTTATTTCATGTTGAGAACTAAAGTTTGTATTTGGGCCCCAACTGAGTGGCCCAGGATATTATTACTGCTTGGGTTTATCTATACTACGCTTGATTTTGTTAATCGCACTTTGATTAGGGTTTGATTATCCTTTTGTTTATCAGTTAACACCTGAGTTTTCGAGAGACGAGTGTTATACTCGGGTCTCGAAAATCGGGGCGTTACAAGTTGGTATCAAAGCGGAGTATGAGACAGCCTGGCTGTGGAACCAGCTTACAAGCCTTAAGGGAATTAAACTTAGACAAAACTTAAAAATCCTCCCTTAGAAAATGTAGCTAGTGTAAATGAATGTAGAAATAGAACACTTAGGCCCCTCATGAACAACTTAGAATTTCTTGAGGAACGATAAGATAGTCATTTGAACTTAGAAACGAAAACTTTAGCTCCCTTGAAAAATCCAAATCAAAAAGTGCTGACTGAATGAAGAACTCCCTCGCCATGCAACTACTAATTCTCTCCCTTATAATGTTTCATACTAGTTAAGAACTGTTCTCCGCCCTCCTAGTCCTGAACCACGAAATCTGATGACACAGGAGGTCATGCCACCTATGACGCGGTCACGTCGGGCCCACACGGTCGACGTTCACCCCATCCCTTCGACCGAGCGCGAGAGGGAGCACAGCCTTGTTTATACACCAGGCCTTCCGCCTGGAGTGGCAAACAGGGACACAAGGTCGGAACCTGTAGGAGACTCTCCCTCTCCTCAGATCTTTGCATCAGGGCTACCATCACCACACTTCAGGTGACGGACACCATCAGTCGAGCCCTCAACCAACATGTATGAGGATACACCGATGGGAACTGCCGCTTTCGCGGCCTTCGCGCAAATGGCAGCAACAATGCAACAACAGCAGGCTGCCTTCATGCAGCAACAGCAAGACTCGCACGCTTTAATGATGGAGACTTTATGAAGTCGTGGGGGAACGCCCCGTGATACAGAGGCGCGAGGCGCCGACATATTCGACCGTTTCTTAAGGCTCCGCCCACCAACTTTCGGAGGGGCACCCGACCCGCTTCAGGCCAAACGATGGCTGGCGCGAATCGCCAAGACGATGGTGCCTTTAGAGTGTGCTGACTCTCAGAAAGTCAACTTAGCCATATACCTGCTCGAGGGAGAAGCCGAGAACTGGTGGAGTAGTGTACAGAGGGGGGTGCCAGCTGGGTATGCATGGACTTGTGCAGGCTTTAGGACAAAGTTCCCGGAGAAGTATTTTCCACGCTCATGCCGGAGCGCTAAGATCGCACAATTTCTGAGGTTGGAACAGGGAAATATGACGGTCGCCCAGTACGAGGCGAAATTTGATGAGCTATCACAATACGTACTGAAGGCCCTCGAGGATGAGGAGTATAAACTGGAAAACTTCAAGGAAGGGCTGAAGCCAGGGATACAATCCCGTCTGTGCACTTGGGATTTCGGGGACTACCCGGAATTGGTCGATAAAGCAATACGGGTGGAAAAAGACTTTGAACGCACCATCCGCTCCTGCCCGCCGGCTTGGGACGTCCCGTTCCGACTAAGGCAAACTCCTCCCACCCCACTTGTTCCAGCAGGGAGGTTCTGACCGATACTCGCACGAGCTCCGCCCCTGCCTACAGGTGGAAGCTGTGGCTACTGCGGTAAACCAAACCACACCACCCAGGCATGCTTCCAGCGGATGAGAGATCAAGGTATTCCGCTCTAAATGCAGCGACCGCCGCAGAACCATGCAGCAGCAAGGGCAGCACCCAGGCCTCAACAACCCAGACAGGAGCCCCCACATCAGCAGAGGGCTCCCCCTGCGCGGGTATATGCTATCGCCACCACAGAGGCTGAGCAGGACCCCCTCCAGACCATTCATGGTACTGCCCATATTAACGGTACCCCTGTACTCACTTTATTTGATTCTGGTGCAACCCTATCTTTCATTGATTCTGCAATTGCATCTAAATTAGAACTGAACACAACTCGAATGCATGCTCCCTTAGTTGTAGCATCCCCTATGGGTAAATTTGTAGAAACAGATAAAATGTGTAGAGCATGTCCAATCACGCTCGCAAATCGAGAGGTTACAGTAGACCTAATTATCATGCCGATCAAGCAATTTGACATCATCCTCGGGATGGACTGGCTCACGTTGGTGTGTGCAGTCATGGATTGTCGCAACAAAACGGTGACAATATCCACCCCAGGGCGAGCTTCCTTCACTCTGAAAGGAGGGGGCATACGCCGAGAGTTTGAGAGCTTGCAAGCTCTAGAGGAAGTCGAGTCAGCAGAAGTCACCATCAGTCGGATACCAGTAGTCCGAGATTTTTTCAAAGTATTCCAAGAAATACCATAGCTATCCCCTAGAAGAGCAATAGACTTCTGCATCGACCTCAAGCCAGGGACTGCTCCTATATCACTCCCGCCATTCCGCATGCCTCCTTGCGAGATGGAGGAGTTGAGGAGTCAGATTGATGAGCTGCTCGCTCATGGCTTTATCCACCCTAGTGTTTCTCTCTGGGGAGCACCGGTCCTCTTTGTCAAGAAGAAGGACGGATCGATGCGTCTCTGTATAGTCTATAGGAGTCTGAACGATGTAACGATCAAGAACAGATATCCCCTGCCACGTATCGACGATCTATTTGATCAGTTGAAAGACGCCAAGTACTTCTCCAAAATAGACTTGCGTTCTGGATATCACCAGCTGAGGATTAGGGATGAGGACATCCCAAAGACGGCCTTCAGGACTCGTTATGGCCACTACGAGTTCCTGGTTATGTCTTTTGGTTTCACGAACGCTCCAACAGTTTTTATGGACCTCATGAACCATGTCTTCATGCCTTACCTAGACCGGTTAGTGATCGTGTTCATTGATGACATCTTGGTCTATTCCAAGAGCCAAGAGGAGCATGAACAACATCTGCGTACGGTCCTAAGTACGCTAAAGGATAACCAATTGTATGCTAAGTTGTCCAAATGCGAGTTCTGGGAGCAGGAAGTGAAATTTTTAGGCCACATAGTAAAGGCAGAAGGAATAGCGGTCGATCCAGCTAAGGTGGAAGCAGTATCTAAGTGGGAGCAGCCCACTATAGTGACAGAGGTTTGGAGTTTCCTAGGTATGGCTGGGTACTACCTACGCTTTATTAAGGAATTCTCCCGAATCGCGCGACCGCTCACACAACTGACGAAGAAGAACGCCCAATTCACATGGGATGAGAATACAGAGGCAGCATTCCAGGAGTTGAAAATGAGATTAACTTCTACGCCGGTGCTCACTCTCCCACAGGAAGGAGAGGAGTTTGTAGTATATAGTGATGCCTCGAAGTTGGGCCTTGGTTGCGTTCTAATGCAGAATGACAAGTAATCGCCTACGCCTCTCGCCAATTGAAGAAGCACAAGGAAAACTACCCGACTCATGACTTGGAATTAGCTGCTGTGGTATTTGCCTTAAAGATATGGAGGCATTACTTGTAAGGGAATATTTCCACTTATTCTGCGACCACAAGAGCCTGAAGTATATATTCACGCAGAAGGACCTGAACATGCGCCAGCGTCAGTGGATGGAGACTCTTAAAAATTTCCATTTTGAAATCTCCTACCACCCTGGCAAGGCAAACTCCGTGGTTGATGCTCTAAGTCGGAAGAAGAAACACGAGTTAGTAGCCACCCTGATGATCAAGGAGTGGGAAATGATGAAATTCGTACAAGACTTCGATATCCAACTCGCCCTCGACGAACCTGATGCCTACGTGGCTCTGTTAACCGCAGAACCAACCCTGGTCCGACACATGATATCCATACAAGACCAGGATGAATGGCTCGTCAAGATGAAGGAAAGATGCAAGAGTGAAGTAATGCCTGACTGGAGAGTTGGTGACGACGGCAGTCTTCGGTATCAAGGACGAATGTGCGTTCCAAACAACGCCGAATTGAGGAAAGAAGTAATGACTCAAGCCCACCATTCCAAGTTAGCCATCCACCCAGGGAGCACTAAAATGTACAATGATGTCAAACGGCAGTACTGGTAGAACAACATGAAGAGGGACATCGTCGACATTGTGGCAAGATGCATGGTGTGCCAGAAGATCAAAGCCGAGCATCGTAAGCCTGCTGGCCTCCTTCAACCGTTACACTTGGCAGAATGGAAATGGGATAGCATTTCTATGGACTTTATATCTGGTCTTTCTAGGACGCAGAGGAAACACGATTCAATCTGGGTCATTGTCGATAGGTTGACAAAGGCCACCAGATTCCTCCCGATCCGTACGACAGACTCCACCGACAGCTTGGCAAAGTTATACATCCAGAAAGTCGTGTGATCCTATGGAGTTCCGCGTGAAATTATTTCAGATCGGGACTCCAGATTTACTTCTGCCTTCTGGAAGAGACTGCAGGAAGAATTGGGCACTGAACTCAAGTTCAGTACGGCGTTCCACCCTCAGACAGACGGGCAGACTGAGCGGGTGAACCAGATCTTAGAAGATATGCTGAGAGCATGCGTCCTAGACTTTCAGGGCAACTGGGATGACCACCTGGCACTCGCAGAATTCGCATACAATAACAGTTTCCAGGCTAGCATAGGCATGGCACCGTATGAAGCCCTCTATGGTCGCCCTTGCCGAGCCCCTCAGTGTTGGACAAAAATAGGAGAAAGAAGCTTGTTGGGACCGGAGTTGGTTCAGGCTACTACTCAGGTCATCGATGTGGTTAGAAAACGTCTGCGCACCGCCCAGAGCAGACAGAAGAGCTATGCGGATAACCGACGTCGCAACCTGAAATTTACAGTTGGCGACCATGTATTCTTGAAGGTGTCACCTCTGAAGGGTCTGATGAGATTCGGATAGAAAGGGAAGCTAGCACCACGTTTCATCGGACCTTTCGAGATCTTAGGTCGTGTGGGAGCTGTGGCATACTGCCTTGCACTACCTACTACACTGACCGGTATTCATAATGTCTTCCACATATCCATGCTGAGGAAATACACACCAGACAACTCACACATCGTTAGTTGGGAGCAAATCGAGCTGACTGATAACGCCTCCTACACCAAGGAACATATCCGTATCCTAGACCATAAGGAGCAAGTCCTACGGACGAAGACTATACCTTTGGTCAAGGTTCTTTGGTCACATCATGGGGAGGAAGAAGCGACATGGGAACGAGAAGCGGAAGTTAAGGAGAAGTACCCTCACCTATTCAGTGATACGCCTCAGGTAATTTCGAGGGTGAAATTTTTTTTTTAGAGGGGTAGACTGTAACACCCCGTACCTTCAGTACACGGGTGTTACCCTTTAAATCCACACAAATTTAAAATTAATTGGTTTAACCAAAAACTTGAACTCGACATACACAGGATGGGGATTCCGATCGACGTTAAAGCCATCCAACAGGGTCTTCAAGGGTCAGATCACGCACCATGACAATCAGGAAGGTGAGACTACTCGGACACTCTAAATTAAAGTCATTACGATAGTTAATACTATTGCAATACACTTGTCAGCAACACATGAGAACCAGTTAGTGACAAACCGTGCTTTCATCGTAACTAGTACTTGACAATAACCGTTGAAGACAAATATCGGGTCCAACCGGCCAACAGATCATGCCAGATAGGCCAAAAATAGCTCAAAAAGGTACGTAACTGGCCACCTAGGACTCTTCATCAATCCAAAATGGACCAGGATCCCTAAGTAGGGTCCCCAATGTAAATGGATGGAGTGGATTGCGGTAGTAACATTTCAGTGGGCCTCTACACAATGCTTATGCATAAAGAATACCTGTGCATGAGGTGCACCAAAACCATTGGCTCGGTCAAACATGCCTTGACCGACAATTTTGCAAAAATACTAATCTCTCCCACCAACGGATATTTTAAACCGACCTACTTCGAACCTATAAGTGGGCCACCACGGCCACTTTCCGGGTGTTCTTAACCGTTCAATTTCTTCACGGGACCCACACAAGCATAACGGTATAGCCGTTTGATCATTTCTATTCAGACGAAGCCGATTGAACGCCACCGTCCAATCCATGCCAAAAAAAGCCCGACCGAGGGGCGTGTGGAGAGGTGAGAGAGGGAAACCGACTTCCCATTTGGGAAGGGCCAAGCTCGGCCGTCCACGTTATGGGCAATCACAGCCGTCCATCTCTCTCTCTTGCCAGCTATAAAGAGGGCACTGTAGCCCTAGGGAATTCATACCAAGCAAGGAAGGGAGAGAGTTTAAGTGAGAGCGAGAAACAGGGAGTCATCTCTCCTATTGTAGTTCGAGTGCAGGGCCGGTATCCACCCTCCGCAGGTGACCACTCCTTCTATTTCCTTCCTTTCATTTAAGATAGAATGAAGTCATGAAACGGACCTGCAATTAGGCTGTATGATGGCCCTGTTAGGGCCGAAATATGAGTTTTATGTCTTTCTGTTCAGCATGCTGTTTTGTGCTGAGACCAACCGAACAATGGTCTGCCTCAGGCAGACATCAGACCACATTCCGGCCCCATTTGATGTTATTTTGAGCCTCTGTTGTGCTTCAAAACAGCTCTGATAACCAGCCAATCAATGGCTGTGTGTGTCGGACTGAGAAAGCCGTAGTTGGGTCTCTGTTTACGACTGAAACTGAGCCGATCCAAGACTCTGTTCTGGGCTGAGAACAACCCATCTGCAATAGTTGTTTCAGACTAAGACCCGGCCAAACAATGGCCGTGCGTCAGGCCATGGACAGGGTGGGACCGAAGCTCTGTTTGAGCTCTTTATAGAAGCCGAAACCAGCCGTATAAGTGGTTGTGGTTTGGTCTGAGAAATGAGCTCTTGTTAAGCTCTGTTTAGAGGTGAAATGAGGAAGAAGATATGTTAGGTGGCAGGCTCTTGAACGAACACCATGATAGGCAGAGAGAAACAGGCCATGGATGACTCCGTTTAAACTCTCCATCAGGCCCATGTTTTCAGTTGAAGCCGAGCCAAACCATTGCTCTGTTAGAGCTGAACTCAGGCCTCATGTCGGACGGAAAAGGTGAAGAGAAACAACACCTCTTGCTGGGCCAGGTCTGGTGTTGAAGGGTGGGGGCCGAAAACGGCTTCTACTGCAGCACGCAGCATGGGGTGCTGTTTTCACGAAATACAGGTGGGCTGCTCTTGGACCCTGCATAAAACGCAGGTGGGCCTCACCAACGTCTGTGGGCCGACCCTGAATGTGGGCCTTGCATCGACCGTGGGCCCCACCAATTGTTGTGGGTTGCTCTAGTGTCAGGCCACCGTGGGCCAATTGAGTTGGACCGTCCATCAGGGACTCTATATCAAGCAAAGAGGCCCCTAGGCTGGACGTTCTGAAGTAACGTCCAGCACTGGCATTAGTAGAAAAGAAAAAAAAAAAAAAAAAGAAGCAGAAAGAGTTATAATAATATATATACTTGTCAACCTATTTACATGCAAAAATTTTGAGATCTCATCGTAGCTAATGAGTTTGGAAAATCTGACCGGTCCACATGGAGCAGAACCTCATAAAACCCCTTGGTTTCAAAGCTTACTTTAAACTGAAATGTCGGTGGGCCATGAGAAATGCAAACAGTTTCTTCCCTTGATTTGCAGTTATCTTTGTTATGGCCCACCTGAATCTTAGATCAGGGTGAAAGTTCACCCCCTAGGGTTTCTTGAGATTACACATCTTACGGACAGTTCGGATTTAGTACCCATGCTCATGTAAGACCCACCTGTGAAAAGCAACTAAGAAGTGTATGCATGAAACTGTTCAAAGCTCACCTGCCAATCAGTCCACGTGAACTGATTGAAAATTTTTGAGATCTCATCGTAGATGATGAGTCTGGAAGATCTGAGTGGTCCACTTGGAGCAGGACCTCATAAAACCCCTTGGTCCCAATTTTTACCTTGAACCAAAACTTCAGTGGGCCATGATTAATGCAAACAGTTTTTGCCCTTGAAATTACATGTTTCCTTGCTATGGTCCACCGGAATCTTAAATCAGGGTGAAAATTTAATCCCTACGATTTCTCGAGATTCCACATCTCATGAACCATTCAGATTCGACACCCATGACGCATGTGTAAAGGTGCACACGTGCATAGGTGCATGGGTGGCCTTGCCTCATACATGCATGCATGGTGAGTCCTGCATGCATGCCTCTTACGTGTGTTCATTGTGGGCCATCTAAGGTCTGGACATAGTCCACCTTGGGCATATCCAGACCGTCCATCCATTTGGTTGGTGGACCACACGTGTGGGCCCCACATTGATATACATATCATATATGTAAGGGCCTATGTGGAACCCACGCATGTGTGAAGCCACGTGCATTAAAAAGGTACCGTTTGCTGCAAATATGACATACCATATAATGTCAATATAATGTACATGTTGTATACGTCGGTGTACCAGACGATATATCTATAAGATATATACAGATATACCACATAATGTACACCACGTATACATGGGTATACCAGGCGACGTATATATCATATATGTTGTGTGCAAGCTCCTCTATAAGGTGGTGGCCACATATGGGGGCCCCACCACGAGGTATATATTTATTTACACGGTTTGTACAATAAATTTCATCAACTAGATAAAGTATATGTTGAGCCCACCTATTGGGGCAAATACCGTCGGGCCTACACTCCTCTCAAATAAGCGCTCAAACCATCGTAATTGAGGTCATTCAACTAACCATGGCATCCTAGAATCGTAGGATTTATCAGCTAATGCCAAAGATAATTTTCAGGAATCTGTTCAAGTGACGTAGAGACTCTAGCTTCTCAAGAGAGCTCACACTCAAGGACACCCTACAACGTATCTGGTGATGATTTCTTCCCCTTAAGCTTTCTACCCTTAACTAGACCAGAAATGGCAGTTTTATTAATGTAAATAGCTAGCTAGACTAATGATAAACTGTGTGTAGAAATAAACTGTATTCACTTGATTTATCTGCTAAACATGAAAATTCTCATGCTTACTATTGTTTAGATTCTTGAACTGCCTTGGTGAATAATCTAGTCAATTATGTCATGTATATTCAGTTGTTGTATATTGATAGGAATACATGTGTCGTTCTTTATCCTCCTTTCATATTGTAATATATGCTGCTATGACACACATACTGCTAAAATCTCTCCACGGGAAGTCCTAGCAAAAGAGAGTCCGTGCTTGGGGTGTAACTAGATTGGTTGTGACATAAGTAGGCCCCTGACATGGAGGTTTTGGTTGTGGTACTTGATCATGGGGTTTACCATCTATGTGTGGTTTCACCTAACTGACTGGGGGTGAATCTCATAACCCTTCCAAATACCGTCGTTTACCCATTTTTAAATCATTCATGTCGACATGTTTAAATCGTCACTTTTGGTAGTTTCAACATTTCACCCCTAATCAGCATTGGTGGTAGCCTCGTTTTGTTAAAATGATTGACCACATGTTAGTGGGTGCTACACACACCCTAAGACGGTAGTCTCATGGGCCGGGGATGGTGGTAATGGGACACTATGCCCGAGCAGTCGGCCTACGCTCGGCCATGTGCTCCCCGTAGTGACCGTGAGCTTACTTAAATTGGTTGATTGCAAATGGACTAATAATGGGTTGAAAACTCATGCATACATAGCATATTTCGATGACTTGGATCACTCTGCCCTGCGATTAAGCTAAATGTTGCGCTTATGACCAGTCATTCGACTGTGATATTGACTTGGATCACTCTGCCCTGCGATTACACTGAATGTTACGCTGATGACCAGTCTTATCCCTGGGTAACGACCCCCATGTCCGTCCGGATGTTTTTCCCTGGACTTAGGCCGTCTGGACGTTTTACCCGGGCCGACAATTGCATTCATACATCCATGCATTTAAAAAGACTGCATCTATTATGTTTTGGATTATCTGTATGCTTTTTATATGTTATTCCTTGCTTAGGGCGGCGGTGTGTAATCTTAGCGGGAGATCACACTGAGTTGGCCACTCATTCATCAATATTCAACCGTACAGAGGACACAGGGACAGAGGGAGTTGCGGAAGAGCCAGAGATGATAGAGGTCGAGGAGGAGGCTTACAATGAGGAGTCGTACCAGGAGGCGGCTGCTTATTTTAGATTGAATCAGTAGTCTATTTAACTTATTAACATTTTATTTCATGTTGAGAACTAAAGTTTGTATTTGGGCCCCAGCTGAGTGGCCCAGGATATTATTACTTCTTGGGTTTATCTATACTACGCTTGATTCCGTTAATCGCACTTTGATTAGGGTTTGATTATCCTTTTGTTTATCAGTTAACACTTGGGTTTTCGAGAGACGAGTGCTATACTCGGGTCTCGAAAACCGGGGCGTTACAAGTTGTTGGGAGAAGAGATCCCTTCTCCACGACACATAATAATATTGATAAAAAAGAATGTAAACCACAACACAGAGATTTACATGGTTACCTTTCAGTGAGTTCACAAATTCACACTAATCCACTATGCTCAAAGGCAAAAAAATAAAGAAGCATCTCTCAATACAATGACGGCTCTCTATCTTTTACAATAGAATATATATTACCCCAAACGAACTCAAGTTTACATTAGAAAAACTCCATATGAAATTACAAAATTACCCTCTAGACCGGGGATACACCCCCGAACCCCCAAGGAGGTGCTACCCTTCTGTAACCCCCAACGAGCTCAGCGCAAAGCTCGACCCGTAAAAGTGCTCGCTGGATGAGTAGTACACCTCTGATAATCAGGCTTTATAGATCTTAATAGATCCCAAGGTTGATTATATTCGTGTGGTCTAAAAGAGAAGTGGACGATCAGATGGCTTCGACTGGTGACGAATGGTTAATTCAAAGGCGGTTTGATGACTAAACGAATATATGAAAGCATATAAGGCTTGAATATCATTATGAGATGTACGAGGGTATAGATTTGTGTACATGTGGGCACATCTATGTAACATTTTCTCTAATTTTTTTAAAGAAATTCATACTAGGATATACATGTGGATGGGCACTCGTGTACCTACTCGTGCAAAAATAAAATAAATAAAATAAAATAAAATAAAAAATAAAAAAATAAAAAATGGTTATTATATAATGAAAAAGCTACATGGATGAAATGTGCATAAAATCAAAGCCCTTCCATTGCGTACTATATGTTGTTTAATTTTTATGTTCTAAAAATCACGTTATTTCACAAAATCAAGAGAGTCACAACATACAAAACAAATGAATTGCTATCAATACACATCGAAAATTGTGACCCATATAAGGGGAGAAATGGACCAATATTTTAGTAAGAAGATCAATAACCGATTTTAACCATTTTAAATGCTTAGATTTATCATGCAAGTTTCGTATTTGAACAAACATGTACCTTCTTGTGGATGAGCACGGTTATACATATTTTTGATAGGGTCCAAGCCCTAACAAGGCCAATTGAAAGAGGAGAAGGGCGTCCTCTTGTGTAAATCACTGTTGAAGGTAAAAATCATCTGATATTTTATTATTTTTCAAATGAACTATATAAATGGAGTTATGAATTCTTACCTAGTTGTAAAGATTAAAAAAATAATAATAACAACTAAGCAAATCTCCTATTTAAACACAAATACTAACAACCTATTTAAATAAAAATACTAACAACTAAGTAAATATCCTATGTTAAAGGAGTAAAAATAGCAATTAATAGATAGATCAACATGTAGGACTTGCGTGAATACGTTGGGCACGTAATATTGCCTCCTCTCTAAAACTCTCCCATGTCCTCGCAGCATAAAAATAGGATCACTCCATAGTTCCAACATAGCTTCTCACTTGGCAAGGCAGGAATCCTTCACTGTCGAATCAGAGTCAGATTTCACTAACAACAAATCAGGTGGTTCTAGTTCCTCAATCATAAAGGTATTCATTTATTACAATGATGGCCCCATGTGAAGTGTTCATCGCAGTAATAACAAAGACTTGATCACTTCTTATCCTTCTCTTTTCGAGTGTGATCTTTTTTAATAGGAGTCATGACTGCTTTAGGCCAAGTTTTCAGTAAGATTGCGCAGATGTAACATTCGACCTTATACTTACAGACCCTCTGAATTTATCTACATTGACATATGACTAGGTGTTGGTGATAAAGACTTTCTCAAAAACACAAGCTTCTCCTCTTAGCAATGAGTGTTGATATTCAAATATCGCATATTTATTCTCTCATATGCATTGTTTTCACATGCATTCAAGTGTTAAATTGAGCTAATAAGATATGTTTCTATATGCAAGGTGATTTCGAAATCATAGAAGAATACGTGCTTAAATGGACAATTTAAAGCCCAAACTCATAAAGTATGAATAATTGAATAATTGAACAATTAAGGACTCTATGATGAAGATTTTAAGCCATGAAGGTCCAAGGAAACAAGTATGGAATGAAGAAAAGAAAAAGAAATCAAAAGAATGAAGATCAAAGAAGAAATCCTAATTTCGAGGTCAAAAAAGTAAAATTTCATGAATTCATAGCCAAAATGATAAAAATCTAGAAAAATCTAGAATTTTTTTGTAATAGTCCTATAAGTGTCGGCAGTGCCACCACCGACATCTAGACATCCGACGATTTTCTGTTGTGCGATTTTGCGTAATGTGGCTTAATCCACAAGCCTCTTAGGTCAGTTTGAGTTAATTTTATATAAAGGGGGTCCCTAATCTCGTTTAGGTATCTTCTAAGGTTTGGGGAGAGCCAGAAGGCTTAAGTGGAGCACGGATAACGTCCTTCCACTTCGATTTCTTTATAGGTTCTAGTAGATTTTTAGTTTTCTTTCGATTTTTTAGTTAGTCATGCTAGACTAATCTCTTAGATAAGTCTAAAGGGTGATGATTCTAGTTTATTTCAATGTACTAATTATGGATTCATACTTTGGGATTGATTGATGATTATTTAATTGAAATTGATTTGAATTTACTTTAAAGCTTTTGTATTGTTTCATCTTTAATTCATTATAAACTCCGATTACATTGGATGCTTGGAAGTACAATTGCAATGCTTGTTTAGAGAATGAATCAATCTGTAAAATTTATTAATCTATTGTAAGCTCCAAATGCAATAGATGCTTTGAATTCCCAACAATTGATGTTTAAGTGTTTCATGAGAGAATCGTTCAATTAATATAATAACTTGTTGGATGTGTGTGATTAGTTTGACCATTTGATCTTCCAACTAGAATAAATTGAAATTCGGTTCTAATTGAATTATAGATGATGAATCGATGAATTAGGCATTACGATTGTTAAAAGTAGATCCCTAGATCCTTAGTGTCATTTTATTATTGTTTTTACCCTTACTTAATCACTGTATTTTTCTAATCTTATACCTTAATTTAGACTAGTTGTAGTTGTGTTTTCGCATTTCTTGTGGATCGATCTTGGTCTCACCGAGTTATTACTACATCTCAGCCCTATACTTGGGGTTGGTGAACAACGAGTTAACCTCATTACCTCCTGTAGAGTAGAGGTTTGAAATATTAACAGTTTTTTGCCAACCTCATCATGTAACCCTTAAATGAATGTGCCTATTGGAGCCCAATTTGACCATCCTTCAATGCAGTTGATAAGGCACTCAAATTTGTCTTAATAGCTTTGGATGATTCATGTTCCTTACCACAACTTTTCCAACACACCATCAAGATTCTCGTAATTAGTTGACCTAAAACAGACCAACATGACCTCTGTCATTTCCCTCCATGAGGTGTCAGGGTTCATATGACTATACCATTGAAACCATGTGGATGTGGTCCATCTATGTGAAATGAGGCAAGAAGAACATTCTCATTTTATGTTATCAATGGTAGAAGAAAAGTTGATTAGATTTGTAAATGAATTTTAATGGATTGTGCCTACTGAACTGGGGAAATCAACTTGAGTGAAACGCAACTGAATCCTTCCGTTGCTTCGTCTGTTTGGATTCATGATGTTGGATTCTCCAATCCTCGAGTGCTCTCCATTGGTGGGGGAAGTAGCAAGATGAGGTGCTCTAACATTTGTTGGATCAATTCAGATTTGGTGTTCATTTGATCTAATGCTTCTCCCAAGTGCTCCACACTTTGCTCCATTAGACTCGGCTTCGTTTACTTCCTTTGTGTCTTATTTGGCATGTCCCATAAATGGCAGCTTTGATACCAAATGATAGGCTCCAAGCCCTATCAAGCCCACAAGAAAGAGGGGAAGGGCGTGCTTTTGTATAAAACACATTTAAAGGTAAAAAATTATCTCATATTTTATTATTTTCTGAAGGAACTACATAAATAGAGCTTTGGAATCTTACATAGTTGTTAAGATAAACACAAATTCTAACAACTAAGCAAATCTCATTTTTAAACACAAATACTACAACCTCTTTAAACACAAAACCCATTTAAAATTAAATACTAACAATTAAGTAAATGTCCTATTTTAGAGTAGTAAAAATAGCAACTACTACATGTAGGACTTGAATGTATAGGTTGGGCAGTAACAATCTTCAATTGGATCAAGGCCTTTTTCCTTGACCCAAACTGTTGATTGGGCATCCCAAAAAACTCTCAGATTGGCATAGTAAAACATTTTATTAATCTTTATTAAAAAAAAAAAAAAAAAAACCATCCATATCTAAAGGAAAAGAGTCATATGACCAAAGGATATATAGATATTATATATATATATATATATATATATATATCTATATATATATATATATATATATATATATATGGGAAAAGGTACAATGCGCTCGAGCTGACAATAAGCTCCCATGAGGTCGAGCTATGTGGGCCCGACCATCAACACCGTGCATTTGATGGGTCCCCTTTAAATTATAGGATATCCCAAAAATCAACCGTATAAGGAACTCAGGTGGGCCATACCATCTAAAATTATGTGAATACACTATTAAAACATATAAAAGCAATTGGCAGGGCCCACCTGAGTTTTGCATGCGCCTGAAACTTGGCCTGAACCCTCATTCAAGTGGGACACACATAATGGATGGGCTGGATTTGAAAACCACATTTCGGTGGGCCCTCAAAAATGGTTTTGAATGTTTTAATGGTGCACGGCCCCTCTCCACTTCTGTATGTGGTGTGGCCCACACAAGTCACGGATTGACTTGATTTTTGAGACCTAGGCCTACGATGGAATGGTGCATCTGACTGATGGGGTAGATGTTCGAAACGCATCACGGTGGGGCCCACACAACTCGACCTCATGGGATGGACTGGTGAGGTCGAGCGCAGAGTACCTTTTCCCTATACGTATATAGACTATCCCCAATCAAATGTAAAACCCATCTTATAAACATTAGGGTCACTGAAAGATTACTTCAGATCTAAAGTTTAAATGTTTGTGTTCTATCAAACCTTAGAAGTTAAGCGGATTTCAAAACAGCATTAAGCAATGATGGGATACAGTGGACATATTTTCCCCTCACATGTGATATGTGATGTATATAACATCCAATCCTTGAAAAAGTGGAACGAGTCATGACCATTTGATATGCAAATCAGGCAGCTCGGGTCATTAGGTTGGCCAACGACGACACACCAAGTAATACCATTGATTTGGAGTACGACTTGAGGCTATTTGGCATCGGTATTTTAATCATTTTTGGGCCATTCTAATTTCCAAAAACACTACTACTAAATCAAATGTGTTTGTTTAGGAACCTTAATCAGATATAATAAAAACCACTTATGATAAAAATTTGTTATTTCTCGAGGTTTTGGAGGGCATTTTTATCAAGTGAGCCAGGGCCGCATACGTTGAATCTATAATATTGTTGAACTACTTTCTTACAGCCCTTTGTATTTTGCAAGTTTGATTTGCCTAATCAACATACAAACATTACTTTTGTTCTACAGCTTGTTCACAATGTACCTTTCCTAATGAATGAGCCAGTATCTCTGACACGTGTTGTCAACTCAATCTTCGACACTTTCTCCGTCCCCAAAATGGAGATTCCTTCTCCATTTCAATCGGATGTGAATTTCCTAAAACAATTGTAAGGAGCATGTGTAACAAAAAAGCTCAATGGCACAGTGTAATGTTTGTGTGACATCCACTCTATTCATCGGTTGTGTCATCTAATGCTTGGACATTAGCTCAAAAATAAGTGAAACACAACACAAGAAAAAGTGGGAAAGGAACAGCTATCACCTTCCTACTTCCTAGGCCCAACTAAATGTTTATTCAGCATGCAATCCAATCACAAGGTGAATTCTACAGGTATGAAGGAAAAACACAAATATCATCCTAATCCAAATTTTGATGGTCCCCAAGAAGGTTTCAATGGTGCATGCCTATCCCCATTGTTTGTTGTTGTGTGCCCCATTTGAGTTTAAGATTTGCCTGATTTTTGGGCTCATGTGTTAATATGAGCTTACTTAACTGATAGACGGAATGAATGTCATACATTCATCACAGTGGGCCCCATAACGCTTTTTATTGTAAGAGCTCACATCGGTTGACCTAAGAAGATGCTTGACACGCAAGCATTACTCAAAAAGTAAACTGTCTAAATTGTGGAAAATCAGATTAGTTAATTATTCTTTAATCTCTGATTCATGGACACTTATTTGTTGATATAGGACCACTAGATATTTTTCATTTAAAACCGTCCAATAAATGCCAACTAATCTTTTTTTTTTTTTTTTAATAACCAAATAATCAAATAAATTTAAAATTTTGTTCATGATACATCTAAACAGAAACCATCATTTAAGCAATTTTATTTTATTTAACAGTATGCCACACATGCAATGTGATGGGCCACACCAAGGAACAACAGTGTAGGGCCACTGTGAAGGTATATTCCATCCAACCCATTCATCATGAGTGTCTCACTAGGATGAAAGGGAACTCCAAAAATCAGCCTAATCCAAAGTTCATACCAGCCACACCGCGTGAACTTCAAGATGTTAGGAGTGACTTTACATTATTCCCATGGTGTGGCCCACCTAAGTTTTGGATCAGTCTTTTTCTTTTCTTTTCTTTTCTTTTCTTTTCTTTTTGGTACAGTGAACATGTAGGGGCACATCAGATGTAAGGAGTGGATGTCAAACAGGCGGCATGGTGATTGGTGGTTGGCTCAGCTGTTATACCTCAATACTCTAGCTGTTGAATAAGCTAGTTTTGGACAACCAATCACTTGTATGACCCACCCAACCTTCTTGACCTTTGGCAAACATGTTTGTTAGGAACCAATTTCGCATAAGCAACTCTAAATAAACACTTACAGAGATTTATTTTTTTAATTTTTATAGGAGAATAGACTTTGCCGTCAGCTAGAATCAATGCCAAATGGGACCATAGCATCAGTGTCTCCACAATTTAGTGGGTCGAATTTGATATAATGAACAAAGTGCGTGCATATCATGCGTATACTGTTTGCACTCTGCCAGAGTATCAAATATCTCCCAGACTTACGAATTCAAATATTATATTCATGATTGGGCCCCATCTCCGAAAAGCCAATGAATTCCCTTGCAAGCTTCTTTGAAATATTTTCTACACGCCACTGAACCACCCTAACCTACTTTTTTTCCAATTGCCTTTTCAACCCAAAGCAACTTTGATTACCTTTCCTTCCACCAAACCTTCTCCACTTGAGAGTCATCTGGCGTTAGTTGAGAGAAAATCATTCCATTTGCACCGTTTCCCCGACTTTTCTCTGATTGACTCGAAACTTCTTTCTTGGATTTTCCAGACCTAACGTTCCTTTCTTTACTTACATCTCCTTCCCCCAAATTCCCACCATGTACCAGTTAGCCGTTTCTACTCGCTGCGGTCTCCCAAACCTCAACAAAGCAACGCCCTTCCATCCTCATTCTGAATTTAACCCTTGCGGTCCGCTAATCAGTTGCACGATACCAATAGCCTGGTACAGACTGCAGATTACCAGCAGTGTAATCCCCTTTGGCATATTTGAAAGAAACAGGGATTCAAGTTTCCTACATGCTTTCCTTCCACTCTCTCCATCCATGTCATCAAAACCTCTGTTCAAGGTCAACAAACATTAAAAAAAAAAAAAAAAAAAAAAAAAAAAAAAACCTTTTATAACCAGTTCTAGGCTTCTAGCATCTCCCTACTAACGTTTTACACGAGATGGATTTATGGTCCTGCAATCCTTGTTGTGGCACACTTTGATGGTGGATAGCAACACGTACACACCCCAATCAATGTATGAAATTATCAGTTTTTTCCGCTCCCTTTCACCAGAGAACTGCTAAATATCATCGAAATGGTATTGCCGAGTATTCATTCCAATCCTATCCGTTGATAAAATTGCAGAAGTGGGATCCGAGAGCTACCATAAGATGAATATAATTAGACAAACCATCAAAGGAAGATTGCCGGCAAAAGAGATGTAACTAGATAACCATGTGTAAAACAAACAAAGATTGCCTCGTGCTCAAACAATTTCAGTGTCTTAGAAGTTGTAGTTCATATATATGAAAAAAGTTTCAAGACTGACTCATATGCCGAGGCTTTGTTACCGCCTTCAAATACACAAGTGGGAGTAACAGAACCCATGGGATTAGATGCACATACAACATCGATTTTTTTCCCCCGCTTGGAAAGATAAGAAAAGAAATAAAAATGGAATGAAGCCGTGAGATGCTGCAGCTTGCCTGACTCAGTCGACCTTTTGGACAGCCCAAAAACTGAATCAGAATCTGAATGTGGGTTCGACATCCATCGCCCAAGCAAACTTCGCAAGAAGGGACTTGTTGAAAATCTGACAAGGACCGAAAGATTCAGCAAAGGGAAATAATATCAGACCATGTTTTTAATGCATTGCGCTGCAGTAGCATTGCTACCTATTGTTGTTCAAACAGTACTAAAAAGGAGGGAGTAAATTTGGAGCACTGCTTTTGAGGGAGTAAATGTTCACCTTCTCAATGGGAACATCATGGCGCTTGCACCATGCGACTGATATCCTAGGGTCAAGATAGTTGATTTTTGACGTGCCCAATGCTACAGTCTTCAGATCCTCTTTGATCTTCATATCAAGTTCCATCTTCTCTATCTTGGCATTGGTCTGAGCAATCTTCTTCTCTATCCTGTAGATCAATGAATTAATAAAGCTGGCACTGCATCAGGACAACAAGAGAAATGCTACAGCTACTCCCGAGAGTAGGATTTTGTCCTCTCCCTAGTCCATCCGCCACCTATCTGCCATGGACCAAAACCAGACCAGTCCCCAAAACCAGACCAGTCCCCACTTGGGCAGGTGGGCTCAAATGTATAAAAGGAATGGACATTCAAGAAGAGATTGAACAGTCCACATTCAACATAAACAGGGCATAACCTGATGGCTATACAAGTCTGATTTGCAGGCCACTGAGGAATGCACAGTCATGAACAGCCCAGATCTTGTGTGACTGTGTAATATTGGTGTCTGGTGGGAAATCAGGACCGAAATCCTAATCCAGGGAGCTAGAAGAGATCAGACAAAACAACTCAAAAGCTGAGAGTGGCATGAGTTATATTACGCTTCTGGTGACAAGTTCTTCTTTGTCTTCCCATCTGCATCTTTCAGTGGGGGCTTCCCTTTCTTTGCCCGACTCAAATCCACTTTCAGTTCCTCTAGCACACTCTACACACCATGAAAATGATCCTTTAGTACAAACAGCAAAAATCTAACAAATACGGACCTTTCTTCCTTGCTATAATCTGGGAATGTTTGGATGTTGACAGTTCTCAAGGGGAAGGGCTGTGGCACAATGTACTTCCATGAAATCATGGTTTAGAGCAAAATGGGACTCCGCTCTTTATTGCTCTTATGAATTCTGATCAGGGGCAGAAAAAGCAGGGAAATGCTAGCCATCTTCAGATGGGTTCCATTTACCATGTTGTCCCAAAACCATACATACAAAGTACACTGCAGAAACCCCATCATCTAGATTCAGCTATACATCAAACACAACTTTCATCATCATCATCTAAGCCTTGCCACAACTATCCCAACAATAATTTGCAGAATATTAATGCTCTGATCAAAGGCAACAGCCGCAACACATAACGCACTGCTGTGAAATCATAGTTTAGAGCAGCAAAAAAGGACTCTCCCTTCTTTGTTTCACTTGTAATTAGGGGTGGAAAAACAACAAAAGCTAGCCAAGTTCATATGGGTTTTGTTTACCATGTTGCCCCAAAGCCAAACGCAAAGAGTACACAGTATGGAAACGCATGCATCCAGATTCAGATATACATTCAATCATTACTTTTATCATCATCTACCCCTTATTGCAACTATCCAAACACTACATAAGAACATTAATGCTATTACCAGTGATGGAAAGGGGCACTTACCTTCAGCTCCGCCATCTTCTCACTCAATCTTGACATTTGTGCAGTGTGGGACTTAGAGACACTACGTTGATGATTGCAAATGATTGCAACCTGCAGTGAAAATGAACCCAACAGCAGAGAACATATATCACATCCAGAACGGATACTGGACTAGAAGCAGAAAGAGCAACATTTAGCAGCTGAGACAACACCCATGGTTACCTCTTTGTTTGCATGCTGATACACAGCAATCTTCTCTGCAACATTGCCATCTTTTGTTTCTTTGTTCAACTGTCAAATGGCACAATTAAATTTAGAGGTCTGAAAACATCTACAATGCATGATATTATTAACAAGTAGACAGGTAAAAGGAGGGAATCCCATGCAACTACGGGCTTATTCAGAACCAAATATTTCCACATTTAACGAATTGAAAGGCCTCCCTAAAGAACTAATTTCAGATATTCTCGCTCGGGGCATATTCCCACCCCATTTTACCATGTCATCCAAGGTGATAGAAGCATTGTATGTACGGAAGACTTTGGCTGTGAGGCCAGGCATCAGTTCCTTCAGATGAGCATTGAGTTTGCTCGTATCCAGCTTGTCAAAAAGATCATCACCATCCTTTTTTCCTGTTAAATGAAAAAGAAATGCATCAGTCCAGCATTTGGATGAGATAACAAACAAAGACAACAAAGATATAAAGAAGGCCATGTGATCACCAGTTTGAAACTGTGAAATGGCTTTATACACGGGAAGTTCCACTTCAACTGTGTTGAAATATCTGATGGAATCTTTACCAAGGAAGTCGAACTGGATATCAAGGGAAAAAAAAAAAAAAAAAAAAAGGATGACATGATTTTCGACCAAAGGAAATAAATTGCTAGCATTCACCCAGAGAAGAATTGTCAAAAAGAACCCAATTACCTGTAACTTATTTGGAGGAAGTAGTGTGACATTTTCGACTTTCAGAGTGCAGCAACCAACTGTATCAGCCTCATCATCATCCTGTGAAAGAATAACTAATTGTGAAGAGCATGTGGAGGTAACTCATTAAACACATTCTATGTACATACAAGCACTTAACTTCTATCAAATGAATGATTGTCATGTTCAGGTGACAGAACTAAGCAACAACACTTGCATGCCTTAACTTCAACTTGTGCTAAAATTAAAAGGAATATAAACAGAGAGCATGCATAAGGCGCTATGTTTGGACACACTACTCGTATGAATTGTACTAGTTAGTTCAGTTACATCAAAATGACCAAATTTTAAACATCTTCCTTAATATGCATATATGGTAAGTTTGGACACACTACTCGTATGAATTGTACTAGTTAGTTCAGTTACATCAAAATGACCAAATTTTAAACATCTTCCTTAATATGCATATATGGTAAGTACGCTCCAAGGTGCAATCTGAGATTTGACTTGTAAAGATGGTTAACTGCAATTTGAGGGATAGCTCCAAGGTGCAATCTGAGATTTGACTTGTAAAGATGGTTAACTGCAATTTGAGGGATACTTATTTGAGTGTTAGGAAGCATCCTCTTGATTTGTTTTTCCTCTTGATTGAACTGAATGTTCTCAATTCATCACAGTGGTGCATCCAAATGCAACATTAAGTAATGGCCACAATAGGCATAATATAGGAGTAACACGTTTGAGCAAACAGAATATGAAGGCAAGATAATCAAAGTGCCTCATATCCCCAAGAGGCCATAGACTACAATATGTAACATAAATTAAGCATGATAAAATGCATAACAGTACAAAACTCAAATTACTTGGACAACAACAATTATACAGCAAAAAATGCAACTGCTAACAATTTTTTCTCAGCATTCAAACTTTTCGTTAAGGTTTTCACACAATGGAAGCAATAGAGACTTGAAATGGCAGTTAAAACTTTTGGACTTGGTTTCCCTGCCATTGGCCAAGGATGGTATTTCGAGGCATGGGGTTGCTTTTCTTGGTTATCCTTTCATGTGTTTGGCATGTGTATATGACAAAGGCATAATATTTTCTACTGAAGACTGTCTAAACACCACCTCTCTAGCGAATACATCCACCTCCGTATTCCCCCACGCACGTGAGAGAACTCCACATAGCTCTGCAGAGAACTGGATATCCCCCACCCAGTCAGAAAGCCTCCAAAGAAAGAAAAAAAAAAAAGGAAACCCTCGTGCATGCTTTACCACATTCACCAAGTCGCATATCACAACCATACAGCGCAGTTCTTAAAATCAGTCCAAATGGTTGTAAACACTACCTCATTCACATCTCAGCACGAAACTTGGGCCAGAGAAAGCCCCATGACAGTTCCACAATCGTCCCAAATCATCCAACTCACAATGGGCCTCAATTGGATAATTCATAAGATCACCATGCCTAACAAGGAGCATTCTTTTGCAGCCCACAGAATGTCCGATATCCTCCCTTATCTTTTCTACCACCTTTGATATGCCTGTGCCATTGTTCCTAAACACACAAATCCATTCCTTCCACAAAAACCAAAGGACAGCCCCTAAGCATGCATATCCACAGGATCTGCCAGGACACCATACCTACAAGCTTCCAAGAGTCCCACTATAGCTCCACGCAGAGCAATAGACCCTAAACAAAACTATGAAACTGTCACTGAACGAAGAGATGACCCACTACCTTTTGCTTGTAAAGGTGGCCGGTACCACTAAGGTGTATAAATATATAAGTTATGAAACTTACCCCTCAGGAAGATCCATGCACACAGAAAAACATGAATATATGAAATTTACACTTAGCCAGGCGGACCAAACCTTAACCCTCAGGAAGATCCATGCACACAGAAAAACATGAATAGATGAACCATAGGAGTATAATCAAATCATTCATCAAGTAGATTCTCTATGACAATTTCGTCAATCATGAGCTTTCCTCTAATTTCTTTCAGCAGCTCCTCATACATGAGAAAAGCTCATTTGACATATCAAGGTGGCCCTTTTAGCTGGAGCATCTGCCAGCTTGCTGCTCTCCCTATATGCATGACCCAGCTTAACTTGGCTACAATATGATCCCAACTCTATTTCCCGTAGACTGAACATGGGAGATGCCAGCCTGAATTAAGCCCGTCAGCAATACCTTTTAAATCGCTTTCTATTAACACAAACCTCAGCCCCAATTCAACACAAAAGCGAAGTTATCCACAATCACTTTTACCTCCAATGTGATGTAAGAGACCACCTCGTAATGGTGATAGAAAACAAAAAAGAGTTTGCCACAATGGTTTCTGTGGTATCCACCACCACGCCCCCTTGCCCCAAATTTCCCTGCCCCGACCCATCCACATTTATCTTGATCTAACCTTTGTCCAGCTTCCTCCATTTTGTTATAATGGGCTTTCTTGTTGAAATTGGATTTAGTTTGAACCACAGCACCTTGAACATTAAATTTTCTTGTAAGGGCATTCCTTTCCACATTTTGTCATTCCTCCAATTTCCTGAATCCAAGTCTGCGCGAACAAAATAATTTGCATCACCAGCAGATTTTGGGCATCATATCTTCACCGGTGTTTTGAATAGCTCATAATGTAGCTTACGCCATGTAGTGTAGAGTAGCTATAGCTTAGCGCAGGTAAACAGCTTAAGTACTGTGTAGCGTACACTACTTGATATGTAGTGTGCGACATAACGTAGCATGTAGCGTAAGTCCTATACACTACGTGTTTTTTTTTTTTCATTTTAAGCTATCGAATCTTAAGTCTTTTGGTATGTTTTCGTTATGTCATCTAGGTTAACATACTCCTTAGCCTCCTCATCTATCTCTAACATTGTATATCTTCTGCCACATTGATTAATGATTCAGCTCTCCTGGCCATGTATGCCTGAATGAATCTACCCCATAAATCACAGGGGTTTATCATCACTCAGCATATTTTCACCCTGAGGCTTTTCATAATATCTGCCAATCTTCTTACTCCCATCCCTCCAAACTTTGGAATACAAATTTTCTCCCAACACAGCCAATGTATTTTCTGTTTCCTTCTTGCTCTCCTCAGATGAAGTTTGCAAATATTAATCCCACTCATGAACAACACATTTTATTTCAAACCCGCCACCCTGTTGCTGATTTCTGCAGTGACAGTCAGAAAAGAGCTAAAGGCTTCGGCTCTAGTTAATGGAACACCAAGATGAGTCATCAGAAGAGAGCTTCTCTTCAATCCTGTTATCTCTTCAACCACTTTCATTCTGACCATAGATGCTTTTGAAGATAGAACTGCTTTTGCTGCTATTGACTTGCTGCTCAAAAGCCTTACAGTTTCTAACAAGAACATGATTAACTTGAAGCATCGATTTTGGTGCAGATGATAGTGTCATCTGCAAACAGAAGATGGGAGACAGTAGGATATCCCCAATAGAGATGGTAACAATGGCATTGACTGTGTACAAACATTTTCTTCAAGCAGCAGAGCAACAATTTTTTATTTTTTTTCTTTCGAAAGATAACTAGGATTTTATTAAAAAAAGAAAAAGGAAAACAAAAAGACAGCGCTGAACCGCTGAGGTGGCGACCCAGCTAAATCCCCAAAAAAGGAAGATAACATCACTTGATCTTATCAATGGTGGAGACCCATTCAATAATGAACATTTTAGCCCCTTGGGACACACCCTCCACCGACTTACTAACCCCTCTAACGCATCTCGCATTCCTTTCTTCCCACACCACCCACCAAATAGCAAGCAAGGAGATTCTCCAAAGGATTGTCCTTTCTTTCCCCAAGCACACATCATGCCATGCTTTCAATAACTCACCAGCTCACCTTGGGAATGCCCACACCACTTTGAAATGAGATAATACGTCCCTCCAAATCAAACCAATGAAGCAGCAATGGACGAAGAGATGATCCACTGTTTCCTCATCCCCCATACAGCATAAGCAAATATTAGGAAGAATCATAACTCTTTTTCACCTTGGGAATGCCCACACCACTTTGAAATGAGATAATACGTCCCTCCAAATCAAACCAATGAAGCAGCAATGGACTAAGAGATGATCCACTGTTTCCTCATCCCCCATACAGCATAAGCAAATATTAGGAAGAATCATAACTCTTTTTCGCAGATTATCAACAATCAAAACCCTCCTACCTATCAACTAGGGCTGTACATAAGCAAAGTTAGCTCGGTTAGCTCGCTCGACTTGACTCGAAAAAGCTCAATTCGACTCCGTTCGAAACTGAGTTCGAGCCGAGTCAAGCTGATTTTTTGAGCTCGAAAAAATTTTGAACCAAGTTCGAGCTTGCCTAAGCTCGACTCGACTCGGATCGAACCCAACTCGAATCGAACTCGGATCGAACCCAACTCGAATCGAACTCGGATCGAACCAATTCGATGACTCGGTTACTTTCATATTGTTGTTGCTCACCAAGTGTTTGATGAAATGACTCAACGAAGTGTGGCTGGTGACAAGGAAGGTACCTATATGAAACAAATACCCTTTTTTTTTCTTGATTTTTATGTTGCTTAAAAGGTGTTTGATGAAATACCTGTAAAACCATTGTTGTTGTTTTACATACAGTGAGATTTTGAAGGTGCAATCCATGTGTTTGTGAAAACGCTGCACAGGCGAACTCGGCTCGATCTTGGCTTGAACTCGGCTTGAACTGGCCCGAGCTGTTGGCCAACCAGGCTCAAGGACCGAGCCAAGCCGAGTTCGAGCTAGGGTTAGCAAGTGGCCGAGCCGAGTCGAGTTGTGCCAAGCTCGACTCGGTTTGACTTGTGTACACCACAAGTATCAACCAACCAGTAGTGCAATGCTTCCTCTGTGATTACGGAAATTCTCAGGGAGGACGGGTTTCCTTGCCGAAGACCCCTAGAAGATTAAAGTACCCAAATACTCGATTATTCACAATGATCGAGTATCAATAGTTTGACCAACATTTCTCCAACCCAATCCTTCACAAACCCAAACTTCAACGGTACATTTGAAATAAAGTCCCATTACATTCTATCATATGCCTTTTCCATATCTAACTTGATGATAACATAACTCCCTTAGCTTTGCAATCCACTTACCCAACCAACTCACATGGTTGAGAAAAATACTTTCCAATATATTTCTGTCCAATAAATGATGCTTTTTTTCTGATATGATTCTTGGAAGAATAATGCTTTAACCTACATGCAATTATCATGGAGAATACTTCTATAGTCAGTTGCAAAGGCTAATTTCACAAAAGAGCAAGGATTTTCAACCTAAGGAATCAAGCTCATAAAAGAGCTAGAAATAGTATGGGGCATTGGGCATGCCATAACCTAATCAAGGGCACATGCACATTATCTTCAATGATTTTCCAACAAGAAACATATCAAGAACCCATGCAGACCTAGTACACAGCAATGTTTCAAATAGCGTTCGTCACGTAGCAAGTAGCATACACTACATAGTGAAGCCGTAGTGCTACGTAGCATAGCTAAATAGCATAAGTCCCCTAAACTGTATAGTACAAGGGTCGTGGCATACGCTACAACTATGTAGCGTGTAACGTTTGTAGCGTATGCTACAATGTATTTGTTTATTTTTTTAAGTTTTATTTTTTAAAATTTGTGTAAAACTCACATCATAAATATAAAAAATAAAATAAAAATAAAAAAACCTTAAATGTAAAGTTTAAACCAAACCTTTTTATGTTTACTTTCACTTAAAATGGTGGTGATCCTTTGTTAAAGTTGGTGTGAAACTCACACACTAAAAAACCTTTAAAACTAAAAAGAAAATGTTTCGAAAGAGGGTTTTCGAAAACCCATCTTCATATAGATGACATCTGTATTGTACTTAATACTCTTAGCATGTGGGATTTTTATTTCTTTTCATACTTGAGTTGTGACTCGTTTCAATTAGACATTATTAATTAACGTGGTTTTCTTAGAAAGTTATTGATGCGATAATTATTTGATTTGTTTTATAACTTTATATATGTAGATTAGCTTCTGAGAAATGATAATTAATAACTTGTTTGAACATGCTTATACTAGAAAAAAAAAATAATAATAAATAAATAATTGAATCATTTGTTAGGCATTTTTCCATTTTTTGCTTCTTCTTTTTTTACCATTTAACATACTTTTTCTATTTTTAAATTAAAAAAATAGGATAGAAGTATCGTGTAGCTTAAGCTACACGTAGAGGTGTACACGAACAGAGCTAGCTCGGTTAGCTCACTCAACTCAACTCAAAAAAGCTCAATTCGACTCGGTTCAAAGCTGAGTTCGAGCCAAGTCGAGCTGATTTTTTAAGCTCGAAAATGAGTTCAAGTTGGCCCCAGCTCGACTCAACTCGGATTGAACCAGTTCGGTGACTCGGTTACTTTGATATTGATGTTGCTCACCAAGTGTTTGATGAAATGACTAAAAGAAGTGTGGTTGGTGGCAAGGAAGGTATGTATATGAAACCGACACCCTTTTCTTCTTGATTTTTATGTTGCTTAGAAGGTGTTTGATAAAATACCTGTAAAACCATTGCTGCTGTCTCAAATACAGTGAGATTTTGAAGGGGCAGTCCAGGTGTTTGTGAAAATGCTGCAATGGCGAACTCGGCTCGATCTTGGCTCGAACTCGGCTCAAGCTGCTGACCGAACCGAGCCGAGCCGAGCTGGCCAGTCAAGCTCGGGGACTGAGCCGAGCCGAGTTCGAGCTGAGGTCAACTAGTGGCCGAGCCGAGTCGAGCTGAGGCCAGCTCGACTCGGTTCGACTCGATGTACACCCCTAGCTACACACTACAAAGGGTAGAACGCTATGCAACACGCTACCACTATTTAAAACACTGGTATGCGGACAACCATAATGCTAAATAGTAAATACGAAGACCTTCACTTCCTGCTCGAAGGAGCCAAAAGCATGACATTATCCTCTTCTGAGATTAAACATGTGATACAATCCATAATGTCGTTTACAGATGAGCAAGAGAAACATCTAACCAAAATGATTTACGACTTCTTGAGCAATTATGCGGTCTACAGATGAGCACCAGACCAAAATGAGAAACATCTAACCATAATGATTTACTATTTAGCATTATGCGGTCAACCATAATGCTAAATAGTAAATAAGAAGACCTTCACTTCCTGCTCGAAGGAGCCAAAAGCATGACATTATCCTCTTCTGAGATTAAACATGTGATACAATCCATAATGCCGTCTACAGATGAGCACCAGATCAAAGAGAAACATCTAACCAAAATGATTTACGGCTTCTTGAGCAATTTTTGCTTGATCTTCCGACAAGGAGCCTAGAAGAAAGTCTAATACTCCCTATGGATGAGTATTTTCTTCTCTTCAAAACAGAGATGCATGGAAGAACTTTGTATTCCTATCACCTTCCATTAGCCACTTATTCCTCACCATCTATTGCTAAAATATTTCTTCCAACAGTTTCCATTAGCAAGATTGATGTTTGTTTCCTCTACCACAATTGGATTGTTCTTTTCTATCATTTCGATTTCTGCTTGAAGTGCCTTTTCCTTTGCCTCTATAAATTTTTGGCAGATATTTCCAAACCTTATTCCAAGTTTTGAGGGCCTCCTTGGGCCTTTTGAGTGTTCAATATATAGCCACAATTGTTGCCCCCAACACATGCCTCGACAAATTTCCCATAACAAAAATCCAAGAACCATCATGCTTCATCTACATTCTTTAAAATTCAAATGGCTTCAGAACCTTATCCGATTCACTGTTTAGTACAAAGAGAATGGGGGATGGATCCAAAAGTGCTTTCGGAAGGTGATTCACCATGACATTTGGGAACTACATTAACCATTTGGATTTGCATGGCACTCTATCTTGCCTAGCCCTGATTGTTGCATCACATGAATTTGTCCCCATATCTGACCTCCATTAATCCCACCCCTGGAATGGAGTCATGGAATTCATTTACGGTATGTAGACAGGGGGGATCTGACCCCTCGATTCTCATTATGACATTAAAGTCCCCACAATATCCAAAAGCCATTCCCAACCCTGGCGGTCTGAATTATGTCATCCCATATATTCCATATTTCCATTTTGGTACAGTTTGCATACCACTATTGAAATTAACGCTTTTACAGATGCCCCCTCAAATCATCTATTTTTATTGACAATTTGCTCCAAGATTTTCAACAAATTCACTTAAATCAAATCTGAAGCAAACACCCAAACCTTTCCACCACACTCACAGTTAGAGCAAAAGTTTGGAAATCCCAGCTTTTAACCAACCTTGATCATAAGCCCAAGATGGCTAAATAAGCGCACCTTGTTTCTCTTCATCATGCTTCATATGACGAATCATGAGAGCATTTTCACACACCTAACATTCCATATGATCGCCCTGACCATTTGAAAAATATCCAGAGTTCACCAACCTCCACCTCGCTTCATGCTACACTTTGGCAAAATGACCATAAAAACTCCTGGATCTCTTGCTGACCACTTTCTCAGATCCCTCTTCTTCATCTTCTTCCTCCTTCCCAGAATCAGAATATATGTCATCCATCCTACCTGCAATTGCGTTTCTGAGTGCTGCCTGTTTGGCAATCAGCACGGATTTTCATTTAGTTTGGAACTGAACTCTCTAAGTTCCATTGCCATTCTAGCATCCACTCGGCTCAGACCACAGAAAAGCATCTGAAACTGATCTAAATTCCCTGTGATCCAACAATGGTTTCACAGCCCGTACTGGTGGCTGAATCCTGACTGTGACTGCTGAATTTTGGCCCACCAATTCCTGATTCTTCTGACTGTTATCCTCGACATATTTTCAATTTTGTTGCGCACCCTGGGACTTCTCTGAACCTTTTTCCCCCTCATCATGCTGATCCTGTTGCTCCACATGATGACCTGTTGCACACACACCCCATGCTGCATCCCCTCAAGCACAAAAAGCAGGAATGAGGTGTCAATAATAAGCACTTGATCAAGGCCCCCCACCCAACAAAAGGCCATAACCTAGTTTAAAGGAAGAGCTGCAACAGCAGGACTTCCAACAAATCTCGCCCAAGCAAACATAACTGCAGAGTTCTGATGGGATCCAATAAACTAGCACCAGTACGATCACAACCTTGTGTTTCCCTTTTTTTTCTTTTTTCTTTTTTCATTTTTTTTTATTTTTTATTTTTATTTTTTTGAAAGGTAACCTTGTGTTTCCCCTTGTTTGAGTGATTGCTGAAATATGATAATATTTATGTACTTATTAATGCAAAAATGTAATATTAAGTATGTCATTGCAATGGATGGACGTGCATGGGATCAATGCAGCATCAGCAGCCTGTGGCTGCAAAAGACTTCTCTTTTGACTTTCAAGGCTCAATGGATAAGCCTGTTTGTTTTTCCTCATCAGAAAAGTATGAAGGTATCAATCAAAGGTAAAGCACCAAAACAAAAAAGCACAGACTGAATAGAAAGAGAAATATATCAACATTGATAAAGGTGATGAGCAGCCTCATAGATAGCAACAGTCAACAAAAATTCATCAGACAACAAATACTTGCAAAAGCACAAAAGCTTCTACACTAGCCACACAGTAAGGAAATGGCATAGGCATAGGTATATGCCCAGGAAGAGTGGTAAATGTCCTGTTGAATGTGTCATCATGCCATGTGCTCAGAATCATGACCCACTCAAGCCCCAAGAAGAGAACATCTATAAAGCCAAACACCAAGAAAATAATTAAGGGTCCAAATATGGGCTCTCCAAAGGGAAAGGCTTAACATGATCGGGGAAATAGGGTGGAATATATATATGGAGTGCTAGAATGAAAACTACTGGATATGTGGCTGGACAAGCCCTCTTGGTAAGTGGTAATGAGCAGCTAACTTTTTTGCCATCCTGTAGTCTGCACCTGCTGCTACTAGAAAAGGCTAAAAATCATACAATCAACATATAGATTCTATATTCTGGCCTTGATTAACTGATTCAAAGAAATATCACAACTCTGATTTTTTATTTTTTATTTTGAAAGGAAAATCGCACAACTCAGATGCAGACAGAAAATTTTCAATGATAACAATCTCTCATCCAAAATCATTCTTGCCTGTTACTATTCTCTGAAACCCAAAAAAAAAAAAAAAAAAAAAAATAACAGTAAAGAAGAGAAAATGAATTTTATAATCAGTGTAAGTAAAACCATTGGAAGTTACCTTTTCATTGCCTGCCCTAAGAGCTAGCTTATCAATAAGGTAGGTAGCAACCGCTATTTGCCGCTTGCTGATATCTTTACTCCCAAAATCCTTTGTGTATGTTGATCTAATGTCATCAATGTAATTCTGCAACCAAAATTGTAGGATAAAGGTATTAATGCCTGGCAAATTTTCCAATATGTGGCAGAAATTGAAATTCACAGGCCAAACACAAAATCTTCACACAGACAACTTATGATGTATCATAGAAAATTACCTTCAACATCCTTGCCTTCTCATATTTCTCCTTGTCACTTTGCCCTTTAAGGGAACTGCTAGCTGCAAGAAAAACATACTTGCTTTCTTTTGAATTGATTGGATCATTCCAAAATGCCAACCACGTGACAGTATTGTCGTGCTTTATTTCTTTCCACCTGCAAAAGGACCACAAAGTTATTGTAACGGTCAACAACCCCAATAGATTATCTACCCATCTTGTCTAAATTGTTGGCATGCTTTCAAAGGAAAAGAAGTTACGGAACCTTTCACCAGGAATTGGACATTCTGGAATTGGAGCACCCTTTCCAATGTTTATTGTAATGTCACTTGGGCGGATTCGTCTTTTCAGTTTCCCCATCTGGCACCATGGAAGTCCATGATAATCAACAGAAAATCTAAAAGAAAACACAGAAGTGAAAAGAAAGGCTAGCAGCCATGGAAAGTAAGTCTCTAATGCAACGATTAATTGTTCTAAATAAAATATTCTAGACAATGAAGTCACGAAACCTTGGGATGCTCCCCACGGCCACGAAAGAGTCCAGGTGGTTCAACTCTAAGTTTCCAACCTAAAATAGAGAGATCAGAGCAAAAGATCTGAGAAAAATGAACAAATATTATATCACATTGAACAAGAAATTATTAAAAAAAAAAAAAAAAAAAATCAGTTCATCAATTGCAATAAACTAGATATCATGTAGGACCTTTAATTATGACCTCAATAACAAGCATAATCGAGATTGAGCACAAAACGGTGCGTGTGTGTCTGTGTCCACATGCACACGCACACGCACGCGCGCGCACACACAGAGATAATGGTAAACTACTATATGAATATCAATCAAACAAGGGGTTTTTGAAGCATTTCAAATTAAAATCAGAGAGTTTTAAGAGGACTATATTCCTGGAGAGTCAGCTAGTGAGGAGTTTCAATAGTCCGTCTGCTCCACTGCTGTTTGAGCAGGGTAATGGGCTAGAGCCCTGTGTATCAGGTATAAAGAGTCTCCCTTTGGTGTTGGCCATTTTTATTCCACTGTTCGATGCTTTCTCATGTACAATCATCTTCAACACAGGAGTCTTTCAGCTCCCAAATATGTGCCTTATGTGCCAGTTGGTTATAAGGACTGAAAGCAGAATGTTGCAGTTGCATATAGTATACACGACTTTCATTAACAACGCATCCTTCATTTAAATCTGCATCCAATTTCAGTAAAAATTCTCTAAGAATGTCTACAAGGCCTTCTATAACTTTCTGCTTCCAGCAGAATGGAGAAATGGGAACAAAGTGGTTGTCTACAAGGCCTTCTATAACCTTCTGCTTCCAGCAGACTGGAGGAAAGGGAACAAAGTGGTTGTCCTCTTGTCACGAATTTCTTGAAGGTTTGCTTTATCAATGAGGGGGGTGGGGGGAGTAGCATGCCACTACATACAAGTCTCCTTAATGAATGAGGGGATGTGGAAATGGGATGCAAATGTAATCACATTCACAACTCCTTTTCAGCTTTTCTTTGAATATAGATTCATTTTACAGCTCTTACTGTTCTCACCTATAGAATGTCAATCACACTCCATTGGTATGGATAAGGACAATCTCTTAGACTAACAATTATCTAGGAGCATCACAAGTAACATAAAAGATAAGAGTTATTTCAACATCAATGTCTTCTTCTTTTTATGAAACATCAATGTCTAAATTATAAAACATAATAATCCAAAAACTACAATACAAGATCAAACATGACGAACCAAAAGCCATCAATGTCATGAAACTAGAGAATTTAGTCCCAGTTAGAATTAACCTTCTCTTTGACGCCGTCAACAACAGCCCACATGTACTTATCTTCTTGCTTCAATTTTTCTTCTTTCAAAGACTTTTTCTCCTACATAGTTCATGATCATTGTGTCAAATTTTCAAGCATCTACTAAGATACTTTTATCCATCTCACTGGACATGAGAAGGCATGAATAAATAACAAATAATTGTCAATATAAAACAAAAACAAAAAAAAAAAAAAAACAAAAAAAAAAAAAAATGAACTTTCTTTTCTTGCAACATACATCACAGAATGGCAAGTACGAGTGATTCTAAACAAAGTTATTCATAAAATGCTATTTGAAAGGTAAACAGGAATAGATAAGAGCATAACGAAGAGAGAAAAACAGATAACAGGTTAAGATCCATATGACCGTGGTCCCCTGAGCCCTTGGCCCTAATTGGGCCAAAAAGGCCTGGACCAGTCCAGAGCCATCCTGGTAAGGAAATAGAGTAAAAAGGTGGCTCCCATATGGATGGAGGGTCCTAGCCATACCTCAGGTGGGACTCAAAGTGTAGATGCACTGCCAAGATGAAGCAATTCACTAATTAGATGGCCGCATATTAGAAAACAAGCAGATGGTTGACCAAGTTTCTCTAATATGAACATTTGTTTCTAACACCATGCCACCGTTTCTTCTCTTTTTTTATTTGACAGCTTAACACCATGCCACCTTTTAAGCAGGCAGGCCTAACTTCCAAGCCAAGGCATCAACATGGCAGGACCATTAAGATGGACAAACTGGATCTCACATTTATGTGCACCACTACCATGATCTCACATTTGTTTGCAATATGGTCAATCTCTCAGTGGGATACAGCCCGATCACCCAGCCCACTGCCACCCCTAGTTATGAGTGAAATAAAATCTATAGCACTTGCCAGCATCTAGGTCTACAAAGAGCCAGGTAACACAAAAACATCTATGTTTATTTAAAACAGTGCAGGCGCAGTTATCATACATGCATTGTTCGGAGTATCCCCAATATTATTTGTACCTCCAGGTCGGCGATACCGATAACACTGGTAATGATACCAATGACATTGGTAGTCTCAGAAATTCCACGTATCGGTGATGTATCGCTAAGTATCGACAATATCGGCCGATATATCCCACGATATATCTTGTATCCCACCTATGTGATACAAAACACACAAGTAGTGGGATATATCCCACATGTTTAATACGGTGAGCATTTTTTTTTATTTTTGATCATTTTTTTCTGTAAATCATGTTGAATCAATGTCAAATTGTTACAAATTCATGGTTTTTCATGTTTTGCATGAAAAATCATGGATACGGAGTTTCGATTTCAAGATTTGGAGGAGATGGGCCGAGTTGTAAAAATTTGAAAATAAATAAATAAATAATTTTCAATTTCTCGCAAATCGGTTGCAATCTGTGTCCAAACATAAAGTCAAACATGTATGTAACCTGATCTAGTGATTCTTCTTTTGCTTTTGAATGTATTGCTTGTGTTTCCACATGTCTTCTTACATTTATAAATGATATGAATAGACTTTTAATATACTTGCATCAATTCAGTTAAACAACGCATAGACTAAGACTTCATACAATGAAAACATATCATGTGCACTTGCTTTTTGTAATGTTTTGATTTATGAGTGTGTATTGATGTCTTTTTTAACAATTACTAAAGTTTCATTGAAAAATTCGACCAATTTCCCAACGTTTCCCATGTTTCCAACAACAGCGATACATTATGCGATACAACTGATATATCC